>OX463862.1:9092022-9667022 GCA_949825065.1 Odontocerum albicorne
ATATAATATATATATATATATACATATCATCACGCCGTGTCCCTTGCAGGTAGACAGACAGAACAGACCTTGAACTTTTCTATCCAAGCACACAATCTTCACTTCCTCAACATTCAAACATCTCGTCATGCCGAATTTCCCATTATTCGTACTTCTCACTTTACCTTTTTTCAAAATCTGGTCCATTTGATCCAGCCACGTTTTCCTCATTATATTGCTTCCACGCACACCTTGCACTTCTCACTTATATACTAGCTTAGTCTTTCATTCTCTCCACGTGTCCAAATCAAATTAAAGTTCCTTTCATCAACTTACTTAAAACATTCATTGTATTTAAGTATTTATTATGTATGAAAAACTTAATTATTATATAACATATAGTTTTCTTATATACTTATTATTATTTTATTGTAACTTGTCCATGAGTGTTAATATTTCAAACACGTTCGATGGCAAACTATAAGTTACTACCCTACTCCAGCGGCCCCTTAGCCGGAAGGTTCGATTATTTGGGTCGGAGGAAATATTATCTTCCAGCCACACTCTCCAATATGCCTGATAACTAATTCAGATATGTTAAATTATTACCGTACAGAAATAAAATTGTTACGGAAAAAAATAATACACCAAAAGCCCCGCCTCGATAAAATTATAAAATAAAACTATACATCTGCAACCGGGGCCCGAACCCACAACCTTTAAAAATTTTCGACCAAGGTTATTTATTTACCCATTTTATGTTGTCTTTAATTTCACATATTCCTCTAACAGTTATTATGTTATGAACTATGAATGTTCATCATTTCTAACAAAATACGCTTTTACCAAATAATTGCATTAAATGTTTTTTTATTGTATCACACTTCGGTTATATGATATACAGTCTTCTTCTCCCTGGCTCCATCCCAACTCATTGTCTGCGAAGACTGTTGGGGTCAGCTCTCCTCCTCCTCAGGTTGTATGCTCTTCTGTCCCGGACTACGTCCCCCAGGCCGTGCCTCTGCATCAGGTTATCTTTTTGCACCACCCATGAATTCTTTGGTCTTTCTCTCGTCGTTATTCGAGGCAGATCCATGAAAATTGCCTGGTTCGCAATGTGATCGGGTGCTCTGCGTCCAACGTGCCCATACCATATCAATCGCCTCTCCTCCATCTTGCTATTGATGTCTGTAACACCTAGGCTTCCACGAATGCGTGAGCTTTTTATTTTGTCTCTTAGGGACACACCAGCTGACCATCTTAGCATGCGCATTTCAGCAGTTTCTAGTTGCCTAGAGTAAGAGTTATACATCGTCCAGCATTCGGAGCCATAGAGGAGTGCGGGTCTGACAATCGTTTGTTATACTTTTCATTTTAACTTTACTGTCATTTTCGGATCACATAGAACTCCCGTCATTGATCTAAACTTCATCCATCCCACGCTAATTCTATGTATTACATCTGCTGCACATCCTCCATCGCTATGGATGAGTGACCCAAGATACTTAAAGGAGTCAAAATTTGGTAATGTTTCTCCATTTGCATTACGGGAGTGACAGCATTTGTGTTCTCGAATGGTAGGTACAGATACTCTGTTTTCTTTCTGCTCAGTCTCAATCCATTGTCCTCCAAGATTCTTTTCCACCTTTCCAGACTATTTTGCAGGTCTTCATGTTTTTCGCTTATTAATAAGATATCGTCTGCAAATAGTAGGATCTTTAGGAGACTTTTAATTTCCTGGTTAGTTAAATAGTCCATGACTAAGATGAACAGTAGCGGATTCAGTACCGATCCTTGATGTACCCCCACCTTTACAGGAAATTCTGGTGAAGTTCCCAAAGTGCATGATATACAGTACAAAATGTAATTTTTTTTATGATATAGTAATCTCTTCCAATCAACCAGAAAGTGTTAAGTAAAACCAGACTAGAAAAACAAGTCTAAAGGAAAAAACCATGGTGGAAATTTTTGTTTAAATATGGATACCAACGGAAATTAAACTCGCTACTCCCGAGCTGGAACACAATTAGTTCTGGATTAAATTTTGTTTTGCTTTATTTACTTTTCCAACTAATTTGGGTGACAAATCGAATATATTCAATTGCTTTATTTCATTCGTATGATACTCTCCAACAAAGTGATCCGAACATATTGAAGAGCGAGGCTGGAATACAATATCATCTTCGACCCCGGTAATCGAACTTCCGGGTTAAAAACCACTAGTATGTAAGAAAATCACGGTTCGTCAATACACGTGTTGATTACAATACCGCACGACAAGAAACAACATCGGCATATGCGAAAATTGTTACCTGAGGAACGACCTCCGTAGCCTAGTTGGTAACCCGTTTGTTTCCCAACTTGAAGGTTGCGGATTCGATTCCGGCTGGAAACCAGATTTTTTTTTTAAAAAAGATTACAGTCTGGTTTTCACTTATGGCTTATTTGACACCTCTCTGGTTAATTGGAAGATAGTGCCACATGGCAATAAGCCTGCCAGGTTGTAGTGTATACAACGAAAGTATAATACAACACAACCCTTTTATCATACTTGAACGCAATTTAGGTGTTGACTATCTTTTGGATTCAAAGGAAGGGAAAACTTTTTTCGAATTGGCTTCAAATTTTGAACCCTTTACATATTATTTTTTTTTTCTAACTAATCTGGGTGAGATTGTGGTATATTTTTTTAATGGGCAATCCACCCAGACCAAAATGATTCGTGCCGCCAAATTTAAGTCTCGATGCAATTATAAAAGTCAATATAATAGTTCTAATTTAATTAATACCAATTCTAGACAATTTAAAGTATCAATTGATCAAGCTTCAAAAATTTTACGATCGACCTATAAGTGGAAAAGTTCCTAGAAGAAACGCAACATTAATAAAAAAAAATGTCTTGTAAACAACGTAAAATATTCTTATAAATAAAAACATTTTGTAAAGAACATAAAATATTATTCTTATAAATAAAAACATCTTGTAAACAACATTAAATATTATTCTTATAAATAAAAATATCTTGTAAACAACATAAAATATTATTCTTATAAATAAAAACATCTTGTAAAGAACATAAAATATTATTCTTATAAATAAAAACATCTTGCAAACAACATAAAATATTATTTTTATAAATAAAAACATCTTGCAAACAACATAAAATATTATTTTTATAAATAAAAACATCTTGCAAACAACGTAAAATATTATTCTTATAAATAAAAACGTCTTGCAAACAACATAAAATATTATTTTTATAAATAAAAACATCTTGCAAACAACATAAAATATTATTTTTATAAATAAAAACATCTTGCAAACAACATAAAATATTATTCTTATAAATAAAAACATCTTGCAAACAACATAAAATATTATTTTTATAAATAAAAACATCTTGCAAACAACATAAAATGTTATTTTTATAAATAAAAACATCTTGCAAACAACATAAAATATTATTCTTATAAATAAAAACATCTTGCAAACAACATAAAATATTATTCTTATAAATAAAAACATCTTGTAAAGAACATAAAGTTTTATTCCTATAAATAAAAACACCCCTTACTTTGAAAATATTCAACGGCACAAAATTAAACAATGAAATATATTCAAAATAAAGAAAATAAGTAGCAGGTATCAGAATGTCCTTAAGCAAAAACCTTCCTTAAACTCTCCGACGAAGATGCTAAGGATTTTACGGTGTCTTGTCATAACCAGCGTAAAGGAAATGTTTCCTTAGACGCTCCAAGGACTCGAACCCATAAATCCTTGTAATTCCCTCAGCGACATATACTTTATCCTTTTCAGGAGCCCCGACCACTAAAACACGCCCCGAGCGAGCGTTTTTAAAGATAAAGTACAATTCCTTACGCTTTTAAGCTCTTTAATAAGATTTTCAAGTATTTTTTACTACAGTTTTCAAGTTCGCGATAAGAAAGTCTAATTTGTGGATTTCAAAATGTTATTTAGACAAAATTAATGTGAACAGTGGTGTGATAGTACCCACCTTGATGTATGGATGCGAAGTTTAGGCACTGATGGAGATTGCCAAGAACAGAATGAATGGTATTACAATGTTTAACAGAGCATGACATGATAGGATAAAAGGTAACTGTTTTTGAGAGATTGACATTAAAATATAAGTAGAATTAATAATAATAATAATAAGACACTTTATATAGCATCGCTTAGAGTACAGACTCTCCCCAAAGTCGAACTACTAAGAAACGAACTACAAAAAAAACGAACTACTAAGAAACCTTTGTAGATCTTTCGATATGCGATAGTAACACGACGACCTCCGTAACCCAGTTGGTAAGACGCTTGTCTCCTTACCCGGATATTGCAGGTTCGATTCCGGTTGGAACCCGGTTTTTTTTTAAAACCAGTTTGGTTTTTCACTGAAAGCCTATTTAACATATTTTTGGTTGATTGGAAGAAATTACCACATGGCAATAAGCCCGCCAGGTAGTACTGTATACAACAAAAGTGCAGTGCATTAATACAATAACACGTTCGACTTTAAGTTTAGTGTATGTGTATAGTTAAATCATAAATTTTGATAAGACCATCCAAAGAGAGCTGTCTTCAAGTGATTCTGAATGCTGCACACGCCACCCATATGGGTCTACCACTAAGAGATAAAGCATTCAACGCCATAGACCCAGCATTGGCGAAGGCTCTATCATAATATCTCGCCATTTTTGGATCGTTTTGGAACATTCAATTTATCCGATGAAGACAAAATCGATCTCAAAGTTCTACTCTTTTCCGAAGGAACATCTCTGAGACAGGTTCGTTATATTCAATGGAGACATACCGTTAATGGTCCTAAATAGAAAAAGACAAAGTTTGAAATCAATCCGTTCGCGACACTTGAACGAGGATTAATGGAGAGAGGAATCTTGAGACGGTTTGGCCACATTTAGAAAATGAGTTAGAAATGAGTGGACAGATATCGTTTTTTACCAAGAGAACGTTCGTTGTCGTTGCTGGGCCTCGTAGTGGATCCCCTCGCCATTCCAACGTCAATTCAATTAGAAAGCGAAGCTGTGCCGTGGAGTTTTTTTATAAGTGAGTAAGCTGTTGCACACCAGCAAACTAACCGGTCACATCGTTGTACTGGATCCGATGACACACCGAAGTGAAACGATCAGAGCACACCGGCATTTTTTTTTTGGAAGAATAGATATAACCGAAGTCATAGGTATCCTTACCCTCTCGAATACTAGGCGGAAAAAATACCTGTGTTATTCAAGAGGAGTATGCGAGATTCGAACCGACGACCTTCCGCACGGAACTCCAGTGCCTTACCGCGCGGTCATGCACCTCACTATAGGAAAGGGTAAGAAGAATGAGAAACAGGGACGCATGTATGACGAGATTTTTGGATGTAAATAAGTCGAGAACTGCGTGCATGAATAGAAAGAGGTGAAATCTATCTTCAATACCTATCCCAAAAGCGGCATCGTGAGATATTTAGACTTGGAGTCTCTGAGAAATTTGTGAATATTTATCATGTTGATTGGAAACTTATGTTTATTTTCGCGTATTCGTTTTTTTAGGCTCGGTCATATTCATCCTTTTTTTGCTAAAGCCAAGTATCGCTTGAATATCTTGAGTTCGAAACCATGATTCCATTATGAGTTCTCTTCGGTTAACGCGTTGCATGACCCAGCATTCACTATATTACCTGCTATTAATAGTCCTTCAACTTCGCACGTTACCTGGCCATCTAATATAAAGATGCTTCCAAAGGACAAAGATTCTTCAATTTATTCTAATGTTTCGTCTCTTCCACGATAGCATATTAATAGAGAGAATTTTTTTATTTAATTTGCTTAATATTAGCTTTACTAAATCGCAAAAAAAAACTAATTTGTCTATTGGATTTGTCAACTCGGAAGATAATGAAATTGTCCTATGAATGCGGAGTCACATCAGAACGGATAAGAGAAATGTAATCAGATTATGAGAACAGGAAATTCAGGAACTATTATATTTCCCCTGATATTCCTCTATCAGATTGCTTTCAGGATTCGGTATTCACCCTAGGGTAGGAGAAACTATTATTTCAAACATTCGTTGACATATAATAGTTAGTGAACTTTGTAAATAAACCAGTGAAATATAGTAGAACTCGATTCTGAACAAGTCTGACATTCCAATCTTATTGAATCTAAATAAAATAATATATAATTACCATTAAGCTATTCCACTCTCGCAGTAGTTAGATTTAATGGAACTTCAAACTTTCCTTTGACGACACATTGTATTTCCTTCGATGTTATTTAATTTTGTTTATTTCTTAATTAGACTTGTCATCGTTTGTCAATTAGACAAATCATTGATTTATTAAGTTTACACGGAATTTATCAATCAGTTAAATTTAAAATATAAATGTATTTATTAATTTGAAATGATTTTTATCGATTTGTTCATTTGATATGCAATCGAATTTATTTATTTCCCTCGGTACTTTTTCTGGGGTTTTCTTACCAAATATGTTTCTCTCAACATATGAAGATGCTGGAAAGTACCTAATCTGTTGTCCGTAATCACTATCTTCCTATTCTTATGCTCATTTTATTTCTATAATAGTGGGTTCGAATCCCGAGTAAGGGCGCCCTTGAGAAAAGTCTGCTCAATAAATAGCGCTATAAATTAAGTATGGGATTTGCTAAATTGTTAGTTTGACTAAGAATTTGATTTCTTAATTTTGTATGTTGTTTATAGTTAAGGCATTAACAATGTGGATATTTAAAGACATTGTAATTTGTTTAGCCCATCACTGTTTATTCCACTTTATATAAGGGTATAACTACCGTTTTTTGAGTTTTTATCTCATCATTAGGGGAGCACAAACAAGACTTGTTTGTGCTCCCCTGATGATGAGATGAAAGCTTTGAAACCGGTAGTTTATATGTCATCATATAAAGTGGAATTAACAGTACTGGATTAAACAAATTACAATTCTTCATTTTACATGAAATTTGTCAATTTGTTTATTTGAAATATAATTCGTTTCTTAATTTAACACGGAATTAATCAATTTGCTATACAATATACGAGTAGTTTGATTTATTAATTAATGTGGAATTTGTAAATATGTTTATTTGACAAAGAATTTCATATGGAGTCTGCCAATTTGCTTATATGAGATTTAATTGGATTTATTAATTAAATATGTTATTTGTTCATTTATTTATTTGGCATATAATTTGTTTTGTTAATTCAACTTGAAATTGGTCAATTTGTTTATTTAAAATAGAGTTTGATTTGTTAAACAGACATGATTTTTATTAATTTGTTTGTTTGACATCGAATTCGTTTTATACGAGTAAATTTATCGAATTGTTAATTTGAAATAAAATTTGATTCGTGGAATGGAATTTTGACATTTGTCAATTTATTATTTTGACAAAAAGAAAGAATAAAATTTTATTGAGACGCGCCATTTTTCACCACACAGAAAGAGCTCAATTGCCATTTTTCAAGTCACAAGGGAATGGAAGTAAAACTGTATCTTCAAGTCACAAGCGAATGGAAGTAAAACTGCCGCTACACATGTTGAAGATCTTTTTTTCACATGAGAAGAAAAAATGCATACAAATTGCTATATTTTGTCTATGGTTAGTATAAAAATTAACAATTTTATTTATACGTATGCATTATTACCCCTGATATTTCCCGATCATATTGCTTCCTGGATGGGTGGGAGTGAGGGTGGTAGATGGGGTGGGTATGGGAAGATACCTCCCTGGAGAATAGGAGTTTCAGGTAGAAAATGGCACAATTGTGTGGAATCACCCTCGTTATGATTGTGGTCTTAATGCTAGAGCAGGAGTATACTCAGAATATGGAGTTAAATTAATTGTAAATAAAATATACTCCTGCATAACGATAATTATTGGGTAATTTGGAAATAAATTTCGCATTTCTGAGATTAGATGTCGTTAGAACTTTTTTCGTTGCTAACGTCAATCCAAACGTGCTGAACGTATATTATTATAAAATATTTAGTGCATTTTTCGTTCATTGGTTAACTAAATTGCTTACTCGTTTTTAAGCACAATTTTGAAGATGGAAAAAAATAAGCTTTAAATAATGTTTTTTTTTCAGTGTTTGATATTTTTTTATCACTGCATATGTACATTATAATGCAGTAAATGATTATGTTTGTCAAATTTGGTTAAAAAAATATCGAAATGGTGATACAAAACTCAAAGGTAGTATCTGATCGAGAAGGTCGATTACCACTGATGGAAGACCCAATCAAGGCTTTGATCGAAAATCACCAGTGTTCATCGACACGTAGCTGATATGATTGCTGACATACTGAAAATATCAAAAACAGAAAAAAGTTACATCTTAAAATTAAAAAAAAATGCCTCTGGATTTAACCTTAAAATACGAACTTTCCGGACAACATATTAAAATAATCTTGTTTGCTGTTAATTATAATGCGGCAATATAGAAAAATATATATATTTTAAATTATTCATATAAGAAACATGGGAAATCAGATGCTTTCAAAAGATCCATCTCGTAAGACCCTCCCGATTAGACATCATCCCAGTATAAATAAGAAAAACCAGACGGGAGACATTATATATTTGGCCTCATTTTTAACATTTAGGTGCTATAAATAAAATTAGGGCATTGTTGATATTTCGGTGCTTCAAATATCAGTCATTTTTGACATTATATTGCTTTAAAATACGCAGTCATTTTTGACATTTCGATGCTTTAACATAAGTACCACAAAGATTCGTTTTTGATATTACGCAGCTTTAAAAGCTGCAAGTCATTTTTTACATGTTGCTGCTTTAAATAAAATAAATATTCGTTTTTGACATTTCTGTATTTTAATTATCAGTTATTTTTTACATTAAAAACGGCAGCCATTTTTGACATTTCGGTACTTAAAATACCACTTTGAATCATTTTGCCGTTTCAGGTCTTTAAATACTTCTAAAAGTATTTAATTCAGCAAAATATCAAAAATGAGTCTATCATATTTCAAGCTCCAAAATGTCTAAAATTACTGTTTTAAATGTGAAAAGCACAGAAGTATCAAAAATTACTCTTTCGAATCTTAAAAACACTGTAGTACCAAAAAGAACTATTTAAATAAAATAAAAAAACAGATGTATCAAAAATGACAATTTAAATCACAATGTGATTTTTAAGGCACAATACTTTAAAGAAAATCTCATTTTAATGTTGCACTATTTTATTATTATTTTAAATCTTAGTCCGTCTCTTGATATTTCCAGGGTTGAATTGAAAATAATCTAAGGGTGAATTATTGCAGCTGCATAATGGGAACGATCTCTGACCGCCAGCACCAGAAGCTGCATTGGATATAATATCAGTAAGCCGGAACAGCGCATTATTCTTAATATTGCACTCAGTTTATATTAGAATGGATGGTTTCCTGTGTAATTTTTTAGTCCCTTCTCTTGTATTGGAACATGAATCTCATTACTGTAAATATTTAAAATAATAAAAGGTAATTTATAAAGCTCAGCTTTTTAAAGCAATCTACCCATAAGGGTGCTTTTAATCAGGAATTGAGCCCACTTTTATTGAAAAGATTATAGATATTACAAAAAATAAAATAAGTTAAGTTTAAATATATGAAGGTGGTAACTACGGATAACGTTTTAGGAAGGTCCTTGTGTCTGCGTATGCTTATAAAATCACATTAGGTAAGAAAACCGTTGAAACTTACCAAGGGAAGACGAACTACAAAATACCTCTGTAGATTTTTTGACATGTGACAATAAGATATTCGACTTTAGGTGAAGTGTAGAGTATGTTTGTGGTATTTAAATATAATCATATTTTTTTAAAAGACCTTCCAAAAAAGATTATCTTCAAGTGCTTCCTGAAGCTGTACACACCACTCATATCTTACGATTATAAGATATCATCCATCAAACTAGGTCTGGGGGTTCGTCAAAAATAATTCATATATGAAAAAAGTGAATCTTCAAGTAGGAAAGGGTAGGAAAGGGAGAAGTGATTTTTTTAAGGTCTCCACATAGGCATGTGAGTGAACGACTTATGCGAATGTAGAATGTATAATAAGGAGTGGTTTGACATGATGTTGATTATGTTTTACCTTACGACATTATTTAAAATTGTCAGCTCGTTTTTCAATAGTCCGGAATTAGCTCAGCTATATAACATATGTTATACTCGTGCGTTCCTGATAGGCCCCAGCCGGCAAAATATTTCGTTCCGTAATTAAGTGATTGCAACTTATTATTTGTCTAACTCCTGAATAACAAAACTGCATAGATTGGGCAATCAATATTGACATTTTATGGATTTTCATGTGACTTTGACTTTGAGATTTTTAGAGTAAAGTGAAAAGTTGTTCTTGAGGAGATGAATTGATTAAATCACATTATTGGTTTACTTTGTTGTGTTGGTTCATTTTATACTAGATGTTTTCTATTGTATAACACTGCTTACATATCAACGATAAACATTATTTGTTGTTTTTTTAATCTTTTATTTCAAAAAGGTCATTGCCGCTGAAATAAAATTAAAATAAGATACATTTAAAAATATTGTAATTTGTTTTATCAAACACTGTTTATTCCAAAAAAATTACCTATAAGTTTAATTGTTCTCCTTATCTTAGTACGCGTCTGCTCTCGAAGCATTACTTGAAGTGTTCCAGCCTTGAATTATATAAAACGGATAAGGGTGAGTTATTGCACCCGCAGGATGAGAGAGATCACTAGCAATGAGCACCGCAGACCGAACTAGAAAGACTGGCCCATACATATATTATTATTATTATATAATTAACTAACCGGAACGCTCTGAGTTTGTTCCAAGTGTAAAAAATTCAATCTAAAAGTTATGATTTGTAATAACAGATGTCGCATTATCTTCACATACATATATACGACATATCATCACGCTGTATCTCTTGCAGGGTAGGCCAGAAAACAAATATTTTTTTTTCTCCAAATTTCTATCAAAGCACACAACTTTCGCTTCCTCAATATTCATAAATTTCGTCACGCACAATTTTCTATTCTTCATAATTTTTACTTTACCTTTTACTCAAATCTTGTCCAATTAATCCAGCCATGTTTTCTTCGGTTTATTTATTTCATACACACCTAGCGCTTGTGACTTGTATTTTCAGTAAGTCGTTCTTTTATGATTCATTCTATCCACATGTCTAAACTATCTTAAAGCTCATTTCTTTATCTTAAATAAAACAGCAATTTTACCCATGCATTAATTTCCAATGTCTGCATGTCGCATTATTTCCTACATTGGCGCTCCTTAGTGCATACATCTCCAAAGCATTAATCTTCCTCTAGTTTTTTTTACCATATCTAAGTTTAACTTCTTTATTTCAAGATGGTCACAAAAATACTTTTATGTATTATCATTTTTGCTAGTTTTAAATAATATGAAAATAATTTTATATGAAATTTTATACTTTTACATTTAGCTTTCAGTTGATGTGTCGGACGGTATTGTCGTCTTTTGTGCAGTCTGTTTTTTGGTAAATTGATATAAAATGTGTAGTATATTATTTATAGTTAAGGCATTAACATTGTGGAGGTTTAAAGACATTGTAATTTGTTTTATCAAACGCTGTTTATTCCACTTTATGTAACGGTATAACCCTCCCGGTTTCAAGGGTTTCACCTCATCACCAGGGGAGCACAAACAAGACTCAAGAAACTCAGATAAGAAAGCTATTTCCTTCGTGAATATTGAATATACAAGTATCATTTTTTATAACATAATAGTTTTACAATAGTTCGAAAACGTTATAAAATAATTCTGAGATCGTACATGCTAAACATAAAGCTTCAAATATTAATTGCAATGTATCTTCTCGAGTTTTTACATCTATTGTATCTTAAGTTTGTTACGTGAATTGGTCAAATAATGTTTACCTAAGAAGTCGTTTCCTAATATCACCATACGTTCTTCTCTAATACAATGTTTTCCATTTACTCAACACTTATTACTACTGAATTTCTCTTACTTTCATCCCTTTTTACCACATTTAAATTTTGCTTGAATATTTTAATGTTAGGACTATTTTTTCATTATGAGCAGCAAATTTTTTAAGATAATTTGGTATAGTACTGTTTTCCGATCACCTTAAAAGTGACTAATTACCTCAATAGAAAATAAAAGAGGTTGAGAGACGCCAATGTCGCTGACAAGAGTGCCATTTGGTTTTCTATCATATGCGCTACAGAAAATCGTAACTTGAGATAAAAAATGGCCTATAAGACTTAAAACAGTCTGGAAGTGAGTCCGCCAGGAATCGAACCTGAGATGCTCGCTTGCTCAGCATGTAGGATAACGGTTTGAATACAACCGCCGACATACCGTTAGAATACAGCATTGTTTCACAACCTATCGGTCGTGAAATATCAAGGACGTCACGAAAATAAAATAACTTACTTTCACAAAAAGAAAATCTACATTGAATCTAACAACTGTTTCATTGCCTTCTCGTCAACATCAAGGTAGCTGAATTAGTACTTGTTGCTCGTATCCATCGCGGTAAGTTCAAACTGTTTAGTGTACTTGTAGTGATATTAAACACTCTTTAATACCACTCTTGTAGTGATATTAAACAGTAAATAATTGGTAAGGCTTATCGTCTTTGTGCAGGTATAGACATTGTTATTGGGTCTCGTAGTCGAGAGCCCCTTCGTCATTCCAAAGTCATTTCAATAGCAAATTGAAGCTGTGTCGCAGAGTTTATTTTTAAAAGAGTGAACCATTCCACGTTAACAAACTTACAGGCCACACCGCTGTACTGGATTTGATGGCACACCAGAAGTGAGACAACTGGAGCACACAAGCATTTTTTTCCTTTTTATGAAAGAATATATCTGACCGAAGTCATAAGTATCCTTATACCCCCGAAAAGTGGAAAAAGTGCTTGTCATTCGAAGGCAGTATCACAGCGCAGGGTTCGAACCGGCGACCCTCTGCACGGAAGCGCTGTGCATTACAGAGCGGTCATGTACACCGTGATCATGTACATAATTTTCATATGCATCAATAAGATATTAAGTTTTAACAGGGGGTAGCGAAGTCTTATTTTTTTTTATTAAGTTTGAAAAACAATGGACTGCGGCTTTGCTTCCCTATTATTCAAACTTAACGCAATTTATGTTATAAATTTAAATTCTTTAAGAAAGGATGTGGCCATTTGAATCGTCCTTGAGCAAGCATATCCTTAAAGATTTTAATACTGGTTTCATCTCATTTCCAGACTTGATTCTGGCAGGCAGTAAAGTAACACATTACCCTAAACCCTCACGTGCCAACCCCTTTCCATTCACCTTAGCCAACCTCTATATTAGTGTGCCTGCACACGCATGGGTTGTGAACGCCAAACATCATGGCCAATAGTTGAAAACAGGGAAATATATGGGATAAACGAAATGGCAATTTCGTACACAGAATTAACTCTTGGAAAATTTATTGCTTTAATGTGTTTGTTTTCTTTAATGGTTCGTGCGTGTGGTTTTTTATCTGTTTTTTCCCTTGCTATAAAATCTACAAAAACATTGTAAAATTCCGTAGTCTTGTGGCAAAATGCTTGACGTCCACCCGGGAGTTTATAATTTGATTCCAGATGATACCCATTTTTTTTAATAAATAGTTCCAGTCTGGTTAAGATGTTTATACGATAAGTAAAGAGGATACAGCGATAAACGTTCCTATCTCAGTATATCATTTCCCTCTTCCATATGTATACACCTTTTCAAACAACTCAATTTATCTGAATTTCTAAGGTTCCTTCTTTCCAAATATCATTCACTTTACCCAACCATACTTTGTATAATCTTCCTTTATCACTTCTTCAACTCACATTTGCACTATGTATTTGTTTTGTCAGTATTTCTACATGTCAAATTCATCCATTCTGCATGTCCAACCCATCTTAGAGTGCATTTCTTCATCTTACTCAACACACGAGTCTTTAGTTTTCATTTATCTATAGTAATTTCGTTTCGTTACAATACTAACATGCGCTAGACGTGTGCGAGTATTGTTGTCTCTTCACGTGCGGGTTAGTATATTCATAACGTACGATGATAAACCGCGAGTTTCGTGCCTACTCCAGTGGTTCTTTACTCGAAGGTTTGATTAATGAGGTGAAAGACAATGTTGTTTCCAGGCCACGCTCTTCAGTATGTTCAAGTCACCAATTCAGATACTAGCATGTTGAAGGTGCTATACGAATGTGTGAATGTAAAAAAAATTTTTTTTTTTCAGTTATTTTTCTTAAATACGTTTTACTTATGATTAATGCACACGAGAACCAATTTCACTTAAATGCACACGACCACGGGAACAGGTTTTACTTAAATGCACACGACCACGAGAACAAATTTTATTTAAATACATACGACCACGGGAACAAATTTTACTTAAATGCCCACGACCACGGGAACAAATTTTATTAAATACACACGACCACTGGAATAAATTTTACACGACCACGGGATTTATTTTTTTTATCAATTTTTCCCTTCCCGTGGTTCTTGCTTCATAGATTGTATAACAGAAAGTAGACGACAACGGGAACAAGTTTTACTTAAATGCACACGACCACGAGAACAAAATTTACTTAAATGCACACGACCATGGGAACAAATTTTACTTAAATGCACATAACCGTGGGAACAACAAATTTTACGTAAATACCCGCGACCACGGGAACAAATTTTACTTAAATGCACACGGGAAAAAATTTACTTAAATGCACACAACCACGGGAACAAATTTTACTTAAATGCACACGACCACGAAAACAAATTTTACACGACGACGGGAACAAATTTTTATTTTTCGTCAATTTTTTGACTTCCCATGGTACTTGCTTTATAGATTGTATAATATAAAGCTATCTTTGTTTTGTGACGTCATAATACATATCAAGTGTTACTCTACACTTTAATTATATTGCGTTACATTACGCTTTCGTTGTATAATGTACCTGGCGAATTTATTACCTTGTGAAAACCAAGCTAAGTGAAAACCAGACAGGATTTATTTAATCTGGGTCCAATGTATTCAATCATTCCTATTTCTATAATACATTGTCATCCCAGGTTTTATTTACAGTGAATGCATTTCTACAGCATTTATTCTGCACTTTTAATATTTTTCCACGATCACGTTTCACTTCCATGCATCAAAGTTGGTACTAAAGCACTGTTGTGTACTATCGTTTAAACAGATTTTAATACTGTCCAGTTCGAATATATATATTTAATAAACCATTGACATTGTTTCCTATCGCTACACGTCTTTTGATATCTCTCGTAACTGACTTCTGCAGTTTTCTTACCAAATATATTTTTTCTAAACATATGTAGATACGGGGAAGTACCTATTCAAATAACCATAACTAAATCCTTTCTCTCCTTACAATCAACTTTCTTTTGTAATATTTTTAATATGCAAATAATATTAAGTTTGAATCTGCAGTAAGAGCGCCCTTGAGACAGTCTCCTCTCTAAACGGTGTTATATAAATTGTGTTTTATTGTTATTATCGGAGAAAATACTACCCAAATAGCAAAATTCCTTATTTTAAGCTATCTATGTAAAGTTTTTTCATTTTACAAAATGGAAAAAAAAATCGTTACCCTTTGTGTCGATCCTGATAAAAACGACATGTTTCAGGCCAGGACAAATTGTTATCCTTTTTATTGAGTAATACAGTGTAATGACGGTATCATTCTAATGTGGCCTACCCTTATTGCCTTAATCTGATCAACATAAACATTTTACGATATCACCTCCGTGTATTTTGGCCACCGGCCAGAATGTAAATAATAAAAATATCGAATAAAACTCGTCTTCATGGCGTAGCGCCCAGCTGCCACTTTATGTGACAAATTATTAATTTATATATTTTTATCAAAGTATCTCTCTCACACATAAAGGAGTCTTTCCCATAATAAAAATTGCTTTTTTTTTTATCAAAAATAGATAAAGGGTCTTTCGAATTGAGCGTTTTTTTTTAAATTCTTGGATAAAACCCAAATGGCGTCGTGAATTTGCCCGGGTCTTGTGACATTTGAAAAGTGTAATGTATGACATTTATAAAATGGAGTCTTATATTATATAACGCGTTCAAATTGTATTATTATTTTATGTATTGTAATCTCCGGAAACGGTGATGTTAATTGCCCACCAAGATCATGTGATCTGACACCGTTGGACTATTTTCTCTGGGGTTACGTGAAAAGCCAGGTCTATAAAAATGACCCCCGATCGATTCCTTAATTACAGGACGAAATTATTCGAGTTATTGGTGAGTTAGAACCGCAATTATGACAAAATCTCATCGAAAATTTTGACAAAAGAGTGGACATCTCTGGAGCTGCAAGAGGTGGACATTTGGCGGATATTGTTTTATGTGTTTAAATGGTATAGGAGTACATTATACTTCAATGACCAATAAAAAGATTTTTGAAATCAAATCAAATTGTGTTTTATTCAAGAATTGAAAAAAACCCTTTATAAGTAAAGTCATAGGTATCTTTATTCTCCTAAATAGTAGGCAAAAAAATGCCTGTGTCGTTCGAGGGGAGAATTCCATTCACGCATTCATGCACCTCACCTCGTTTGACTATTAGTAATTTCTTGTGATTGGATATAATTGTAAGCCATACTGTGAATTCAAGAACCCTATGCGTGTATTAGTATACTGTGAACAAACTATTGCACTTCAGGAAACATGCAGTCTCTTCAGATCAAACCCATAGTTCCGATGACAAAGAAATTAAAGTTCCTAGACCAGATCCAGGTTTAATCGGCTACAGACATTTGGTAGGCAGAATTTTTTAAAGTGATATTTTTTTATGACGATTTAATAAGTAATATATGTTAAGAGTTTATAGTACGCATCATATAAGCTACAAAAAGTATAAATTCAGGTGTAAAACGGTTTAAGAAAACCGGTCCGGAATTTAATCCGCCAGGAATCAAACGTGCAATATCATAAATGACGTGTATTTAACCTTCTGGTGTTTTTGGTGTACGTTGTAATTTTTGAGGGCATCTGGATCAATCAGGATCGACAACATTTCGATGATAATTGAATAAATAATTTCTGACGGGATCTCTACTTAGCGTTGCATCGTTACATCTTCGGACCGATTAGTTACCTCAATCTAGTGGCGTCGGACGTATAGTTTTTCTAATTTCGAAGTTTTCTTCGAAATTGCTTGCTAGGATGTTTAAACTTTACAGATGTGGGACCTTAAGTCCACCGTTGATACTATTTTTTCACACTCAAATGTGTCGCCACCGGAATAGGAGTCCCTTTGGGTAGTTCCTTCTTCGTCAATTTGCGCTCATAAAAAAATAAAGAAAAAGACCAATCTATGATAGTGTAGATCGCGCTGGATGGAGACTTATTTTGTAGCGCATATCAGTGTGTGTTATGATGGGATCGAACTGTTCCTAGTCCACGTCTTAATAACATAAAGTAGGAAAGATTGTAAAATCTCAACACCATTAAGAACAACTTTATATTTTTTTATAGTTGTAACATATTTACTGGAACGTGAAGGATAACATATTTACTGGAACGTGCAGGATTATTGTAGTGCATCCATTTATACAGTAAACGGAAGCATTAAGTTCCTCCAAACTTATTCACCAATGTCCTCGAAGTTACACAAGCCTTGCTTTCCTTACACCAGGGTCCTGGAAGGACTCATACCGCCTCTATAGTCAACATAACAAATTTTCTATTTTAGTAAAATGTTAAAACACTTGCAAGACAGAGAACTGATGATATGTATCCAACCTTTTATGAAGATCTACTGTTACAAATAACCAAACCAATACTAAATAATAAGAAAACGCTCATTACAAATATGTCTCCTACAATTTGCAGTATAAAGAATTCACTAAAAAATAAAGAGCTCACGCATTCGTGGTAGCCTGGGGGTAACGGACATAAATAGTAAGCGGGAAGAGCGACAGCTGAGATGGTATGGGCACATAAGATGGAGACCACTAGACCATACTGTAAATCAGGCAATGTCTGTGGATCTTCCTCGACAGCCATCCAGAGGAAGACCAAAGAACTCGTGTATGACTCAATGCTCCAAAATCCTGCAGAAAAACGATGAAAGTGACACCCAGAACCGCAGAGTATACAGCCTGAGAATGAGAAGAGCCGACCCCAACAGCCTGCATAGGCAATGAGTTGGGACAGTGCCATGAAGAAGAAGAAGATTTGCAGTAAAGAAAGTTACGATGTCCAATATATAAAGAAATTAAATTGATATTCTTATATTATATTGTATTAAACTTTCGTTGTACAATATATAATACAACCTGGGAGAGTTCTTAAATCTCTTTCAACCAACCAGAAATAATGTAAAGACGCCTAAAGTGATAACCAGGCTAGAGGCCTTATACGAATTTTGGAATTAAAAAAAAACATTATGTAAATAAGTAAAAAATATTTAGATTTATCTTAACCCTTTCCTACAAAATTATTAACAATTTATTTAAAAAATGTTTTGTTAAGAATGAATCGATTCAAAATATTGTTTTTTCTTTTTGTTTTTGTATGAAATGATTGATTGTGACTGACATTGTTTTACACTTTCATTGGATATCACTTGGCGAGTTAATTGTCATATGACAATCTCTTCCAATCAATCAGAAAGAAAGCCTCAAGTAAAAAAAAAAATTAATTGGTTACCAACAGGAATCGAATCCCCTTGCACTTTAGTAAGGAAATTAGATATTCTCGTAGTGTATCAAAAATAAGAATTTTCTTATATCGCACCAAAATTCCCGTAAATTTGTTTTAAAAAAAATATTAAACCTGAAAATACAATTATTAAACTTGATTTGAACCGAGTATTAAATGATTCTATAGATTGTATAACATTTTAATTGTATTCAGTGTAAACTGGTAAAATGTGATGCCATATATAGTAGTAATCTTTTGCAATCAACTAAAAATATGTTAAAGAGTACCGAATGGAAACCAGACTGATACCCGTTTTAAAACAATTAAGAACTAATGGGAGTTGAATCCATAACCTCGGGTCAGAAAACATATGCCTTGCCCACTAGGGCATTAGTGTAAGTATTATTATACTAACGTTAAGGGAAACTTTAAAAATAATACTTAAAAATTGTCACCAGTTTTTCATGGCAGTATTAATTCAGAGGCTGTGTTCTTAGAGCTCAACCAAGAGATTGCGAGTTCCAGTCTGGTTATTGTCTAAGCCCTTAGTTTCTAATTAAAAAAATTATCAGATTATACTGTATGCAAAACGATCGTGAAACGTGATAAATATTTTTTCTTGGACAAATGAATTTTTATAAAATTTTAGTAAAAAGGATTTGTTATTTCCAAGTAACAACCGCATTTTTTTTACCATTACAACCGTCTCTGTAAACATTTTCAAATTCTACGAATCGTTTTAGTGTCACGTTCCACAAGAAGTTTGCAGAATCGTGCAAATGTGAAAATAAACGAGCTCTCACTTCAACTGCCACCAGAATTATTCCGCTGCAATCCTCTCCACTGTTCTTTACAGTCGTAATTCACCATCCCACATTTTGGTATGGTTCCAAATTCTCCTTTAATCCACAATTATTTCAGTCTAAATTCAGATAAATTTTAAAACAATTGTCTCGTTGAATTTGGCACAAAGATTCAACTAATTTATCGTAACGCTGGAAATTTAATTATTCAAATTTATATTTGTTAGTTTTATGGTTTTAGATAAAATGTTGTTCAAATTGGTTACGACACTGAATTTTAGATATTCTCAAACTCCGGTCTAATATACTTTAAGATACAATTTTTTCCGGCCTTAACAAGTTTGAGCGCGTATAAAATTAAAATTATTCAAAAATTCAAATTTGTTACCTCTTTCCTTAGTAGTGTGTTAGCTAAAACTGATAGAAGACGTGTTGTTCCGTTGTGTTCTAAAATGTTATCCCGCGGGTATTAAATATTTGAAGGAAAAGTCCGTTTGAAATTAAACGAGATTTACGAGTAGATGTTGGTCTTTCCTTATTTTGAAAGAAGCTTGATAACTGCGGGATATAATTTTTTTAATATTTCAGAATATAACGAAACAGCGCGTCTTCTATTTTTTAACTAATTCAAGCCAAATATGTTGGTCCTTCGTGGTATATATATATTTTTTTGATATTACAAAGTACAGTTGTATAGACATAATGTGAAACACGGTACCACAAAGTAGATGGCATGTGTTCAGAATTTAAAAAACTTGACATTTCATTGTGAGCGTCCTGTTAGATATCCAGAAAGATAACAAACAATACATCTGAACAGATAACCGTTACAGATAACAAAAGATTTTTATGTCCTTTTAAACAATTTTTCAGATCCAATAAAAAATACAATGGGACATCTCAAATATAAAACGAAAGAAATTCAAAATAAAATATCCCTCAAAACATTAAAAAGCAGTAAAGAGAAAAACAATAACATCAAAATGAAGCCAAGACAAAGCTACCCCTCCATCACTCACCCCTAACGCGTAATCTGAGTCAGGGTCCCGAAGGCTTATCGCACTCTTCTCTGTTCATTCATATTTTTATTTATTTTAAGCTTTTCTCGATCTTAAATACAAATGTTAAAATTTAACCAATATGTAGGGGACATTTTCTCAGATGATGGAAGAAGTACGAGGGATATCGAACGGCGTGTAGCGATATCAAACAAAATCAATGTGGCACTAAAACATATATCACGAAAATATGTTTTAGTGTCCCACCGGACTGTATCAAAATCTGCTAAGATTATCTACAACAGTATTCTATTACTAGCTTTGATGTAATAAAGTGAAACGAGAATATGGAAAAAGAATTAAAAGATTCGAATACATACTGTAGAAATGCGTGTACTGATAAGAATACATGGGGTGACAATGTATGGCAGAATACGGAATTTAGTGATTAGAGATAAGTGTGAACTTAAGGCTGATTTATTAAACAAGATGAAAAAGAACACTCTGAGATGGGTTGGGCAAGCAGAACGCATGAATGAAGAAAGACTTGCAAAAATAATAATTTCTGTAGACATTTGTGAACTGAGAAGAATACATGGGGATTTAGTGTATGACAGAATAATAAGAATACAATGTATGACAGAACACGGAATAAAGTAGGGATAAATGTGAATTTAAGACTGCCGAACCAGCTCAATGCTCCTCTATTTACTTTAAACAGTGCATCTTCTTTAAATCTTAATTCATTCCAAATTTTCTCATTATTTATTCTGATCATTAATTGTTTATCCACACAACGCACTGTATTATAATGAAACTTTAAAAACATCCCAATTTTATAGTATTTTACTATATTATATTACACTTTCGTTGTATACCGTAAAATTTGGCGAACTTATTGCTATTTAAAAATTTCTTCCAACCAATTAGAAAGTTATAAAAGGAGTGGCAGGGGGAAACCATACTAGTAGAATCTTTAAAAAATAAGGTTTCTAATGGGAACAGAACTTACAACCTTCGAATCGAAAGATAGGTGTCTTACCAACTAGACCAAGGAGGTCATTATATATATATATATACTTCTTATAGTTATTCCAAACTACATTTTTCTATGTAGTATGGATTATATAATTATTTATGGGAGAAGAAACTCGCTATTCATATTACGAGTAAAAAATTGATTAATTTTTAGAATTCTTGCACCAATTTACATAATTTGCTTCGTTCGAAATCTCACAATTAAATTGAAAATTAGTAAATCTGTTAGTCAAAAAATTTCAACAAAATTATCTTTGAATTTAAAAACAATTTGAAAATTTTAAGTTATTGCAGTATTCGTTTACCGGGGAATTCGATGCATTTATTTGTTTAATTTTACATTCGATACAGGTTTAACCCAGTTATTACATGAAACGAAATGTATTAAAAAGATATATTTAAAAATAATAACAACAAATAAAATTATACTTATGTTTCCTTGTGAAGTGGCTCAGTTATATCTTCAAAGTTAGGAGATCAGTCCCTCAATTTTCCGATGATAGGTTATCCCTCGAGATCAATTATGATTGTCAGCCATCCTGAGGATGGAAGACGCTTGTACGTCGTGTATTTTTATAATGTGTGGATGCGCTTATATTTCAGCAAGTCCACATTCTTAATTAATCCAGCTTAAAACTCCGATGGCAAGTAGATTAATCGGCAGGCTTATTCTGCTGCAGCTATTCGTTACACAGAGTATTATATAGCACTTTTTTTATATTTCGTAATGGACAACACATAATCTATAAAAAAACACTATGAGTAAAATCTAAAAGTTAATCTGCCAAGAATCGAATCTGGGATCGCCCGCTTGTACAGCGTAAATGATAACCATTAGACCAGTGATTCCTAAAATGGGCTTTACCGATCCCTTGGGGGTGCAAAGATCCTTTCCCTTGATAGAAGTGTGTAAAGATCTATCCTCTCTGCTAACCTCAAAACGACCATGGTGGTTTTCATAACGGTTAGATCTTTTTGGTTCAAGTTTAATTTATTCTGAGTTTTCTTCATTGTTTCAAATTCTTTTTTCAGCCAAAATTGAATCTTTAGAATTCTTTCCATTTATTTTGAAGAAATTTGCAAAAAGAAACAAAATATTTCACTTACGAAGTTGGAAACTGAAATATTTGAAATTTTCGTAGAGATGCTACCTGCAACAACAACATATTAAAGAACTTTATAATATTTTCAAAGTATTTTAGAAACTCGTTTGAAAAATTTCATGAAACCACGTTATATTAAAACGAAATTACAGTCAAATGAACTAAAAATGTTACAAAATGGAAACATTTCAGTAATTTTACTAAAACGTTTATTTTATTTATCTTTCTAGGGACATTTAAAAATCCAAAGTTTCTTTGTTATTGTGCATCAATTCTCAAATAATTCAACTTAAAACCCCTTCAAAGGCTTCTCAGCTATCAGTTTTCCTACGATAAAAAAATATATATTCTCTGCCGGCATTTAGTAAACATCGGCCGACGTTCACAAAACAGGCGTTGAGACCACCTCAAATGGATGCCCGAGAGCTACTGAAGCGAGCGAACTGAGATTCTATTTCTTGCGTTTATATATACCGAAGTAGAGTGAGAGTAACATGTGAATAACGTTACTCCTCACCCATAGCGTTTTTTTAGAATGAATATACCTACGTCACACACTGGCACACGTTTGATTGTATTGGTGAATTTATTCCCGATTTCCACAAAATATTTCTGATGTATTAATGATAAGTGCTAATTATTATTAATATTATTTTTTCATTCAATGCGTAAATGTATTACGGAGGAATAACTAAAATCTGAACACAGCATTTATTATATTTATAGAGATATTAAAGTTTTTAGAAGCAATGTGTACTAGTTACAGGGAAGGAAGGATTACTATTAAAGTTGTTGCAAAATGTTATTTTTGCACAACTCTTACTTAATAAGACTGCATAGATTAGGCAATCAATATAAACATTGTAAGGTATTTCCTTTGACTTACTGGAGTAAAGTGAAAAAAATGTTCTTGCTGGGATCAATTGATTTAATAGTTCTTAATGTTATAATGTTACAGCTTTTTTTTTTCTATTTTATAACATTGCTTTCATGTTAATGCTGAATTTTATTTTTTAAATACTATTGTATTTCGCATCAAAAAGTCATTTGACAGTTGAAATAAAAGAAAATTAAATTAAATGTTATATGCATTCTAATTTATGTAGTCAAACACTGTTTATTCTACTTTATATTTGAAACAGTGCTTAACAAAACTGTATATTTGGAACAGTGTTTGACAAAACTTTATATTGGAAGAGTGTTTGACTAAACAAACTACAATGTTTTTAAACCTCCACAGAACAAATTGGTAACACTGGTAATAAATGTGTTGATTCTTTGGCAAAAGATACATGTTCTACTGGTTGTCTCCTATCTGATTTTTAATTGCCAGTAACTGATCTTTTGAATAAAATTAAGAGTGATACTTGGCACCAATGGGCGGTAGATTGAGATATAACTGGTATAAGTAAATAAATACAGGTTTATTGAAAGCAACATAGTATGTACATAATACATTTAGACACATTAAACAGAGAATACATTAAAAAACAGAAGCTATCAAAAGGTCTGGGCTCATCTAATAACATCCCCCCGGCCAAGATACACCCCTCCAATATAGGGCGAGCCCAGCCACGGGGTCACCAGATGTTTTTCAGCCCACACCCTTGAACACGTAGAACAAGAAGATAAAAAAAACAGGGAAAATAAATAGATGGCAAAAAAAATATATTCAAGAGAGAAGACATTAAAAGGTCCGGGCTCATCCCACAAACATTCCCCCGGCCGAGATATACCAATGTAGGGCGAGCCCGACCGCATGGGTATCGGGGGGCTTCCATCCCACACCCCCGCATATCTAGATTAAAGAATAAATAAAAAAAAACAAAAACGTATGGCATAAATCAAAGTAAGGGATCTAGATATAAATCAATCCAACAATCCATCCCTTTGAAACCATGGTTAAATATCATATGTTAAGAATGCATAAGATGGAAGTGTCTGTTATTTGTCGTTTACGGACGGGCAACTGCATGGTGGCTAGTGACCTTTACAGAGTATGTATTGTGGATAATCCAGGCTGCGAGTGTGGACTGGATGATGAAACTATAGACCTTGTTTTTTTTTCGGTTGTCCTTTGCGAGATTGATTTCATTTACTTAAAGTCATATCTTTCCTACGTCCAATGGATGTTTCGTTTCTTCTTTCTTCGAGGAACTTTTCCATTTATAGGCCGATTGTTACATTTTTGCAGCTTTAATCAGTTGAAACTTTGAATTATCTTAAATTGTATTTTTTAATGGTTTTTATTATATCGACTCATATTATTTCATAATATATTTAATTTGGTGGCACAAATCATCCTGGTTTGGGTGAATTACCTATTTAAAAAAAAAACCTTCACAGCAATAATGCCTTAACTATATATTATTATGTGCCTTCTATTTATGTTCTCATGGTGATGTAAAAAGGTGAATTTATTTAAATATAATGTGTTATCCCAAAACACATTTAATTACCCGACTTCTGTGTGGATTTAACTGGTTTATTTCAGATTAAGGTTTAATTTAATATTTTGGTTTCAAGTTATTCTATCTTGTTTATGTTCATCTTAAAGATATAACTCCGAGCTTGTTATAAAGATAAGAGAAAGTTGAGAGAGAGTTTTGCTCTTTGATAATTATATTAATGGCAGATGGTAAGATAGAGAAATATATTGAATGGATTTTTAAGACGGATAACAAGGTAAATAAATGGTGCAATTAGTATTGTTTACATAAATTCAATTGTAAAATCTTCAAAAATTATAATGTATAAGGACGTACTAGTGCTTACTTGGACGTAAAGTAGTATCTTGAATATTGAAAAATAGTAAATAAATTTTGTAAAAACGCGTACCTTACGAAACATGTCTGATACACAAATGTCCGATAGATTAAGGGATGATCGGATAAGAGACTCTATCCGAGACGAAATAATCTTAAGGTGGTTTGGACACATTAAGAGAATGAAATGTAAATAAATAAAAGATTTTTTTTTAAACAGATCATAAGTGAAAACCAGACTGTGAACCTTTTTTTAATCTGGGCACCCACAGGAATCGAACTCCTAACTACCAGGTTGCAAGACAGATGTCTTATCAACAAAGCCATGGAGGTCGTCACCTTATTGTAGTATTATATCAATGTACTCGTATTTCAAGTTAACATTCACGCTAAGTATACTGTCGCCCTAGTTTCGATTTCTGGATTCCCCTACGGATTGCTTATACTCTTAGACTCTTTTACATCTAAATTTAATTTTTCTGTAGATATTTATAACTTTTAAATTATTATAGCGCTATTAAGCAACGCAAAAATAGTGCTATATAAAAAAACTCGGCCTAGCGAAAGGGTTACTTCTTGAAATCTTGATCTTATAATCAGAACTTTGTGTTCGATCTATCAAGAAGAATATGTGCTTGCTGTATTGCAACAGTTTGCATACTATAAGTTATAAAAAACACATAGAGATCTTCCATCCACACGATGTTTGACAATCATGCTCAATCACAAGGAAGGGCCGATATATAAAATTAATCCCTTCTCAAATCCCTGAATATACTTGACCGACATATTTATATCCTTATGTGCTCATATACAGCAAGTAGCTTGGCAAGGTATTGGAGAAACTTTGTTAATATAGCTCTTCATTATGGGAGCGAGATCGTATGAGAATTTATAACTTTTGGAGACACCCGATATGCAACCAAATTAGGGAATTTTGGAAAAGATTATAATATTTACTTACCATATTATTGTATTATACTCGTATAATGGTTTATGATTATTATTTTTTATTCATTGGCAGTTTCAAGTGACAGTGAGTCACAGTTAAATTTTTTACAAAAGAGTATCATGTGTTTATTAGCTCAATTATTTATATTATGTTATTGTATATTATATTATATCGTACCTTACCGTACCTTATTTTATTTTATTTATTTTACACATGACAAGAAATAATCATCATTTGTGAAAAAAACAACAGGTTATTTAATTTGGACACACAATTTTAATGGATCTGGGTTTGTTGCCTTTCATTTGTCGTATCCCCAGTAAACTAGGCTTTTGCCTGTATCTCACTGAGGACATGTGGCATGAAAAAATAAATCGATACTTCTTTCCGATTTTTGATTATATAAAACCCCGTTGTACATTCTCATCAACCTGACAAACAGTGACACTCAATTACATATGTATACATCACGCGAAATCAAACTCCTCACACTTCGTCACTCCAGAGAGACCAAAAACATTCACCCCACAATGTACAGGACATAATCATTAAAATTAAAAAAAACAAAAATATAAAAATAAAATAAATAAAAAACACCACACTCAAGAGCTCACACAAACCTTTTCCACAAGTCATTCCTCTTGCAAGCCCAAGTACTCAAACCCCTGTCGCAATAACAACCACGCTCCGATCGACTGCCTAAATTGTTTTCCTCCTTTTGCCTTATCATTCCATACCGTACCGTACAGTACCGTAACATGCCGTGCCGTGCCGTATCGTAATACATTATAATAAAATATAATACAATTTTAAATTGTATAACATTATTTTTCATTATAATATATTATGTAATAAAATATAATATGCAATAATTTCAAAAATTTATTTAGCCACCTTCGATTTTTTTAAAGAACCTTCGACTTGACGGGTAGGTTCAACTCCAGACCTTAATCTGATGCCATATTATTGTACATTAATTGCGGTACGAGTCATTTTTCTTCTTTAAAGATATCAGCAATTGAATCCGTCGTCCACGCTTCCTTCCTCCTCAGATATTTTATACATTTGTTTTAGTTTATCATCACCTGACGAAGAAGACACAGACCTTAGAAACCGGTAATAAATTAATTAAACAGTTGTGAATACAAATATAAAGTGTTGTATTGAAGTAATTTGTATAACACTTTCGTTGTAAACGGTACAACCTAGTGTACTCATTGTCATGTGCCAATCTCTATAACCAACCAGAAAGATGTTTAAAAGGTCTAAAGTGAAAACAAGACAGTATCCTTTTTATAAAACCTTGGTTCCAGCGGGATTTAAACCTGCAACTACCGGGTTGAGAGACAGGTGTCTTACCAACAAGGCCACGGAGTTTTAATAAAAAATAAAATTTCTGGTCGGTTTAAAAAGATTTCCCATTAGCGAAAAACCTGCCATATTGTCTACTGTAGAATAAATAAATTAAAAATAAATCAACTATTACAGCGTTGTGGGTGGGTAGAATCGAACTTAATTGTATATAGTATAATATTTGAAAGAGAAAATGCATTCAGGGAATATTGGTAAACCTTCAGCAGCAAACTGCTGTTGAGAATAGCATTCATACCCTGGGTGACTCATTAAAATAAGTTTGAGGATGTTGGGAATATCCGTAGTATGGAAATAACCCGTTTCTGAGAGCAAATTATGAATAATATGCAGATTCCAGCAGGAAGACGATCGTACAACGACCACTATATTGAATTTTCCGCACAGCATTGCCTCCATTTCTGCAATATTTAAACAAGACAAAAATCCTCGTCTATAAATTAACATGCTATTTTTTTCCAATTGAAGACCTTCGTGGCCTAATTGGTATGATGCTTATTTATCGACCTGGGGGCTGCGAGTTCAATTTTTTTTTATTTGTAGACATGGTTCAACTTAATATCTCTGATGGGTTTATTTCTAGACGGCAATTTCTTCCAAACCAACATTTTTTTAAATAGGTGGTAGTCCCAGCGGACACACCCCTCGAAGGTTTAAGTGAGTTCAAATGGGGTGCAGTCTACATCTTTTATGGTTTTTTTTTTATAAAAATACTCTACATAAAATTAAGTGGTAGGTCACGTACAAATCAATGAAGATGTTTAGGTCATGTATTAAGGATGCTCTTTGGTAACTATTTAATGATCCATATTAGATTCAACGAATAATACATTCAAAGACGCGTTGTAGTTCGTTTTCCTTTGGTAAGTTTCTTACAGTTTTCTTAGCATTCTGTATTTTATACTTTGTTTTCAATTTGTTTTGTTGTTTTTAATTGGTTTTTAAATTATTTATCTTTTGTGCTTGTATTTTTTGCGCAGTGCGGGTTGTGCGCCTGTGGACAGACCATATTGTGTTGGTAACATGTGATATTACCTTAACATATGCAGATGCGAAAAAAATATCTAATCTAAAGGCCACCTGCTTCCTGTCATTTAACTAAACTTATTTTATTGTTTTAATATGTGTAATCTATCAATTAGAGTGAATTCGATTCTCGCGTTAGAGCGTTCTTGAGGAGAGTTTCTTCCCTGCAAATGTAAATCGGTCAAGCGAGGTGCATGACCGCGCGATAACGCACTGGACTTCGTTCGAACCCCACGCAATGCTACTCGCCTCGAATAACACAGGTTTTTTTCCGTTTAGTATTCGGAGTTATAAGGATACCTATGACTTCGGTCATATATACGAGTATATATTAATTTAAGAAGAAAAAACTGAAAACTAACCAAGGAAATATGAAATACAAAGAAACCTTTGTAGATCTTCTAATGTGTGATAAGTAACACATTTGCTTTTAGGCGTAGTGTAGTTCATATATGTATAATTATAATATATATTTTGATAAAACCTCCTGAAAATGGTTGTATTTAAGTGTTTTCTAAAGCTGCACTACGATATCTATATATTTAAGATCTATATGCTGACCATTTTACGCTAATGGACCAGCAACGGCAAAAGCTCAATAATTTTTTTTGGTGAAGACGAAATCGAACTCTAAATTCTAAACCTCTGTTACTAACGTACGAACTTAGATGCAGATAATAATGGGTAACTAACTAGTTATGCAGTAGCTAACTGCAGTTGACAATGACTTCCGAATCCAGCGGGACTAGTTAGAATAAGTTGGGAATTGTTGAGAACTTCCAGGAAGTGTGGTGATATGTAATTCCGCGTGTGTTTCGAGGAATTTTGAAGAACTTTTTCGAACAGCGTTTTAATTAATTATTGTGTTTTTTTTAATTAATTTTGTGATTTTTTTTCCACGTGCTGCAGAGGATTTGTGAAGTTGCGCTGTCTTTTATACTTATTTTCAATTTGTCTGATTCTGTCTTTTATATTTTGCTTTCAATTTGTCTGATTCTGTCTTTTATACTTTGTTTTCAATTTGTCTGATTCTATCTTTTATACTTTGTTTTCAATTTGTCTGATTCTGTATTTTATACTTTGCTTTCAATTTGTCTGGTTCTGTCTTTTATACTTTGTTTTCAATCTGTCTGATTCTGTCTTTTATACTTTGCTTTCAATTCGTCTTTTATAATTTGTTTTCAATTTGTCTGATTCTGTATTTTAAACTTTGTTTTATTGTTTTTAATTGGTTTTTAAATTATTTATTTTTTGTGCTTGTATTTTTTGCGCAGTGCAAGCTGTACGCCTGTGGGTAGACCATATTGTGTTGGTAACATGGGATATTGTACTATTCAATACCTGTTTCTTTCTAATTGTTTTTGTTGTAATTATGTCAAATTATTTTTATTTTTATATATTCTGTCAATCTTAATGTGTTGAACACTCATTACGGGCTCTTTTATTTTTTTATTTTTTTTGTTATAAGGTATATTGTACCGTTTACTTATATAAATAAATAAATTTGACAAGTATATACCATTTTGACAAGTTTAGTTAGATTAGGTTTTGTTACGTTAAGTGAGGTTAGGATATTTTTTTAAATAAATTGCACTTTTTCTTTAGAAAATTTGATTTACGAGTATTTACGCTTTAGCGTTAAAATGTTAAGTTTCTTCTTTTTAGTGGTTATTTTGATAAATACCTATCATTTTGTCAAGAAAAGTTAAGCTACAATAAGTTTTGCAAGTTGTTTTTCAAATTTTACTTTATTGCGTATCAAAGTCAATTTTATTTCATTTAAGCATTAATCTCCATAAATAAGCATCGTTTAGCCAACTTAATGTAGGCTTAGTAAGATTAAGTAAGGTTAAGTTATTCTTAATGGGATCTTATCACGAGCTTTTTTTAATTGCAGCATTAAATAGACTACTTTGTGAACATATTAAATTTCGTCTGGATACATCATATATTAAATGGAGAGCACTACCATATATAGTATATCACTATCTGTGAAAAACATATGACTTTTAATGAAGTGTTCTTCAAATTTAATATGAGGTGTACGGCCGCGCGGTACCCCCTTAGACTTCCATGTGGAAGGTCGTCGATTCGAACCCCGCGTTGTGCAACTCCCCTCGAACGACACAGCCACTTCATCCGGCTAGTGTTCGAGGGTATAAAGATACCTACAAAAAAAACTTTATTATTCAATGTACAATACGGCGGGTATTTCGCCAAGAGGAAATCTCTTTTAACCAATCACACAGCTGTTTTATAAAATGTTGAGTGAGATAAAGACATAGAAATCAAGAATGTTTCGTCACCGAAGAAAGAGTCTCTTTCGGCATTTCCTTTTTTTGTCACTGCCTGACGTCACGCTCATAAAAAAAGAAGACTTCGATCTTCTAGTGTAGATCGCACTGAATGGGAACTTATTTTGCCCCCTTAACAGCGTGGGTCGTGGTGGAATCAACTATAGACATGAAAGAAAAAAACTATGTACGAGTACATTACTAAAACAGAATAATAAAAAAGCGACAAAAAAATAAAATCATATTTATTATTTATTGATTAATTTAACACTAAATTGTGTAATGATTTAGCGAGCTTATTATCAGGGGGCAATCTCTTCCAACTAACACTTAATAAAAGTAAGTAAAGGCAGTTACTTGGTCGAAAATTAAACAATGTTTTATTAATTTGTATAAAATTGATAGAAAATATAAATAATAATAATTTTGAGATTCCATAAATCAAAGGAAAATTAAGGGATAGTGAATAAGAAAGGCAAATCAGTAATGAAACACGATATATAACTGACTGGAGAGTGTTTTTCAGTCGCTTTTCAAAACATATCAATAACGGACCGAGTCTAACATTAGTTGGTAGATAACTGATGACATATACCGCGCTGGCCACGCCCACCAATAGTCAGGCGATGTCATACTTAAAATTGGACACCTTTTCACACTCCATTGTGGCGCCAGCATAGGAGGGCTTTTTCCTCGTGGATAGTTCTTTCATCAAAGTTTAACTTTATATATAATTTTCTTACGATTGTACAGTCGCACTGCAAAGTAACTCATTACGTTCCAGATGCAGTGTTGGCGGCGGGGGAACCTCTAACCACATTACTATGTCAACTAGAGGCAATAGAAGACGTGTTATTTTGTTATATTTTTAAATGTCAAAAATCGAAAAAATACAATCAATTTTTTTAATTTAAACGTGCTGAATGTATATTATTACGAAAGAAAGTGTAGTAACGATGCAATAAGTAATCGTGTGTGTCATTGTTTTTTTTATTTCGTAATGGTGATACGACACATGGTGAGCTCCGCTCTGGAATGACGATTAATTCAAGACTTTGATCGAGCATTTCTAGCGTTCTACGACACGAGAGATTGTTCAGATACTAAAAACCACCAGCCACAAACAAGTAACATCAAAATAAAAACCACCAGCCACAAACAAGTAACATCAAAATAAAAACCACCAGCCACAAACAAGTAACAACAAAATAAAAACCACCAGTCACAAACAAGTAACATCAAAATAAAAACTACCAGCCACAAACAAGTAACATCAAAATAAAAACCACCAGTCACAAACAAGTAACATCAAAATAAAAACCACCAGCCACAAACAAGTAACATCAAAAAAAAAAACTTGTGTTTGAATTTTGCCTAAAAATACGAAATCACTTTCCGGGTAACCTAATAAATCAAGAAAAAACTGCTTCAAAGTTAAACTTTTGTAAATAAAAACTCGATGAAATCTTATTTAACGGCAAGCGATTGAACGATTTTGTTAAACGGCAAGGAAACATCGTAAAATTTAATATAAAACGTAATAACTCCCTCCGGACCAATAAAACCAAATTGTTACAAATTGACTATTAAATTCCAAATTATTTGGCAATATAATCATTTGTACTACAGTTAAAATAATGAAAGATTTTTCGTAATACCCCGCTGTTAAGTCGGTAGCTTAAAATGTTGTGAAACTCTCAAAATACTCCCCTATGGAGGCACAATACCCAATTAAGAAAATAATTGCTACTCTGAGAACTTAAACGCTTGTCTAAATAATGTTTATTAAGTGCAGGACTACTTTAAGTGGCATAACACTGATTTAACAAATGTCGAATGAGACTTAATATTATGAGAATTATATTAATACCAGCTCAAATATAAAAACAATATAAAATAAATACATAAAATATCTTCAGATATCTATGGTACAGAACAAAGGGTGATTACCCAAAATATGCTCACCATGTCGAACATCTCACGATGTGTAACTATAGAAGCATCGAAACAAGGATGTAAGAATCAATTGTGATATTCCTACTTCAGGTTTTTCAATGCTGCTTTAACTGTCCCGCGATTCTAGAAGCACTAAGTTTATAAATATGTGCCTAATAAATATAGCCGTGCAAGGAATCACCCTCTGTTCTACATACCAACTTACAGGACGAATATCATGCCTAAACACTCAGTCATACGTGGTAAAGAGATATTGAACCAACTGAATGACACTGTAGATATATTATCGGCACTGCCTAGCAGTATGAGAAGCAGACCCTCTTTGTGTAACAGGGAAATCCGTGGAAAGTGGATAAAAAAAAGAACAGATGCGATTTTCTGCATGCTGGTGACATGGTTGTATTTGAGAAAAATGATGATGAGTTACAGAGTTTGATAAGAACGTATGAGAGATGCGAAAAGGAAGATCTGAAAAAGAATGTTGCGAAAGTTATGCTGATAGAAAAGTATGATAGGAAAAAAGCAAATGCGGCATATGGATGAATTATGAAAAATTAGAGTAAATTAAGGAATTCTGCTATTTAGGTAGTTTTTTTTATGATGGAAAGCTAAGACAAATATCAAACAGCGTGTAGCGATAGGAAAAAAATCAACTGGGGCACTAAAACCTATACTGTTTCATTTCGTATGGTGTTCTATTAGAATGGTAAATGGAATAGTGGACTATTTCAAGTAATTGGAATTCTTCTTATCGTGTTAAGGGCACTCAATTATTTCAACCTAAAACTCGACCATCTGGAGAGTACTACGCATTCTATGAGTCAAATCTTCTTCATCGAAGATACCGGGCTGCTTGGATACTGCAACTAGTATTGCATGGGTTGCTCCTCACCACAGATACAGAGATTAGACCCATCATGTAATACTCCCCATTTATCTAAGCTGTCATTGGTTCAAGGTCCACGAAGATCCAAATGGTAAACCTCCACCGTTTGACTCAGAACTTAGCGAAATCCACTGACCGGGATCCAATATTCTCCTTCATTTGTCCGTCCTAGCAACGTAGCAGGTGGGTATTCCAGAGGCATAGTGATCTTAACAAAACCTTGATTTTAACCTAGAAAGAAGTTTAATCTCCTTTCCATCGAAACTTTGCGTATAATTTGCCAAATCTGTGTGTTTCTGAAGCGCAAAAGTTTCCAAACAATAAACCAATACACTCACAGGTGTTTCCCATCTACAAGATGTACAAGATGGGTAACAGTCATACTCGGTCACAAGAAATGATCTATCAGGAGGTCACAGGAGCAAAGATAGATCACAAATGCGCAGGAGCTTTAAGCTCCGCATATAACGGAATACCGAGAGGACTGAAAAAGACTGCACGACATACAGCTATTCCTGTGCGGGTCACTTTCCTAAGCATTAAGGTTAAATGACGCTGTTTATATTTATTTTTGAAAATAGATTTACTAGTTCTGAAAAAGGCTTTAAAAAAGATAAAGCGTAACATTTTGCCTAAAGCCACTCTTGTAAAACAAGCAGTGGCGTTGTTTTTATTAATGGAAGTAAAAAGTTTTTGTATAATACAAATGTCTTACTTCGAGGTTTTGTATAATACCATACAGCTGTCTTACTTCGAGGTTTTATATAATATAGCTATCTTACTTTGAGGTGTTATACGATACACATATCTTACTTAGTAGTTTTGTATAATACAGATGTCTTACTTCGAGGTTTTACATAATATATGATAGATATCTTACTTAAAAGCTTTGCATGATATAAAAGTAAAAACGATAACAGAAGACAACTCATTCTTGCAAATCCCCTTGTTTTATGATTATTTCATAGATAAGTTCAAGGTTAAGATCCCTATCACATGAACAAGCTAGATTGATTGGAGTTTAATAAGTAATACAGAAGTTCATCATTTCCCCCAAGCTACAGGTGGCAGCACATATTAGAGTTCATATCAGATTTGTGATTCAATATTTAGATACATACATACCATTATGACATTTCCTTGTCGGAGTAGGCAAAAAAGACAGAGCACGAGACTTTTCTTTATCAACACACATCCTTCACTTCTTCTACATCCTTACTCTTTCACACAACTCCTACGATTATTTCAAAATGTTATTCACTTGATCCAACAGTACTTTCTTTGGTCTTCTTCTTTTATTCCTTTCACTGGCTTTACCATACACTATATGTTTGTTTTGTCAGTCTTTAATAGTTGATTCTACATGCCCAAACCACTTCACAGTGTTATTTTTCATCGTATTCAACACATCAGCTTTATGTTCATATTTCTCTCTAATCACTTCATTAATTATATATTTATTAAACAAATAAACAACCCTTAAGTATCCTTTACATTTAATAGTGACATTTGAAACACAAAAGGTAAAATTTCAAAATTTAAACAATACATAATCAAGAAATTATAAGTCTTTCGAAATACATTACGTGAAAATGCAATTGTATAGTACTGAAAGAAAAAAAAAATATTCAAATACAATTGACTTAATACAATCAAAAATACAAGATTTCAAAAGAAAAATATAAAACCTCCCCAAAAGACAAAGAGAAAATATTATTATACAATAATATAAGAGAATTTATCAAAACAATACTTAAGATAAAATATAAATAAATTTACCAATATTTCTATCAAGATCTAAGATAAACGAAATACTGAAAAAGGTCTCTGCTGAAAATACCAATATTTACATTAAAAATATCCACCAATCGTGTTATGGAGTGGATATTGATTTTTACTTACTTTCCTTATAAATTCAATTTGAGTTTCTCTGTTGCCTGACTAATCAGTATTAGCAGGAAGGACCAAGGTATGAGTGAATGTGATGGAATGCAAGTAGCCTGAACGAGTGGACATGTACTTGCTAAATAATTAGTTGTAATAATTGTTATCTAGTTATAATTAGGATGTAGGTGTTAACTACGAGTATGTTATTAAACTACGAGTATATTATATATATTAGGATACGAAAAATAAAAGGACACGTAGGAAATCAAAATTAAGTTAGTTCATAGTTATAATATATAAATTAGATTATTTCTTAAAATATTCATGTGTATATACTCGTAGGTATAGCCTTGGACAATTTTTTATAATTTATTAAGTAAAGATTTAAAATTTGATTTTACATCATTCTGAATTATAAGACATAAATCATAGCCATGAAATATTTCGATAGAACATTACGGGCTGTGGGATCACTTTTATGGAACAGTCTTCCGTCCTCAGAGGTAAATCTCCAAATTGGCGAAGTTTTCGGTAAACTTGAAAAGTCACTTATCCTCGGTACAGTAAGTTAATAGAGCAAGTTAAAAAGCGCTCTTTAGGGGAGCTTAATGGTCGAGAAACAGCGCTATGCCATTTCTTAAATCATAGAAATGACGTTAGTTTCACTTTGTGATGTTATATTTGTAAATTTTAATAAAAATAAACGAAACAATTAATTTTTTATTCACCATTGTTTTATTTGAGTTCACTGCCGGTTTTAAAGACCTCCGTCTTCCTTTTCAGATGAAGATGAACTAAATTATGTTCACTAGTTATTTATTCAAGATGTCTCAATAACAATATGTATTCGGAGCTCGCTAACCACTTAATTGAAAGAAAAAAAACATTTGTTTGATATCGATCGTGGTATGCGGATTCTGCACACGAGTTGGGATGGATTGCAACTGGACAATTTAGAAATAATCGAAATTAAAAAAAAAGTTGGAGTAAGTCTCAACATTATAAACAATCGAATTCATTTCAATGATAGTCCTCTGCTAAATATGTTTCCCGTTCAAAAGCCATCCTTTTGACGCCTAACTACTCCCCTCCCCCTCTTCTGTACCTATTACAATTAGGAAAAACATATTTTAAACACAATTTAGTTCAACTTCACCTGACGAGGAAGACGGAAGTTTTGAAATCGGTAGTGAACTCTAATAAAACGGTGGTGAATGCAAATTTAAAAAATAAGTGTTGTATTTATCTTAAAAAAATAACTATGAGTCCGGATTTTGACAATTTTAATAAATGTAAACTGTTTAAAGGACACACTAAAGTGTGTTTGAGGGTAGGTTTCAATTTTGAAGTGATCTAGTATTTGAGGTTGAAAAGCTCAACCATTAATCAGCATGGGTTTTATTGATTGTCAAATTCATCAATCATACAACTGCAAATCCTCAGGCACAGTGGTTATATTATCAAAAGGAAATATATGATGGAAAGATTTGTGACCCAAAGGATGTAAAAAGGTTCCGATCACCAATGCAAAGTGCAGACCTTTTGAGGAATGCCGGGAACAGCGCATTTCGAGAGTGTAGCAGAAATGTTATTGTCCTTGAAAATTTGAAGTGTATAGTTCTTTCTGTATTGCGGTCAATTCGTAACAAATCCGGATCATTCCATCTGCAGAGGACCTCGACATAGGAGATAAAAACACGTGTAGCGGAAATTCATCGGAGTAGCAAAGTAATTGATTCTTAAATACCTAAAAATGTTCATCAAAAGTACTCCGATTTCTTGAACCACGGTTTTAAAAAACACTGTTTTCGTTGGTTTATTTATTGTTGGACTTGTTAACGTATCTGGAGACAAATTCTGGGTGTTTTATTGGCGGAACAATGAATAAACGTCTAAATCTATATTTAAAGAACTTTACACCTCAAAAAGGTTATCAAGATTATACGAGTATACTCGGCGCTTTTCTCAACTTTTTGGTAACATTTCCTTTAAAGAGTTCCAGTCCCTGGCAATGTGTTTTAAAAATATCTGAATTATTCAAGTTTTAATAATAATAAAATGACAATTCATTTAACGCCCTTTAAAGAGCTGTCTCTTCTTAAGAGCGCTCTTACTCGATATTCGACACACTGCGGCTATTAGATAAAGTACTTCTCCGTATTTGTATACATCTGGTAAAACATATTTGGTAAGAAAATCGCAGAAAATTTTCCATGGGAAGACGAACTACAAATCTGTGGCGTTATGGCAGAAGTCGATATGTCCGGTTTACCTTAGTTTACAGGAGAACTTTAATAAGCTGTTAAAATCAGTACAAATAAGCATTTTTTAAGTTTTTCCAAACAGTATATCTTTTGTTTGGATAAAGACTGACACACCAAGTTTTGCCACAACATGCTGAGAAATATTTTCTATAAATTGGAAGAATAAACACAAAATTACTAAAAACGGACATGTCAACCTCTGCCATAATGCCACAGAAATAAACCCTCGAAGATTTTCTCATATGTGATAATAGCACATTCAACTTTATGCGGAGCGTAGTGTATACTCGTATATGCAGTATTCATATATGATATAATCATAATTTTTTATAAGATCTCCCAAAAAGGGTTGTATTCGAGTGCTTTCTATAGCTTCCCCAGAATAAAGGATTCCTTTCAACACTGTAACCAAAAGCCTTTGTTGTAAATAAATCAATCCATGTTTAAACAAAATAAAACGATAAATGAAAGATTTTCAAGTAAACTCTAATCCCCTTAAAACTTACAGTTATGAAATTAACAAATAATCTTATAATTATTTACCACTTATCAAAAGGGGTTATTTCACACCCGAGCCTCTTTGTACGAGCATTTCATATTTATAAAATTCATCCCTATCCAGATACAAGGTGTCTTCAGCTAGATTTATTCCTAATGTTAGTGAAGGTCTAATTGGAGTCTTGTTTACCAAAAGTAAAAATAATAGCAGCAATAAAATACTTAGTATCATCCCTCAACAGCGGAATTATAAAGGGGAGGTTTAATGATACTCAATCAAAAGGAAAACTTAGAAAGTATCACGAGATTGTTGAAAAAGTTTTAATGGTTGGCTGCTTTCGACTTATTGTGCGTAATTTGTTTGATGAGAAATTAAAATACATATAAACCTCAAATTGCGCGATACTTTTCATAAAGTTAAATTGATAAAAGAGATATTTATTTTATATATCTATTCATTTTACATTTGATACAGGTTTGAACCAATCACATCAAATAGTAGATAAAAGTCTGAAAATAATGACAACAGGAAAAAGTGATTCCTCGTAGTTTCTTGCGAAGTGACTCAATTATGCCTACAAAGTTTATTTGGCTGCTCAATCCTCAAGTTATTCACTGGGATATGGAAAATATCAATATCGAAAAATTCATTCAACAAAATCCTTCCGTGTGCGAGTTGTGAAGCTCGTAAAAGTTCAGTTCGTAAATACGACACCAAAAACAATCTTGATTTACGATGACGTAAATGATTTTTAGGTACCATAAATTTCAAATTATTTAGACAATGTTTATCGTTTATTCTCATTTTTGAGAGTTTTTTATCTTCAAATATTGTTTTCATACACTATCTTAAAGACACTTTAATGGATATCAATAATAATTATGAATCAAAAGCTGCTTGATTGGAAGAAATAGCTTTAAAGCTTTAAATCCAGTAGATGTATGTACATGAAATTGTTAAATAAATATAAGCATCTCTCGAGAAATTCTATGGAATTCCGATCGTTGTCCGGTTAAAGCTTTAAATCCACCAGATGTATTATATTTGCATGAAAGTGTTAATTAAATAAATATGAGCATTTCTGGGGATTTTTCCATGGAACTTCGGTTGTTGTCCGGTTAAAGCTATAAATCCGCCAGATGTATTTGCATGAAATTTTTAAATAAATAAATATAAGAATCTATCGAGAATTTCTATGGAATTTCGATTGTTGTCCGGTTAAAGCTATTAATCCACCAGATGTATTTTCATGAAATTGTTAAATAAATAAATATAAGCGTCTCTCTAGATTTTCTATGGAGTTCCGGTTGTTGTCCTTGTAATATATTAGTCCTCGAATATAACGCAAATCTTTATAATAAAAAAAAGTCTTGAAATATCGCGTTAACGTATATTCGGACGAATACAGTTTTTCATCATCAGTCAAAACAGTCACTTATTACGTGATGTGGGGTGTCACACACCTTCTCTACTATAACACGACTGAACATATAGAGTTTGCGCACGGAATTGGTAAATGTTTCTTGACTTAGTAGCAAAACAGTAACTTATTACGTGATGTGGGGTGTCACACACCTTCTCTACTATAACACAACTGAACATATAGAGTTTGCGCACGCAATTGGTAAATGTTTCTTGACTTAGTAGCAAAAGTCACTTATTACGTGATGTGGGGTGTCACACACCTTCTCTACTATAACACAACTGAACATATAAAGTTTGCGCACGCAATTGATAAATGTTGATTGGAAGAAATAGCTTTAAAGCTTTAAATCCAGTAGATGTATGTGCATGAAATTGTTAAATAAATATAAGCATCTCTCGAGAAATTCTATGGAATTCCGATCGTTGTCCGGTTAAAGCTTTAAATCCGCCAGATGTATTATATTTGCATGAAAGTGTTAAATAAATAAAAATCAGCATTTCTCGAGAATTTTCCATGGAACTTCGGTTGTTGTCCGGTTAAAGCTATAAATCCGCCAGATGTATTTGCATGAAATTTTTAAATAAATAAATATAAGAATCTATCGAGAATTTCTATGGAATTTCGATTGTTGTCCGGTTAAAGCTATTAATCCACCAGATGTATTTTCATGAAATTGTTAAATAAATAAATATAAGCGTCTCTCTAGATTTTCTATGGAGTTCCGGTTGTTGTCCTTGTAATATATTTGTCCTCGAATATAACGCAAATCTTTATAATAAAAAAAAGTCTTGAAATATCGCGTTAACGTATATTCGGACGAATACAGTTTTTCATCATCAGTCAAAACAGTCACTTATTACGTGATGTGGGGTGTCACACACCTTCTCTACTATAACACGACTGAACATATAGAGTTTGCGCACGCAATTGGTAAATGTTTCTTGACTTAGTAGCAAAACAGTCACTTATTACGTGATGTGGGGTGTCACACACCTTCTCTACTATAACACAACTGAACATATAGAGTTTGCGCACGCAATTGGTAAATGTTTCTTGACTTAGTAGCAAAACAGTAACTTATTACGTGATGTGGGGTGTCACACACCTTCTCTACTATACCACAACTGAACATATAGAGTTTGCGCACGCAATTGGTAAATGTTTCTTGACTTAGTAGCAAAACAGTCACTTATTACGTGATGTGGGGTGTCACACACCTTCTCTACTGTAACACAACTGAATATTTAGAGTTTGCGCACGCAATTGGTAAATGTTTCTTGACTTAGTTGCAAAACAAAATACAGGAATGTACCTGGACTACGTCGCTCCTCGAGCTTTTCGGGACACGAAGTAATATTTTGTGAAATATATTTTGAGCGAACCACACCCCAGATCAATAATGCCAGGTTAAATAAATCCAATAAAATACAGGCAATTGGCTAAGTTGTTGTATTTTGAACATGCTATTTATTTGGAATACCATATTTCATATTATTAGGCTTTTCTTCGTGTATTTTATTTTATTATCTAAAGGGTCTTTCAAATTGAGCGGGTTTTTTAATTCTATTTTTTTTTTAATTCTTGAATAAATCACACAATTTCCTTTGATTTCAAAACACTTTTTATTGTTCATTGAAGTATAATGTATGACATTTAAACACAAAAAAACAATATCCGCCAAATGTCCACCTCTTGCAGCTCCACAGATGTCCACTCTTTTGTATAAAAATCGATGATATTTTGGCATAATTGCGGTTCTAACTCACCAATAACGCGAATAATTTCGTCCTTTAGCTCAGGAATCGATCGGGGGTTATTCTTTTGGACCTGGTTTTTCACGTAACCCCAGAGAAAATAGTCCAACGGTGTCAGATCACATGTTCTTGGTTGTCAATTAACATCATCGTTTCTGGAGATAACAATACATAAAATAATTCAACAATTGGAACGCGTTGTTGTATTATATACGACTCCATTTTTATAAATGTCATACATTACACTTCTCAAATGTCACGAGACCCAGGCAAGTTTGCGACGCCATTTGTGTTTTATCCAAGAATTATAAAAACCACTCAATTTGAAAGACCCTTTATTATGTATTATATTTTATGTATGGTTGATTAGAGGTTCACTTATTAGTCAAGCAAGGACGTGTTTTGTCATCGTAGTTGTTTGATATTTACATAGATTCGTGCGTAAAGGAACCACAGAGGTCAATGGGAATGATGAGCACAAATTACGAATGGGAATTAGTGCGGATCGCTGTATGCTGATGACATCGTAGTGTTAACGAAGATTGAAGATGAATTAAAGAGTTTGATAATTATTTTTTTAGAGAAATATAAAGAAACAGATATGACAATGAATGTTGCAAAAATCCAAGTCATGGTGATAGAAAAGTGTGGAAGGAAAAGTAAATGTAATGTATATGAGTGATGAATTTGCTAGAGCAAGTTGAGGAATTTTGCTATAATTTGGGTAGTATTTCCTCAGATGATGGAAGAGTTATGAGGGATATCGAATGGCGTATAGCGATAGTAAACAAAGTCAATGGGGCACAAAAACATATATACTCAAACCGAACAGTATCAAAATCTACTAAGATGTCTACAACAGTTCTTAGTACCATCTTTGATGTATGCAGAAATTAAAATAATAAACGTGGTGACAATTTATGGCAGAATTCGAAATGAAGTGATAAGAGATAAATGTGCAATTAAGGTTGATGTGTGGAGTAAGATAAAGGAAAGCACTCTTATGGGCATGTTGAAAAGCTAACAAAACAAATATATACAGAAAATAAGACTAAAAAGTGTTAGAAAGGAATATCAAAGAAAGTTTGTTTGGAGCAAGTGAATGAAATTTTGAAAGAAGAAAACATAGTCAGATAAATCGTAGTGAAAGTGTATGGATGTAGAAGACGCAACATATGGAGCTCTATCAACTCTGCCAACCCCAGCAAAGACACGGCGTGATGATGTGTAGGTATGTTTATTGGAAAACAGTGTATTTAATTAATTATACAAAGTATACATAACTTTATCTAGATAAGTGATTGTCTAGACAAGTGATTGGGTCTCCTGTTTGCTTTTCTTTCTTTTCTTTCTTTTCTCTCTTTTCGCTGGTGGTGAATCGAGGATTGTGCATACGTGTTTGTGCGTCATTTCCTCATTAATTAAAACTGCTTATCTATTTCAATGTATTACTGCCTAACTATTTCAATGTTGTCTCAACTATCTTACTTCCCATTTGTCATTATGTAAAATTTGGACTCCTTTGAGGCTTTTCTCTTCTTCTTTTTTTTTTTTTTTCCTCGTTCTTGCTGACAGTTAACCTGAGGTGGTATATGTGGGTTTACTTTTTATTTTGTTCTCTGCCATACGTTTTTGTTTTTTTTTTTCTCTCTTTTTTATTATATTTATTCTTTAATCTAGATATGCGGGGGTGTGGGATGGAAGCCCCTGATGCCCTTGCGGTCGGACTCGCCCTACATTGGTGGGGTGTATCTCGGCCGTGGGAATGTTTGTGGGATGAGCCCGGACCTTTTGGTGTACTCTCTCTTGAATGTATTTTTTTTCTTTTTTTGTCATCTACTATATTTATTTTCTGTGTTTATTTTTTTGTATATATTCCTGTTTCTAGGTGTTTAAGGGTGTGGGCTGAAAAACATCTGGTGTCCCCGTGGCTGGGTTCGCCCTATATTGGTGGGGTGTATTTTGGCCGAGGGGATGCTATTAGATGAGCCCAGACCTTTTGATAGCTTCTGTGTCTGATGTATTGTCTGCAATTTATGTGTTTTAGTAGTGTTACTCAGATGTGATCTTGTACATACTATGTTGCTGTCAATAAACCTAATATTTATTTATTTATTTATTTATTGATTGTAATTTGTTTTATCAAATACTGTTTATTCCACTTTTTGTAACGGTATAACCCTACCGGTTTCAAGCCTTGAAACCGGTAGGGTTATACCTTTACAAAAAATGGAATAAACAGTGTTTGATAAAATAAATTACAATACCTTTAAACCTCCACAACGTTAATGCCTTAACTATAAACAATACACTAGAAAAGTGAAGTTTTCATAGTAAATAACATATAAATATATCACACTTATAGAATATAAACTTATTTATAAAACAAAATAATTATATGGCTAACTGTAATTTCTAGTCTCCCACTCCAACTGTTACATTTCACCCGATTTCCATTTTCTAAAAAAACACCTGTTACGAAGTAATCAGCAAACTGATAAAGATCTATTGGAGTATTTGTTGGTTTATAAATTTAAGGGTTGTTTTAATGTATAGATTCCAAAGTACGAGTATATTAAAAAAAATATTAAGTATAATGAACACTAGATTTTTTTCACTGAGTATGATAGCTTTGATATTTGGATAGATATACTCGTACATATTATTATTATTATTATTATTACACATGACAAGAAATATACACAATTTGAGAAAAAACAACAGGTAATTTGATTTGGACATATAATTTTAATGGATCTGGGTTTGTTGCCTTTCATTTGTCGTATCCCCAGTAAACTAGGCTTTTGCCTGTATCTCACTGAGGATATTTAGCATGAAAAAATAAATCGATACTTTTTTCCGATTTTTGATAACACAAAAAACCCCGTTGCACGCTCTCATCAACCTGACAAACAGTGACACTCAACTACAACATTACGATCATATATTTAGATACGTTTAATGGAGCATTGTTCAGAAAATGTTTTATTTAATATCATATACACGAAGATAGAAAACTCGATTATTTTGTATTTATTTATTGAAAAAATAAAAGACGCTTATCACAGAAGCATTTATATGATAATAGATTAAATATTGCATTAACGTCTTTATAAAAGACGAGAAAGTACGATTGGACCAAGTTAATTGAATTTTGAAAGAAAGAAATCTAAGGAGTATGTGAAACAGAAGTATGGCGTGATATGAAAGTTTAATGCTCTCTCTGCCTACCGCAAGAGAGAAACTACGTGATGGTATGTATGTATTATGTGTAAATTTTTTATTTAATATGGTATGTGAAAACAACAAGGTATTGCAAAACAACACAGAAAGTAAAAAATAATTAAATACAATTAGTAAAATAAGTCTTGAGTTGAAAAATTACATTTCTCAAAGGTAACAAGAACACGACGTTAAAGAGCAAATTACAAAAAAATATGCATACATGCCATCACGTAATTTTTTTTAACCTAGCGAGTTTATTGGCATGCGACAATCTCTTCCAACCAACCAGAAAGATGTTTTTAATGGACCCTAAGGGAAAACCAGACTGGAATCCTATTTGAATAAATCTGGGTTCCAGCGGGGGTCGAACCCGCAACCTCCGGATCGGCAGACAAGCGTCTTACCACCAGGCCACGGAGATCGTCATTTCGGGGTAGGCAGATGACAAAATGCCAGACTTTCCTATTTCGACACATTAGCCTTTTTTACATTCACAAACACCTCATGCATCTCCGACGATTTCTCTTACTTTCAACGTTTCCTTCTTTCAAAATATAACTCACTTGATCCATTCATAATTTTCTTCGTTTACCTCTTTTACTACAATTTTTTTTACTTTAAATAAATGTAATAATCCCTGAGGCTGACAAAATGCTGGAGAAGTGCCCTCCTGAATTCACTTAATATATGATAAATACATATACTCGTACATGCATTAAAAACTTTCATCAATCCTAACATCATCATCATTGTCAACTTAGGTCGATCCACTGATGGATGTAGATCTCCCTAAGTCGACTCCAAACAATTCGGTTTTGTAGTCGTTTTGGTGGCATATGCTCCTAAAACGATGATACGTAAATTTTGCATTCTCATAATTGATAAATTACAAGATGGAACTGTAGTTAGCAAATTGTTATAGACACATTTGAAACAAAAGTTTTATGTTTCTAGCAAGAGTGTAGAAACAGATTTTAACCAATCTATCAAGGCCAGCAGCGATAATTTTAATAACCTTATAAAAACATAACATATCAAATCCAATATATCCATGTTTCCGAGAGTTTAAGAAGGTAGGCTTTAATAAGAACTCCTCTGAATTTTTAATAGTAATAATTTTAATTTACAGAAGATATTTGATAAATAAGTAATATTTCCCTTTTATATCTTTAAATATTCCTTCAAAACTTTCTCTCCACAACAACTTCTCCCTACATTAAGCCTAACTGATGTCTTGTACGTAGTAACACTCGTAATTCAACGCAAGACCAAGGGAGTCAACTCTGGCACACAAAAGGGCTAACGCTCCAACAAAGTCATGTCATCCTCTCTTTCTTGCAACTTCTACGACCAAACTCATCCCAGACATAACAACACTTCAGAATAGGAACATTCTCTTCGATCGGGTGATGAGAGACTTGTTTGCGTACCATAACACCACACCTTATTTTACACATCTTTATTTGCGGTCCACGCAACGTGACTTTGGATTGAAGTTCCAAGATTTATCAGATGTACACCATCCTTAATAGCATTCAAGAAAGAATTGAAAAAAATGTTACGATACTCTTAATATCCTTTCACCCTTTTTTTTTAATTTGGCTTCCTTCTTCTTAAACGAATTCCTTTCCTCTAGTCTAACCATTTTTGTTTAGAGAAAAGTATTTTTTTACTTATATACATACATACATACCATCATGCTTTCTCCCTGTTGGGGTAGGCAGAGAGGATAGGGTGCCAGACTTTCATATCTAACAAGAACTTGTTTGTGCTCCCTTAATGATAAGATGAAAGCTTTGAAACCGGTATGGTTATACCGTTACATGAAGTGGAATAAACAGTTTTTAATAAAACAAATTACAAATAATATAATATATTACAAATAATACTTGTCGTTTCTTTGGATACGATGATGTAGCTTGAGAGATGGTTTAGAAGCTGGGTAAGATTGCTGGGTCAGACTGGTAGATCTTCACAATCAAGCCCAAGTGATGCTGGGCCTATAAACGAATGTTTTCTGAAGACGGACAATGATTTGATAAAAGTTGGTGTAAAAGAAAATTCGTAATATTGCAAATCGTGAAATTGGTATGCCTTTTCCTCACAGGGTTGTTAGAAAGGTCATGACAGATAGCTCCCATTAAGGTCATGAATAATGCGTAAGGTATAATTTAGACTGCACAACACGCCCGAAATTTCTTCCGTGTAACTTTTGAATTCTCCTTTTTAAGTTTTTTTTTTCTTAATTGCAATATTGTAACATTGTAAATAAACAATTCAACTAAACGATCTTATTATCACGTAAAAATATCTTTGAACCACCCAGAAAAAAGTTATAGAGATGAAAAACAAGAATACCGAAAAAAGTATGGTTAAATCAAGTGAATGAAATCTTGAAAGAAAGAATTAATAATATTCAGAGAATCTGAAGAAGTTGTATGAAAGATGTATGAATGTGGAAGAAGTGAAAGATGTTTATCGTAATGCAAATAATTGGCTTTCAGTCATCTTTGTTTACCCCAACGTTATTGTATGAAACATTCATTTTATATATTGTAATTTGTTTTATCAAACACTGTTTATTCCACTTTATGTAACGGTATAATCATACCGGTTTCAAGGTTTTTACCTCATCATCAGGGGAGCACAAACAAGACTCTCTCAAGAGCTCCCCTGATGATGAGGTGAAAATCTTGAAACCGGTAGGATTATTCCACTTAATTACATTGTATTTAAACCTCCACAATGTGCCTTAACTATGAATAATACAATTTTATATAGTGTAACCTCGAAGATTCATTACCATGTAAAAATCTTTTTCAACTATCAGAAATATTTAAAAGAGACGAGCGGAAACCAAACAAGATGCTTTTTTTTTTTTTAAATCAGTTACCGACGGGTAATCAAACCCACAACTTTCGAGTTAAAAGACAGGATTTTTTATAAATAAATTCACAGAGGTCGTAAATTTTATAGAGTGTTATGTAAGTATGTATAAATGAAATTGGTTAAAACCTTAAAATATCAAGCACATCGTTCCTGAAAATTGAAAAAAATCAATTTCCAAACGGAAGCCCTCAATTCTAGCGGAAGTTGACAAAGGCAAAGGAAATTGGATCACTGCTGCAAATTGCACACTCGAACAGAATCAGACCGTTTATATAAAAGGAAGCCTCGATGCTATACAGAAATAGACTGAGAGAAATTTGTGAAATGCCGGGAGAAGATTTTGTTGGAATTAAGGTAAGAAAAATATAGTGTTAAAAAGAATTGTTACAACCAACTGTCATAGACATCGAGCTCTAGATTCGAGAGCCTTATTTATTCATCAGGAAATAATATCAAGATTGAAATTCGGGATTATTTTTATTATTATTCGGGAGTTAAACGAGTTCTCAGAAAAGATTACACTAGGAAACTGTCTGTCTTGACCAACTTGAGAGAATAGATTGAAGTTGTAGGTGACCATATGTAGAGATGAAGTTTGTTGAACGGAAAGAGTGATATACTCTGATAAGGATTAGATGTAGAGTTGGTCTCACTGCATAAGATATGCGTAAGGGTGGCAAATAGAATCGCTTTTCTGTAAGTATATGAAGATACAATTAATTCATGGACTACATCGTTAACAGCTGTCCATTGTATGCATTTTCTGGAGACGTGCAGGAGCAATATTATTAAACTCCTAATGTTGGAACCTTGTTAGAGAAAACACGCTGCGTATGAGGGTCAATCACGGATGAAAAAGAAGAACGTAACAGTTCCGTATATCGAGAAGTTTGTAACAGCTACATTTATAATATGCTACACCTAAAGCCGAATGTGTAACAATCACATATCGGAAAATCTACAAAGGTTTCTTGGTAGTTTATCTTCCTTTGGTATGTTTTTTGTAGTTTTCTTATCAATCATATTTTTCTAAACATATTGTCATAATCGTTGTTGGGCCTCGTAATCGAGGATCCCCTGCTATTCCAATGTCAATTCGGTTGGGAATCGAAGCTGTGCCGTAGAGTTTGTTTTAAGTGAGTGATCCGTTGCACACCAGCAAACTCACCGACCACACTACTATACTGAATCCGATGGCACACAGAAGTGGGTCGATCGGAGTACACCGGCATGTTTTGTTTTTCCTTTTTTTTAAAGAATATATATGATTGAAGTCATAGGCATTCTTATGTCCCAGAATACAAAACGGAAGAAAAAAACTGTGGCATATGAGGGGAGTAGGACAGCCCGGGGCTCTAACCGGTGACCTTCTAAACATATGCTGATGCGGGGAAGTACCTAATTTAATGACCGTAGCACCACTCACCTACCCTTATACTCAAATTGTATATTTATTTTAATCTTCCAATAATAGTGGTTTAGAATTGCAAATTAAATCGCCCTTTAGAAAAGTCTGCTTGCTCTCTAAACGGCGCTATATAAATTGTCCTTATTTTCTTCTTCATTGCTTGCTGTGCTTTGTGGTAGTCTTCTATATCTCAAACTTGGCTCACCACCTGTCTCCATCCCTCCCAATCCTAAGGCATGTTGTATGCAGTGCTTAAAAAGATCTTGTTTATTCCTTTATTTGATCCATTTATTTTATAGGACACCTTATTCTTAGTCATCTTACGACAAGTGTCCTCGCGATCACCAACTTCTTCAAAATTGCATTATTCTTTCTAGCAATACACCCAAAGTACGTTATGATTATTTTTCTGTATATTGTCGAAAGTTTTCCGATTCTGCAATTCTTGGATGATTTAAACGTCGGTGCGTCTTGCGGTTCATTATATACGAAACATCCGCATAAGTCAAATTAATCAATATGTTTATAACGGTTACATTAATAATAGTCGCATTCACCGAGAAGTTTATACCAGTTACATTAATAATAGTCACATTCACCGAGAAGTTTATAACAGTTACATTAATAATAGTCACATTCATCGAGAAGTTTATAAAAGTTATGTTTATGAAGAAGTTTATAAAAATTACTTTTCTCAAGAAGTTGTATTATGAAATTCGTATACCTAATCCCTGTCTCTTTATCCTGATTTCGCATCGTTTGAAATCATCTGAGGTAGGAGCGAAATTCAAACGTCTCATTGTTTACCCTCAGACTCCGTCTGACAACAATGAATTTCTGTCGTTTTCCTCGTCCCAAATATTTATTCTTTAAACTGCAAACATGGACGGGAACATTTATAACGAAGCGCTGTTTACCGCAGGAACATCCCTCACAGGATAAAGACATAATTAATATTTGGGCTTTAATTCCCTCAACGTAGATTTTTAGACTTAAATCATTTGCACATTTATATTTTTAATAAACATGCAATCGGCAACTTTTATAACAACAATAAACAAAATCGGCAAACATAAAATATACAACATTGTATAATCATACAACAGGATATTTTTTATAACCATACAATAAGCAACATTTTATAACCGTACAAAAGACAACTTTTTATAATCATACAATTGCCCAGTTTTATAACCATACAATAGGCAAATTTTTATATCCATACGATAGGCCACTTTTATAACCATACAACAGGCAACTTTTTATATCCAAATGATAAACATTTTTTTATAACCATGCAAAAACAACTTTTTATGACCATGCAATAGGCAACTTTTTATAACCATACAATGGGATTTTTTTTATAATCATACAATCGGGCACTTTTAGAACCATGCAACAGGCAACTTTTATATACTATATCTTTACACTAAGTAACTTTTTATAACCATGCATTAAGCAACTTTTTATAACCGTGCAATAAGCAAATTTTTATTACCAAACAATGAGATATTTTTTAATATCATGCATTAGGCAATTTTTTATAGCCATAATAAAAGCAACAAAAAGAAGTTTCATACATACCATCACGGCATTTTCATGTCGGGGTAGCAAAGAGAACAGAATGCAAGACTTTTTTTGCCTAGAAACACATCCATACACCTTATCATACAATTGCTATAATTTCTCTAACTTTCTCAGGCCTGCTGTTTCCTATCGAGTTAGGCAGAAGCACAGCGCCCAACTTTTTTATCGCGATACAGACCTCTCGCCTACATTTAATATATACACCTTTTTATACAACTCCAACGATTTGTCTGATTTTCTGCATTTACTTCTTTCCAAATATCATTAACTTCATCTAACCATACTTTCTTTGGTCTTCTTCTCTCACGTCTTTATTTCACATTCGTACTATATATTTGTTTTGTTAGTATTTCTTCATTATTTCGTTCCACATACTCAGACTATCTCAGAGTGTTCTTCTCAGCAAGATGAAATTCAACATACCGACCTTAAGCTGACATTCACCTTCATCGAGACCTTCATTAACTTAGCACAATCAAATTCTGAAAAAAAAAGTATGCATGACAAGACTTACGGGCGTGGATAATGCGAAAAATGTATATCAGGATAAAATTAATTGAAAACTGTTATTTTTGCCTCCCCAATAGTAATGACGTAACAAAACAAGGCTAGCTAAAATATTATCTAACACTTTCACCCCGATGGTGTGAGTGAAGATATTGCTACATGGCAATAAACCCACCAGGTTGTACAGTCTATAATGAAAATGTTGTACAATAGAAATGAAATATTTACAATTTTAGAGATATAATTCTTGGAAACATAAAAAAGAAATTTAATATTATACACGAAACGATTTTTTTACAATTTACGAGAACTACAATGAAATTATACAGGACTGTGCAAATTAATGGAATTGGAGGTATTTAGTTAATTTTTAACATATTGCAACATTATCATATTGATTTTGACATTTATTTTGAGCCAAAAAACATAACCTCTTATTCAGTGTCAGGAGTTTATTTCAATGTCATTTTTAGTTATTTTTTTTTAACTTTGTCGTTAAAAAAATAATGACATACTCGTATCTCAGTATTTTTGTGTCAGACTTGAGTCATGGATATCTCTCCGAAGAAACATGAAAAGGTTGTTACGTTAAATAAATACATTTCAATTTCATCGCGGGATATTGCAAGAGGACGCGTGAGCTAGAGAGCAGTTAGCGAGATTATAAGACAGAAAATGGAGAGAGGGTTAGTTGAAGGGAAGTGAATTAGGAAATTTGTAAGAAAAAGAAAGGGATGATTTTTTTATCAGAAATAGCAAAGTTATCTACAGAAAAACAAATTTTGAACTTCAAAAATAATTAGTAGACGCTGGCGTGACTCAACTGTGCGAGAATGACTGCTGGAATCTAGAAAAAATCCATTCGACCACAGAATCAGCACTCTTGGCTGATCTTTGATGAAACAGAGGTTGACTTAACAGAAAATATGCTAGCTCAGCTGCGCATAACTATAAAAAGGTGTTATTCTCAAATGAGACTCACTTTTGGGTACAGGGACTTGTGTGACAATTCGTAAGAAAAAAGTGGAGATGGAAAACTTACTGCTTCTCATATTGACCACATTGTCCAACATCCTGTAAAACAGGTGTTCTGGGGCTGTTTTTCATTTATGGGGACTGGGTTTCTTGTTCCGATAAAAACCAAGATGAACTGCCAAAGAAAACGAAGCGTTACTGGAAACATATTTAACTGCAGAGCTTGAATTTTTTTATCCGACGGAGGTGCAATTTTTCAACAAGACTCGGCTACACGTCTCACATCAAAGTTCATGGTCTAATATTTCTAAGATAGGGGGATAACTTTCTCGAATGGGCTGAAAATTCACCAGATCTAAATCTTATTGAAAATTTGTGGACATTTTTTAAGGCTAGGATACGTAAAATGGATTACTCCACCAAGAGACAGGTGATAGAAGATGTAATTCAAGTATGGTTTGGAATGACTAAATCAAGGAAACCTGTCAAACATGTATACATTCCATGACAAAACAAGTGCAAATCTCATTGGTGGTAAAGGAGAGGACATAGTTCTTATTGAATAACAACTAAAATATAGTTTTTTGTCACATATTCCTGATTTTATTGAAAATAAACTATTTTTACATCTGAATTATGATTCCATTAATTTGTACAATACTGTACGAGTATATCACTTAACAAGCTTTTTCCATTGAAATTCGTTAAGCTAAGTTTCCAATTATTCTATTTTCCCTATTGTATTACGAATTCATTCGACTGGCAACACTGAGTAACCATAGACAAAAGGCTTTCCATAAATAATAAAAAATACCAAGCCATGCGGGACCTCCATGTCGAATTTAATAAATGGTTTAGCCAGCATGGGAAACAAAATATTTTTTGTGTAAATCAAGTTTTCAATGTTTTTTCCTTCCATCTTCCAAAAAACAAATATCATATTTGATGAATGTACGTATTATTTTTTTTAATGTAATGGAATAATTTAATATTGCGAACTTTTGAATAAAATTCAAATGTATTTCTATAAAATTACGAATATAAATTCAGGGCATCTCAAAAAATGTGTACACATTTTGAATATTTATAGTTTACGAGATTTGAAGTTAAAATATTTTTTTTATTTGGGTACAATATTATGATTCTTGGCAAATTTGCATAACGTGAACTTTAAGTTAGGTAACGTTTTATCAAAATGTTACACATTTATCAATTTCAATACGATTATTTTGTAGTGGGACTTGAGCATGGGCACTTACCATAAATGTGCACTTAACACTTTGTATCTCGGTCCCTTGTATCTCGGTATCTTGTATATCGGTCCCTTGTACATCGGTATCTTGAATCTCGGTCCCTTGTATCTCGGTTCCTTATATCTCAGTCCCTTGTGTCTCGGTTCCTTGTATCTCGGTTCCTTGTATCTCGGTCTCTTGTATCTTGGTCCTTTATATTTCGGTCCCTTATATTTCGGTCCCTTATATTTTGGTCCATTAGTTTTCGGTCCCTTGTATCTCAGTTCCTTGTATCTCGGTCCTTTGTGTCTCGGTCTTTTGTATCTCGGTCTCTTGTATCTCGGTCTCTTGTATCTCAATTCCTTGTATAAATAATAAATAAATAATAAATATTAGGTTTATTGACAGCAACATAGTATGTACAAGATCACATCTGAGTAACACTACTAAAACACATAAATTGCAGACAATACATCAGACACAGAAGCTATCAAAAGGTCTGGGCTCATCTAATAGCATCCCCTCGGCCAAAATACACCCCACCAATATAGGGCGAACCCAGCCACGGGGACACCAGATGTTTTTCAGCCCACACCCTTAAACACCTAGAAACAGGAATATATACAAAAAAATAAACACAGAAAATAAATATAGTAGATGACAAAAAAAGAAAAAAATACATTCAAGAGAGAGTACACCAAAAGGTCCGGGCTCATCCCACAAACATTCCCACGGCCGAGATACACCCCACCAATGTAGGGCGAGTCCGACCGCAAGGGCATCAGGGGCTTCCATCCCACACCCCCGCATATCTAGATTAAAGAATAAATATAATAAAAAAGAGAGAAAAAAAAAACAAAAACGTATGGCAGAAAACAAAATAAAAAGTAAACCCACATATACCACCTCAGGTTAACTGTCAGCAAGAACGAGGAAAAAAAAAAAAAAAAAAGAAGAAGAGAAAAGCCTCAAAGGAGTCCAAATTTTACATAATGACAAATGGGAAGTAAGATAGTTGAGACAACATTGAAATAGTTAGGCAGTAATACATTGAAATAGATAAGCAGTTTTAATTAATGAGGAAATGACGCACAAACACGTATGCACAATCCTCGATTCACCACCAGCGAAAAGAGAGAAAAGAAAGAAAATAAGAAAAGAAAAGCAAACAGGAGACCCATTTACCACTGAGAAACCCATTAACCACCCAGAAGATAACGCTTTAGAGCATCTCTGAAGGTATAACTATTCACCCGCTCCTTCAAGGCCTGGGGCAACTCATTCCAGCATTTGCTGGCTGAGTATGAGAAGGATCCCCTGAACAGTGTAAGGTTATGGTTTGGGATAAGCAAAAGAGTCTCTCTGCCTCTAGTCTCGTAGCCGTGAAAGTTTCTAGACCAATTCAGTTTTTCGAAGAGATAAAGTGGCATTTTTGAACTGGTAATTTTATGCATGAGTACGCTTAAGTGAAGAAACCGTCTTTGTTTCATGTCAATAATTTTAAAAGCTCTCAAAAAAGGGGTGATGTGTCCTCTGGGGGGAATGTTGAAACAATACCTACAGCAAGCATTTTGCAATCTTTGCAATTTCCGTTCGGTTCTCCTTAGAAGGCACGGTCCATAGATGCAATCACCATACTCGACTATTGGGATAATGAGCGCGTCGATTATTCTACGTCTAGCCTCAATGGATAGGTTTTGACGGATGCGATAAATATTTTTAAGCCGCGAAAAAGCCCATTGTAATTTAGTTCTAACGTGAGCCTCGAATCTTAAGTCATATTCCATATACACACCCAAATTACGCACCACGCTCTCTGTAGGCACAGTCGCGTTACCAATCTTTATTTCCAAAGGCTCGTTCAACTTTTCGACTTGTTGTCTTGTACCCATTACAATCATAACCGATTTTGTAGGGTTCAAGAGAAGCGCATGCCTCCTAGACCATATCATCAGCCGCTCGAGGTCATCATTTATGTGTTGAGTGGCAGACTGAACCTCATCACTTCCAAATGAATAATAAAGTTGAGTATCGTCCGCATACATGTGGTAGCTACAGTTCCTTATCACATCTGGAAGATCAGATGTATATAGGCTAAAGAGTAATGGACTCAGTATTGACCCTTGGGGGCATCCATTTTTAAGGCTCGTTGTGTGGGACAACACCCGTAGTCCAGCCTGGTCTCTAGTGGTAACTCGTTGACTCCTACCAGTTAGGAAACTCCTTAGCCACTGGCATGCACTCTCTGAGAACCCCAAAAAGGACAGTTTAGAGACCAGGAGATCTGTATTCACAGTATCAAAAGCTCTTGAATAATCCAGCAGAAGCAGAGCAGTAACCTTTCCCTTATCTGATTCCCGCAATATGTCATCCACCACACAGCTCAGTGCCGTCGTTGTGCTATATTTAGGCCTGAAGCCAGATTGATACTTGGGCAATAGGTCATTGGATAGAAGATAATTCGATATCTGAACGAACACCAATCTCTCCAAAATCTTTGATATAACTGGGAGAATACTTATTGGGCGTAGATCCTTAAATTCAACGACGTTTTGTTTCTTTGGAATTGGGACGACTAGAGCAGACTTCCAAACATATGGAAATATTTTCTCCTGAAGAGATGTATTAAAAATTCCCGCTAGTATGTCCTTAATAAATGGCAAACAGAGTCGTATCAATTTTATCGGAATTCCATCAGCACCCACTGCATTCGATTTAATAAATTCAAGAGCCTTTTCGACTTGTTCGGGTGTGACGAATGAGAACTCAAACGTTGAGCTTCCCTCCCTACGATTGTTTGCATAATAGTTTAAAAGAGTTGTGTCGGGCAGATCACTCTGACTCGCTGACGCGAAGAAATTGTTTAAATCATCAGGATTGGTCAGATGGGATGGAACTCCACCAGACGTTCCTTTGTTTGGATTTATCAACGAGTTCAGGTTCTTCCACATCTCCTTTGGGTTTTTAGTATTGCAGTTAACAAAATTAGAGAAGTAAGCCCTTTTTTCACGTCTTATGGCACTATTTGTTTGATTTCGAAGTAGTTTATATTCATATTCATGCAATGGGTGCTTTGTCCTCTTGAATTTATTTTCCGCCCTGTTTCTCGACTTGATTAACATCCTTATTGTAGCTGTGAACCATGGACTACGCGAGCGGTAAAAAGTTTTCCTCCTGAGTGGGAAATGCCCTTCCAAAATGTCATGCAATAGCGAATTTAGCGCCTCAACCCTACCACCCACGCTTCCCTCACGATAGATACGATACCACGGCACACGACTTAACGCGACGTAGAGCTCATTCTGGTTAGCAGCGGTAAAGTCTCTATACTCAATGGTACATGGTGGGGCCTTTTGCTTTGGGAGGTTCAAGACACCAACCACCATACCATGATCACTTATATTACTACAGTGAAATACCTCCACAGATAGAACCACATGCTTCGAGTCGGTGCAAAAAACGTCTAATAATGTCTCACTATAGCCAGTAATCCTGGTGGGTTCCGAAACTAATTGTGAGAGTCCAAAAGAATCAATCAAATCTTGGATTTTTTTATAGAAAGCAGTGGTCGTATTTAAAAGGTTGATGTTCAGGTCACCCATGAAAAATATATGGTCACAGCATGGCAGAAATCGTGACAAATGTTCACTTAAAACATCTAGAGCAGTGTTAAGATTAGAGTTTGGAGGACGGTAGATTGTGCCGATGACTATAGTTATACCATTTATTTTAAGTTTCATCCAGGAGTACTCAACATCACGATCACATGATGCTAATAATATCGTCGCGTTTAAATGCTCTTTTATAAAGAAACCCACACCACCACCTCTAGTGTGCCTAGGGGTTTGAAGAAAAGAGTAACCTGGTATCATAAAGCCAGCAATATCAGACGCTGGTGACAACCAGGTTTCATTAAGACAGAGCACGTCTATATCATCGCGGGAGAGCACAAGTGGTAGCTCATCAATTGCAGTATTGAGAGACCGAACATTCCACTGCGCGACAGTGAACTTATCTCTCGCCCTACGCGAGGCACCTCTAAAACCAGAATGACACATTTTATCATTACTATGCATTTGACTGCTTTCATGCAGCGTCATAATTGGTGGATGCCATATGACGATCTCGGTCCCGTGTATCTCGTTCCCTTGTTTTATAAAAACGTGTCTATACATGTGTTGATATGCATTTCATTAAGTGGAAACAGGATGTTGTAGAAATATTTGAGGTTAAACTATGTTAATATTGGTATTAGTTGGAAGGATTAGAAGTGAGGATAGGGAAAACACAGAACCAAAAGAGGCCAGCCTCTGTAACCCTGCACCAAGTTAAGCCTGCGGGCCTACGCAGTTTCCAAGGTGTGGCCGCTGTCCGTGCACTGACAACTACTTGGAGTCAAAAGTGACGAGTTCAAAATGTCATCGGACCAAGGACTGAATACTTACTAAGTGACCCCGGGCTGCCAATTCTGTCCACAGGTTACTACCACGTAACATATCGCAGCACCCCATGCATTATTGATTTGGTGCATAATTAACGATCGCAAATGATAGGTGCAATCTATGCTTTTTTTAAATAATAAAGCATATTATGTCAAATAAAAAGATAATTATCGACACATATTTTTATTATCTAAATAGTTAAGACTATATTAGTAAAAAAACTAAACAAATTGATAAGTTTGACAATTCAATAGCCACCTATAAAACGATCGTTAATTATGCACCAATCTTCTGTTATAAATTCTATTACAATGCTTTCTCACCACGCGACTGTCAGTAAATACTGAAATTAAGTTCTTCATTTCAGTTTACGCGATTTTGCGTTGAAGCATTTTTAAGAAACTTGGTAAATAACCAACATAAAAAATAAATTTGATGAATAAAGCTTTGTGTCCTTTTTGTTCTAGAGATTTATCTTTTGTTTTAATTATTGTAGGTTTTTCTTAAATAATATTTTCACACCCTACGTTAAAGACATGGTCATGTATAACAATAATAATTATGAAACAATAGCTGATCGATTGAAAGGAATTGCTTTAAAGCAATAAATCCGTCAGATTTGTTTTCTTGAAAAGTGTTATTTATAAATAAATAATATCTGTATTTTAAACAATCGATATATACCTACGTACAAGTATAGGTAACGAAATAATGAGAAAATATGATTTTTTCCCTATAATACATTATTTTACAATAGGGAAATCGAAGCCTTTTACAGCGAGCTGCTTGAAATATGAAAGGTTCGACCTGATTGAAAAGTCTTCCTTCTACCCTTATCGGAGTCTGGAGCCACGTGTTGGGATATTCGGGTCGAGTAGCTCAACCCGTGTACACTGAGATACCCCAGGGTGAAGTGTTTAATGCCCGAATTCAAAAGAAGTAAATTGTGCACCCTTTGGAAAATTCTTCTGAGAAAAAGGGAAGAAATGTAGCGAAGTAGAAAGAGATTTCGCAAATACGTAAAAAGCTCGCTTTACGGAAGAAATAAGATTTTGAAAGCATGTCCATGAATGTAAATTTCATCATCATCACGCCATGTTCCAATCGGTGTAGCCAGATAGAATAAATCCCCACATTATTCTATCCTGGAACACATTTGCTTTTTTGATTTTTTTTTCTCCCATATACTATTTTTTTCTTAGTTTCCATGTACGTGTTTATGATATATAAACTGTACAACACCGTACAAAGACTGTAGAATAGGTGGATGGCTGCCGTTCAATACTCGGAGATTTCGGTTCACTTTATGATTTTCCGGTGAAAAATAGAAGGGTAAAGAGATTCCTCTTTGGCAGGTAGTGGTTGGTCGCAAGTACAGACTGGAGTGAACTGAGAATATATTTTTTACTTTTGGCTCTCCTTATGTGCGGCCAATCGTTCATCACAAGCGTATGTTTTCGCCCGTGCATGCCGTCATGACTTGTGAGATATCACATTTCTCGCAAGTTTTCGCATGCATGGGCCGGCCGACTTTTGATACTGTCTCGCGATGACCGCGCATAAGGCATATTTCAGTTACGGTCGTGACACAGCACGGACTTCAACAAACATAAAAATATACATACAAAACATAAAAAAATACCAATATAATACAAAACATAAACAAGTACATCATATATTTTAGGTGACGCATACGTCCGATACAGACGCAGTCATTCTTATATTGCAGCTCTGTGATGCATATATGAGCAACTCTTGGTTGGAATCGTAATGTTGTGAGAGTATATAAAACGAATGATGCATTTGAATATTTGATTTACGAAATATGAAAAGATGTAGTTGACTTTAAATTGAAAATCTCAATGCGGGAGAGGAAGAAGCCACGCATTTCCTCGAGGACTATTCCTAAAAGTGGGAGAGGGTGTTGTGGAGGAGCACGTCCTCTCGAATCTGCACACAAGCCTGGAAACCATAGAGGGAAGCCGTGCTTGGCACTGCAAGCCAACGAAGTCTTACATAATAAATCCACATACAAATACGTGGCAAAACCGCATGAAGAACAGTTTTTTCAAAATAGTTCTACGTAATATATTTAAGAATTTTGTTTAACATTCTTAAGACGTTTTGATTCTTGAGATCGAATTTGTCTTCTTCGAATAAATAAATTGTTTCGAATCGATCCAATAGGTTGAGATATTATAAAAGGCTATTGTGGTTGTTAGTCCTGTCGCATGAAATGGTCTGTCTCTTAATATTAAATATATAGATGGCGTATATAGCTTTAGGAATCGCTTGAAGATCTTATTTGGCGGTCCTCTCGATATAGCGGCAACACGAGCTTTAACTTTGTATGTTGTTTAATAGTCAATTATCTATTATCTATTTGTTTATTTATTGAACACTTTTATTGCAAATGCAATCTGGCGGGATTATTGCCAGACGGCAATCTCTTCCAACCAACCGGACAAAAGTAAATTAAGCAAGTTACATGATCGCAAAAAACATTTAAATGACTATCCATCCCCATGAAATCCATGAACACATACGTGAGCATACGCCCACAAACCCCACAAATACGGGCAATCATCCGAACATTCCTTTTCATATAAAGTGAGATATCATCAATCAAAAGAAAAGGAAAGGATGGTGAAGAGGAAAAAAAAATTAGAAATGAAACGCGTTATACTCGTATTATTGACGAGAAATTAAGAGTTTTTTCAGTCACAATATAATTCCATCCAAATGCGTTGGAAATGCGACCTTTTTCAAGAGCATTTCTAATATTTTTTTTAAATTCAGGCAATATTTCAACTATTGTTTTTTAGTTGTTCAATCGACGTTGGCTTATTAGCATAGACCCATTTTTAAGATAACCTAACACAAAAAAGTCTGAAGTAGTTAAGTCTGGAGATATTGGCGGCTAATTATTTCTGGACAAAAATTAGTCTGGAAACATTATCTTCAAAAAAAATATTGTGACTTGTGCTATGTACTCGTAATATGCAACGCCGTCTTGCTGAAATAACATTTTTTCTAAACCCAGTTCATCCAATTGATGTGACAGAAAGCTCGCGAACATGGAATGATAGCGGACGCCGTTCAAAGTTTGACACGCAACGTTTTCTAAGAAATAAGATCCATACACACCTAACCAAATTCTAAACAACACAGTCAATCTACGAGGAAGTAATGGCCACATCATTTAAGAATTTGCAGTAACTCAATAGAGGCTGTTTTTTTTTGTTAACATAACTATTATGGGCTTTGTCGCTCGCTCATTATATTTTTATAAAAATCGAAGATTTATTTTCATAGTATGTTGTAATAATGACAACGCGTTGTTGAATCATAAAACGTTCTATAACGAATTCGGCACGTCTACACTGTTCGAGTGTCAAATATGAACTAGAAAAAATTAACTGAATCGAAATGGTGGGCATTTAAACATTTTTTTGAGAACTCAGTGCAAATCAAATATTTAAAGTAAATTATTCAAAAATTAACAGAAGCAAAGCAGAAAACCTGACCCTGTGTGTTTATCTTACGGAAGAGAGATACGGGAAAGAGGTTGTATTGTTTGGATTTGTTCGAGAAACAACTTTGAACAGCTGTTATCTTACGGTGAACGTTTCTCTGTAAAGCCTGCAGAAGTCGGGAATATACTACCTTCCGTGTCTCCTGAGATTACTTATCCTGAATGACGAGTCAATCTTCAAAGGCAACGTGGAAAATCCTGAAAAATCAACTGGGTTTCATAGAGTGCATGTGACTCTTAGGCTGACTTCTAGAATAAAACCCACTGGGAAATCCATAGATTATTTGTGGTAAATTTAAACGCAAAAGATTGTCAAATCTAATAGAAAAGAATTGCGACTCACGGACGGTGGTTTTCAATATTTTCAGTATCTCAGCAATAGCTCGTATAGTAGAACGCTGGTTATTCTCGGTCAAAGCTTTGGTTTGGTCGTCATCAGTGGTAATCGGCCTTTCAGATCTGACACCACCTTCAAGTGTCGTAAAATCATTGCGATTTTTTAACCACATTTGACACACTCAATCGCTTATTGCATCATCGTCATACACTACATTTTTTTTTTGGTTTATGTCGCATTTTTTCCTTTGCGCCACTAAAAAGCATCAAATACAAAAAAAAACAATTAATTTTGTCCCATCTTCAAAATATGCCCAAAAAAACGGTCAAGCAATTTGGATAAATAATAAGCGAAAAAATGCGCTAAGCTATAAACTCGTTGTTATATTCATTAATCACGTTTGGAATGAAGGTCGCAACGAAATTTTTGTCGTAATGACATAAAAAAGAAACATGAAACTACACTCTGGACTTCTAAATATATTAACAGATGATAAATGGCATATTATGCAGCAATTTATTGAAAAAATATGGTATGTATTGTCTTCTACTAGAAGTACCATCTCTTCACATTGGTTGATCTCTTCATATCATAGCCTTATCTTGTTCACTGCGGCTTGAAATAATTAAGCGTTCTCGGTCCTAATTCAATCAACTCGCAGTTTTAAGCGTTTCCGGTCCTCATACAACCAACTTTCAACATTTTAAGCATTTCTCGGTCCTTATTCAACCGAACTTCCCAATTTTAAGCATTTATTGGTCCTTATTCAACCGACCTTCACAATTTTAAACATTTCACGGTCCTTTTTCAACCGATCTTCACAATTTTATGAATTTTTTGTCCTTATTCAACCGACCTTCACAATTTTAAGCATTTTTCGGTCCTTATTTAAACGATATTCACAATTTTAAGCATTTTTCGGTCATTATTCAATCGACTTTCACAATTTTAAGCATTTTTTTATTCTTATTCAACCGACTTTCTCAATTTTAAGCATTTCTCGGTCCTAATTCAACCAACCTTTACAATTTTAAACCTTTGTCGATCCTTATTCAACCAACCTTCAAATTTTTAAACATTCTCGGTACATGTTTAACCGATATTTACAATTTTAAGTTTTCTCGGTGTTTATTCATACGTGTAAGCTTTTCCATATTACTAACACGGTTTATCCAGATAATCTTCAGGATACGTTTGTGTATCCAGTTTCCTGTTTCATTGTACAAGCCGCCATTCCAAAGATAAGAGCTGAAGTTGTTTTCTAACACACTGCCTCCTATTATGAAAAATAAAATTACAGTTAAATAATGGCAAAGATTGAACCTTGCTATATTTTCCCTAAATCGAGCAATTCTTATTAGAAAGAACAATGCTAAATTTTCCAGACAATCCGTTCCCCTAATTATATTGGCAGAAGTCCAAGATAAACTAGAAAGTTCCAATGGTACTGAGAGAAAATTCATGTACAGCAAAACTCAATATAAAAGACTCTTTTGTGGGCAACGCCATACAGGGTGGGACATGAATCTTGCCACAAAAATAAATTCAAATAACTGTAACTAAATTTAGCAATTCGCATAATTTCAAAATATTTTTTTTTAATAATTTGGTTTAAATACGCATGCGCTCATTGACACAATGCCTTCCTTGAACTAATGCTTCTTTCATTGCTCCAACATTTCTTAATTGCTCTCTAAAGAAAATTGCTCCAACATTTCTAAATAATGCTCAGTATTTACTATTATGGTTGCACTATTTCTTTGAAATTTTTTGAACCAATAATGCACTTGGCGAATACCGCACACTTACAGTGACTCGCTCTAGATGTGATTTTTGTTGCTGCAATTTTTGGAGATTTCTCATAGCCCAAATAACCCAGTTTTACTTGCTAACATTGCCGTTGAAATTAAAATGGACCCCGTCCTATACAAGCAATTAATAAAGATTGGATGCTCCTCAACAAATTACAACAATTGTAGGAAAATTGGCAGATTCCCAGGATTTAAACTGTGTGCCATTTGAATGTTGTAAGGTAATAAATTCGAAACATTCCTACAACTGACGCCAACGTCGAAAGCCAATTGCCTGGTTGAAATCCTTGGATTATTTTAAATGGTAGCGGTTACTGTGGTGATGTAATTTGTTGTTCGAGTTATCCAGCAATACGCGCTATGGTTCATCTGCTCGGAGTATCCCGTCTTTCTTCATTTCTGAATGCGCGCTGTACTGAAATTGGGGGATTTAATTAAAAATATAGTTTAACCACCCTTATTCGTTTTGCGTCTAAATATCTCACTTTTATTTAACACATTTATTTTGAAAACAAAAAAGTCATAAATGTATGTTTGTAACAAGGTCCAACCCTGTACAACTACAATACAATACATACAAATACATTTTAATAAAAATAAAAACTAATATCTATCATCGTCACTATCACGCTGTGTCACTTTTTTGGAAAACAAAAAGAACTCACTCCACTTTATTCTATTCTGACACACATCTTTCGCTTCTGCGACGTTCATAAGCCTCGTCACGAATTTTTCCCTATAAGAAAGGGTTTTCATTCTTGCCTCTTACAGAATTTGATCAATTTGATCGTGCCACATTTGTATATGGTCTTTCCAGCTACTAATACTTTCTGAACTCGTGTAGATTATGTACAGCGCCGATACAAATAATAGGTGGATGAAAGAAATAGGTGGATGGCTGCCTCTCAATACTCGGCGATTCCGGTTTACTTTACGCTTTTCCGGTGAAAAGTAGCAGGGGGAAGAGATTCCTCTTTAACAGGTAGAAGTTTGTCGTAAATAAAACACAGTAGACGTTCCAAAAACTGAGAATGTATTTTTCTCATTTTTCGTTCCTTATGTGCAGCCCATCGCTCATTGTAAGCCCCTTTAACCGCCCGTGTATGACGTCACGGCTTACTAGATACTTGCTAGATACCATGTATACCGCCCGCTCTCGGCATGCATGGGCTGTTGGACTATTTACAGCGACTATTGCAAAAGTAACGCATAAGGAACATTGAATTACATTAGGTACAATGATTATAATTTGTTATCTACAATATATTTACACAGCTATTACAAATAAAATCATATATTTTGGGTGACGCGTACGTCCGATACATATTAATTTTGTAAACCTTTAATTTTTTTATTCTTTCTTAAGATCAGTTTTGTAAATCTTTTATTATTCATTCTTTCTGCACAATTTTAATTCCAGCCATATATACTCATTCCTTCTCTCAATTCGCATTTTTTCTCTTAATCTCCTTATTTTTTTATTTTTTTATTTTTTTTTTTTCCTGGCGAGCTTATTGCCATGTGGCAATCTCTTCCAACCAATCAGAAATATGTTTATATAGGCCCTAAATGTTAACCAGACTGGAATCCTATACAAATACAATTAGCACATGTCTGTCGTGAACGGTCGCCTGATACGCTCCACAAGTGTCTGTTATCAGTATCTCGTGATTCGTAAGTTGGGTCCAGAATACTCGGCTAATCTCATCACCGTCACATCATTTTCTATTGGGATTAAGCGTATTTACTTTTAAAAAAATCTGAGTTCCAGCGGGGATCGAACCCGCAACCTTCGGATCGGCAGACAAGTGTCTTACCACCAGGCCACGGAGGTTGTCATTTATTCTCCATTCATTGTTTTTACCACATATTCCATGCAATGCACCTACTTTTTACCACGACCAAGTTTCGATTACAGTTAAAAGTAATATATTATAGAACATCGAAAACTTTTATTTCCGTTTAGAATTTAAAATGTGTCGTTTAGAATTTAAAATGTGACTAAACGGTTAAAACATCATTAACCACTTTGAACTAAATGTATAACGACCACTACCGGAATATCTAAAGAGATTTTTTATAGTTCGTCTTCCCTTGTTAAGTTTTTAGCGGTTTTCATAATAAATTAGTTTTTTCTGAACATTTGCAGATTCAGAGAAGTACCTAATCTAATGGCCGCAGCCACCATCCACATATTTTCAGACTCATTTTGTTTCATTTTATTTTTTTGTAATATAATTAATGTATTATAATTTATATAGCGCCGTTTTAAGAGCAATCTCTTGAGAAGAGTCTGCTCTCTAAATGGCGCTATATAAATTGCTCATTTACTATAATTATAAGTAAGGCACGGAAACACAATTACGTACATTATTTTTAAATATACTTTATTAAGTGCTTTGTTTACTATGTTCTCTTTCGCTACAATTTTTCCAGTATCCCTTTTAACTCGCAGATCACTTATACACAAACTGCACTGATAATAGATTTCATCAATCCGGTCCATACATACTCGTACAAACCATCAAACTGTACACCTGTCGGGGTAGCTAGAGATAATAGAGCACCAGACTTTCCTATCACTATGAACATCTTTCACCTCTTCTACATCCATACAACTTCTCATACGAATCCTCCAATTTCTCTGACTTTATACATTTCCTTTTTCAAAATATCATACAGTACCCGGCGTTATTTAATACACATCGGGCTTAAGAAAGGGACTGTCGGTCATAATCGGCTAACTTTGGCTTTGTATAGCGTCGTCTTTGTCGCATGATGCGCTAACAGTCCAGTATCTAGAAAGAGCTAAACGACTGACAAATCGCGACGGAACACGTGTATAAATGACAGAGACGACGCTGTATAAAGCCGAAGTTAGCCGATTATGGCCGACAGTCTCTTTCTTAAGCCCGATGTGTACGAGTATTACTTACCGCTGAGTACTGTATACTTAATCTATCCCTACTTTTGTTGATTTTACTGCTTCTACTAAGCCCTCTACTCACATTTGCACTGTATATTTCTTTTGTTAGTCTTTTTTCATGAATTCGTTCTACATGCCCAAACCATCTCAGAATGCTCTTTTTTATCTTACCCAACCCATAAACCGTAATACGGTCCAGCTGCTCTGAATGAACCCATCTATCAAAATACTTCTTACCACATCTCTTTCTGTAACCATAACCATCGATTTTGATGCAATTGGAGTAAACCTGCATCAAATTTTAAATAAATACATAAAATTTAAAAAACAAGACGTTAACAATGGATGGGAAAGATGGCGATTTTGAGGTGCTGATTTAGGTTTCTAATCTTCAGAGGGCGTGATGCAATATAATCCAATTCACTCGCATTAACGTCAACGATGAAAACAAGGTTGTGGTGAAATGTAAGCTAATTCATCGACACCCACACTGATAAACCAAGGCTTGTTCAATGTAACTAGAGACAAAGTTTCTCCCGGCCTCAGTCTTAAACATAATCTCTCACCAATCCAGATACGAAGAGGAGAGTACTATACAAGAAAAGAAAACTTGAGACTTTATGAAAGTACATACTATAAAAGGTTCTAAACATTTTACATATGAATGAAGAAATAAAAAATGAATGCCTGGCTAAAGCAATACAATAATCGCGCAATATAAACAGTTACAAAAAATGGCAACACATAATAGTGTATTAGTGTCCACGTTGATGAATAAAAAGGAAACTTGGACTTGCCAGAAGAAAAATAAGAGTAAGATTAATGCTGTGGAGGTGCATGCGCTAAGTAAAATGTATGGAGTGTCAATGTTTGAAAAAAAAGCGGAATGAAAATTATGAATGCATATATAAAATGGATGCTTTGAGTAAGGTAAAGAAATGAGCTTTAATATGGTTTGAATATGTGGAGAGAATGAACGATAAAAGAATGACTAAGCGAGTATACAAGTCAGAAGAGTGAGACTTGCGTGGAAGAAGTAGACCGAAGAAAACGTGACTCAATCAAATGGATGTGATTTTCAAAGAAGGTACAGTGAGAAGTATGAATAATAGAAGATTTTGAATGACAAAATGTATGAATGTAGAGGAGGCGAAAGTTGTATGCTTGGATAGACAAGTTTGAAGATCTGTTCTTTCTGCCTATCCCGCAAGGGACACTGTGGGATGATTTTTACAAATTTGTTTCACGCATCTACTGTTTCCGCATAACATCCTTCGCTATATATATTCTAATGGATAATTCAGACAAATCGGAGAGCGTGGTTGAGAAACAATATTATCGTTGGCCTCAATAATCGGGCCTTCGGGTACAAAATCACTGGATTAAACACGAAACACGTGGTTTATTATTGCACGTTTAAGCATCACTACAGCAATACTGCTTTCTGGTCACGCTTTTCAATGAGCACATATCACCAACTCGGATACGTTGAAAGTTTACCGTACGAATTAATTAATTATTTATTGTACATGTTTCATTTTCACCGCATTGACTCGGCTGTTTGAATTTAGTTTCCACTCCAACACTACAATATTGTTATTTACTATTACATTAACATTTTAAATTAAAATAAAATGTATGTTTACTCATTTATTTATCAGATTTACGTATGTTTTTATGTTCAACATATAATAACAAAAGAAAAATAAAATAAATAACTATACAAACAGGAAATCCTCGATTTACGCCCGTTCAAATATTCCACGACATCTTTTCGTTTTTATTATCTTTAATATTTATGAGTCTTCCTGACGATATTCACTTGTTTTATTTATATGGATACCATTGGTCTTATATCTCAGCATCAATCACTGAAGGAAAAGTTTCGATCCGTATATAAAAAGGTATTTTTAACATAAGGGTAGTAAAAACAAGAATATGAATAAAATATTTTATTTTGATTGACTGTCTTTGAAAAATTGTCACAAACGTTTCAGGACTGAAATAAATACATAAACTTCGTATGAAAAATTACCATATTTTTCAAATAAGAAAAAATATTTTTGGATAAATTAAAACGTTAGAACGAAGGCTCAAGGTATAAATCAATCCAACAAACTATCCCTTTGAAACTATGGTTTAGTATAATAAGAATGAGCAAGATGGAAATTTCTGTCATGTGTCGTTAGCGTGGTGGCTAGTCGCCTTTACAGAATGGGTATTGTGGAGAATCTCGGCTGCGAGTACGGTCTGGATGATGAAAGTATAGACCATGTATTTTTCGGTTGTCCTTTGCGAGACATATTTGATTTACTAAAGGTCTATTTACCGCGTCCAATGAATTTAACGTTTTTTCTTTCTTCGTGGAACTTTTCCACTTATATAGAGCGATTACTAAATTTTTAAATCAGCTAAAACTTTAAATGGTCTAGAATTGTAATTAAAAGTGAAACTTTGTATTATATTGACTCATATAATTGCATAATAACTTGAATTTGATTGCACAAATCATAATCCTAGTTTGGGTGGATTGACTATTAAAAAAAACCTTCCTGTAGTGCGAGTGACATGTTTGCTGAACATAGAATACATCCATTTGAAGCCTGAATATAACAGAATATTCTCCATAAATGTAAGTATTAAAACTATATCTAACTGGGTTTGGTCCTAAATGTTGGACATTTGCGTAAGAAACAGCTTCTACCAAAATAAAAGTGAGAATCGATTCAATCAAAATTACGATATACGCACGATACATTTTTTTCTTCTAAAGTATCTAAAGTTTACACAAGGACACGATGAATGGAGAGGGGGGGGGGGGTAATGTATGACAAAATACGAAATGAGATGATTAAGGATAAATGTGAACCTAAGAATTATTTATTAAGTGAGATCACTGTGTTTGAGATGTGGTGCGGGAGACGAATGCTGCGAATATATTGGACGGAAAGAAGAACGAACGAGTCTACATACCTGAAACTCCATATAAACACTCTTTTCACAATATGTCATCGAAGGGTATTGCATTCCTTCGGACATATATGATACAAGTCTCGAAAGACTGTCATGCTGGAAAATATTTCTGGCAGGAAATCAAGAAGCCACGCATCACCACATCAACGACATTACCAACTGCACTCTGTGCGAGGCTTCACATCTGACTTGAGATAGAAATTGTTGGAAAAATATGGTGCAGACCTCACCATAAAGATCACGAGCATCAGCCATGAGGATGGTGACTAGAGAAATTAAGAAGGATAAAAAAATTACTCTTAGATGGTTTGAATACACAGAACAAACGAATAAAGAAAGACTAGCAAAAATGTACTGAAGACATATAAATGAAATGCGTGGTACAGGAAGATCTAGGAATGTATCATTGGATCAAATTAATTATTTTTTTAAAGAAACAAATGTAAAAAGTCAGAGGATTCATGGGAGCTGTATAAAATAGTGGCCTCCTTCCGTCTACGACGCATGAGAAGCGGTATGTAGGGGTTTGTTACATACCTCTTCCGTATGAGAATAGGTATGTAACAAACCCCTAATAAATAAATAAATAAAAAAACACTTGAATTTCAGTTTATAAATTCATGCTTTATAAACTCATGACGTTTTCTCGAGTAATATTTCAATCGCTTTGATATTTATCTACTTCAAAGTGTATTAGAGAGCACTTGAAAAATCAACCCTTGTTAGGTTATCTTTTCAAAATTATGATTATATATGAATACTTCAGATATACACTACAACTAAAGCCGAATGTGCTAATTTTACATATCGAAAAATATATAAAGATTTTTTATAGTCCGTCTTCCCATTAGAAGTTTTTTGCGGTTTTCTTACCAAATATGTTTTTTAAATATTTGTAAATGTGTAGAAACACCTAATCTCATGATCACAGAGACCATCTTCCTATCATTACAATAAACTGTTTTTTTTTCCTTAATAAAAGTTTCTTTAAATTCTGAGTAATAGCGCCCTGGAGAAGAATCTGTTGTCTATACCAGTGTTCCCCAAACGGTGGAACTGAGACTTTCCAGACTTTCCGCCGGGCCGCAAACAGTATGCCAAATTTCAAGTAATTCGCCATGCAAAAATATTAAATATAGGATTTTCATCCATGTCCTCAATAAAATCGAAACAAAGGAATAGACTGGACGTGAATGCAGCACTTCGTCTGTCAGAGACAGAGACAGCACTGCACCCATGAATATCCAATATATTAGCAAAGATGCAACAGCAGGTTTCGCATTAGTTTGTTTCAAAAACCCCATTGTTTTTGTTTAATTTTAATTGTATCAGACAATGTTTAATTAATTATAATAATTAATTATTTAGTTAATTATAGTTACATACTCGTATGTCCATCTGTCACAATATAAGATTAAAAAAATATTAAATAAAAAAAACATTTTAATTTCAGTATTAGTGGTCCGCGAATTTTTTTTCCTTTTTTTACCGGTCCACAGGTCTAAAAAGGTTGGGGAACACTGGTCTATACGGCGATGTATAAATTGTATTTTTGATTTTTTTTTTTAACCAAAAAAGTAACCTTAAAATTAAATTATGAAAACACCTTGTTACGAAAAACATAATTTAATAAATGTAAAATCAATATTTTTGTAACCACGAAATTTGTGTTGTCGACTTAATTGTAACGACGTGTAAGATTGTCAATATCAATCTCGTTGATTTATGTCTTTTTAAATTTCAAGTTATTTAAAAAAAAAGGTTTTTTTCCCGCCCTTCGTTTTCAACTTTCTGCATCCGTTCGCTATCAATCTAAATCTGCCACAGTCTAACTGATTAATGACAAAACCCGACATCGGTGTCAAAAAGGAGATATTTTTATTATTAGTGTTATATTGTAGAACCCTTTGAATTATGTACAATGACAGCCTGTTGTCAAAGGGAGATCTTTTTTTATGTATGACTTTTTTAATGTTAAGAAAATAATTGGAGTAACGCGTAAAAACCTATCATACCATTATCTATTGAGGACAGAGCGCCACACTTTCCTTTCAAAAAATACTTACTAGAATATCTGGTATTACAATGTTTGATAGAGTAATTAGTATTGTTACCAAACAAACTCTACCGGGCTGGTTACCTTTTCATAATTTTTGTAGCATCGAGACTCGCATTTTAGAATATAAATAATCAACTCGTTTTTATTCGGCTTAAGTTGACATGAAGCTGAGGGTAAAGATATCAAATTAACTGGAACTTCGCATGGTCATGAGGTGGACATGACCGGCGTAAAAGACTAAAAGGTCAAAAACAGATTATCTAGCAATGTAGCCCCTAGTATTAAAATGATGGCACTATGGCCGCGAGAATAGTAATGATAAAGATGTTGATTTTGAGGTGCATGATGGCAAATGTGGGTCGCTGTAATCTGTCGATAACACACCCTCCTAGTAAGTGGAAGGGATGTGATTTCGAGTCCTGTCGGCCACTTATCGTACATTGTATTGTCTCAATAATAATGTACTTTAATAATATACATTTATTATTTTATTTATTTTTTATTTTTTTATTTATTTTACACATGACAAGAAATATACATAATTTGCAAAAAAAAACAACAGGTAATTTAATTCCGACACACAATTTTCATGGATCTGGGTTTGTTGCCTTTCATTCGTCGTGCCTTTAGTAAACTAGGCTTTTCCCTGTATCTCGCTGAGGACATATAGCATGAAAAAATAAATCGATACTTTTTTTTCGATTTTGGATCATGTAAAACCTCGTTGCACATTCTCATCAACCTGACAAACAGTGACACTTAATTACATATGTATACATCACGTGAAATAAAATTCCTCACACTTCATCACTCCAGAGAGATCAAAACATTTATCCCATAATATACCGCACACAATCATAAAGGAATAAAAAATACATTTATACAAAAATATAAATATGAAACAACAAAAAACACCACACTCAAGAGCTCACACAAACCTCATCCACAAGTCATTCCTCTTGCAAGCCCAAGCACTCAAACTCCTGTCGCAATAACAACCACGCTCCGATCAACTGCCTAAACTGTTGAATTCGGCACCCCATTGTGTGTCATGGGAGCTAAATAGGCATATTGTCTTTGGGCAAAAGATGTTTTGACCCTAGGGATGATGAATATTGGATCAGTTGCTATGCGTGTCATGTGTCTCTGCTGAGTCTGCATCTTCCCTTCCTCTTGATGATAGTGGCAGAGAATGGATTTGAGATGTAATAATGATTATTAAAACAATATTTTATTTCCTAGGATGATTGAAGAGTTAGGAGAGATATACAGTATTCAAATTTGTGGATAGTCCATATTATTCTAATACAAACTTTGATGTATGCAAATGAAACGTATATCGTGACAGTATCAAAACGTAAAGTCAGAAAAATCATGGGAATTGTACTCGTATGAGAAAATATATGGCTGAAGAAGGGGCGGAAGATGTTTGTCGGGCGAAAGAATTTAAATAATATATCTCTCTAACTGAATATATCACATTAATTTATGAAACTACACAAATCTCGCGGTTACTCCTTGGTGAATACTCCCATCCTTAACGAGCGAATTTTATCTCCATATCGTAAAATGAAACTCTTTGATGTTTGAAGGAAGGATAAAGCACATCATAACTAGAATTATACAGGGATATTCAAAGTCGATGGAGTCGCTCTTTTATTTTTTAGGTAGAAAAATTCAGGATGATAACATCGTAAATACCATATGGGCAGATGGGCTGTGTTTGATTAGTCATATACTTTTTATATTCCAACTAATCGATATACCACTAAAGTCCAGCTTGAGCAAAGTAGAGTGTGCATAGACAGATAGTGATCAGGTAATGTTACAGTTCAAATTTGATACTTCAGTAGTACGTCGACTAGAGCTAATAAAGACGTGTTGTTTCGTTATATTCTGAAAAGTTAAAAAATTTAAACCGCACGATCAGAATCATTTCGGTCAAATTCCACACTTAAGGATTGGACTAAACCATTTCCCTTAGACAGAAAATCGATTGATGATGATCTTCATTAAGGCAAACAAGCAGAACACCAGAAACAATTATATTTACCCAATAAATATAGTACCCAATTAATACAGATCAAATATAAAAAAAATATAGAACAAATACAAAAAAATCCTCAGATATCTATGGTACAGAACAAAGGGCGATTACCCAAAATATGAGTATGCTCACCATGCCGTACTTCTCACGGTGTGTAACTATAGAAGCCTCGAAAAAAGAAGGCAAGAATCCATTGTGATATTCCTAATAAAGGTTTTCCAAGGTTCCTTTAACTGTCCCGCGATTCTAGAAGCACTAAGTTTATATGTACCCAATAAATATAGCCGTGCAACGAATCACCCTCTGTTCTACATATCAACTTACAGGACGAATATAATTGCTTAACACTCAGTCACGCGTGGTATAGAGATATTGAACCAACTGGATGACACTGTTGATATGAGAAAAAAAATTGTATTAGTTAAGATCAAGTATTAGATAATGTTCCCCTTCACCCTTTGCAAGAGATAACCTATCACGCGATTTTTAAAGCCTGCCTAGAGGCCCAGCTATTGTCTTGGCAACATCTTTGCTTGTCCTCCTATGTAGGAAGACAGACATTAATTTTTTTGACACGTCTCGGCTCTCCGTGGGTACACCTTAACTATTGTACTATCCAATTTCTCTCTGTCCATGGGAGCTGTAATGGTAAACTATTTATGTTGTTTATAGTTAAGGCATTAATGTTGTGGAGGTTTAAAGACATTGTCATTTATTTTTTATCAAACACTGTTTATTCCACTTTTTGTGACGATCTTCAGGGGAGCGCGAGCTCCCCTGAAGATGAGGTGAAAGCCTTGAAACCGGTAGGGTTATACCGTCACAAAAAAGTGGAATAAACAGTGTTTGATAAAAAATAAATTACAATGTAAACTTTAATCTTGTTTCTTGCAATCCGCAGAGCACATTCTGTGGTACTGCGATGAAAATCGGGTCTGTAATTTCGAAGTGAACTCCACTTAGCCTTACATCGATTAATTCTGCGGACCGATTGGCTACTTCAATAAAGTGACACCAAAAGATAGTTTAATTGCACTTGAAATTTTCTGCGAAAGTACTGGCAACTTACTGGGATGTTTGAACCCCAGGCTTTAAGCCACTTAATAAGAAAAAAATTACTGCGCTGCGAGTCATTTACTTCTCCCGTGATGTTGAACCTTAAGTCCGTCGTCGCTACTATTATTTTCACACTCAGGCGTTGCCACTGGAGGAGTCCTTTTGAGCAGTTCCTTCTTCAGCACTACGTGACGTCGCGCTCATAAAAAAATAAATAAGATTTCGATCTTCTACTGTAGATCGCGCTGGATGGAGACTTATTTTGTTCCCTATAACAGCATGGGTGATAGTGGAATCGAACTGAACTGTTAGATAACTAAAATTAAAAAAAAAAACAGCAGCAATTTACAAAACAGCATTGTTTCGAATGTAACACGATCATCTTAGCATAAATAAAGTGAGCGCAAGATGAGTGCTGTATAAAAGCAACGACGAGTTGAATGTTGCTATGAATGTTTAGTACTAAGATAGCAAAAAAAGGTAATAATTTAGTCAATTGTCGCGGGAGATGACACTATGTTTTTGTACAGTGATCTTCAGTCAAAAAGGGACTCAATGGAGTGACAACGTCCGGGATCACCACGGTCCAATAAAGTCAAAAGTGACACGAGTCCAAAACATATATGATTTTTTTTCATTGTGAGAGAATTCTACTAATTGGTTACAACGAAGGAAACAAGTTATTAACTGACTATCATTATGCGTCATTAATGTGCAAATTAAAGGATAGCTGAAAAGCAAAACGCCAAGGAAAGCTGTCACAAGGCGTAAGATTATTGCGCGACATTGCGCCAATGCACACTTATGTGGCTGTAAACGCTGCAGTGTCCAAGAATTGAACTACCCGCCATAGTCCCGAGTAGGTCCCTAGTAATTTCCTTTATATTTCAAAACTGATATTCGATTGGCGTGAAAGAAAATGAAAATGACGAAGAAGTGATCTACTCAGAGTTCCACCATTTTGAGAACAAAACTTCTGAATATTTTTTTAGTGATTTGTAATTTAATTCGCCAATCTGAAATGTATCGAGCTGACTTGATTGAAAAAGGTTTATGATCACCTTTTTTATATCCTTGGGCGGAAAACTTTTGAATATTGCTACATATAAACTCGGTTACGTGGACTTTATTTCCTTTCTCTTCTTTAAGTGAGTGAACCGTTGTACACCAGTAAACTCACCGGCCACACAAATGTATAGGATCTAATGACACACCGAAGGGAGACGATCGAAGCACATCAATATATTTTTTTAAAGAATAATCATAAAAAAATCAATAGATCATATCACTTCATAACAGAAAACGCTAAACTGGTTAATTGTGAGAAATAGACGCAAATTCACATACTATCTCTATTGTATAATGCCCTTTGTTGTCCCGCTACTCCCTCTTATCTCGCAGAAAATTTTCAGCGTCTTTCCGATCATGGACTTGCGCTGCGCTCAGACAGAGATTGCTTATTGGCCTTCCCAGTTCACCGCTTTTCTTGTTTTACGTCGTACTTTACTGTCCATGCAGTGAGACTCTGGAACCAGTTACAAAATAATTTCAGTATCGGTCCATTTTTGGCATGCTTTAAGAAACTACTGAAAAAAACTCTTAATTTCTAGTTAGTAGTATAACGCATTTCATTCATGATTTTTCTTTCTTCTCCCCCATCCCTTATTTCTCCTTTGATTGATGATATCTCATTTTTACTTCAATATGTTTACGAGTATGCCCATATATTTTATGAATACTCGTATGAATAATCTTTTATACTTTTGTCTAATTAATTGGAAGAGATTGCCGTTTGGCAATAAACCTATCAGATTGTATTTACAACGAGGTGTTAAATAAATAAATATGACCGAAGTCTTAGGTATTCTTATACCCCTAAATACAAGCCGGAATAAATGGCTGTGTCATTCGAGGAGAGAAGCACAGCGTGGGGTTAGAACCGGTGACCTTCAACACGGAATTTCAGTGTGTTACCACGGTTCCATGTACCTACCATTATTTTAAAAAAGTAGGTACTTATAAAATTAAGTTGAAGATATTGTCTGATGGGGACGACAGAAAAGAAGGTTCTGGAACGAACACGTATCCAGAATGGCGGAACCAAGAGCCGTAAGAATGGCCAGGGACAGTATCCCCCAAGCAAGCAGACCTCCAGGACGACCTCCCAAAAGATGGAAAAACAGCTGGCAGTCGACGTCACAAGAGGCAAACAATGATTCAGGACCATAACAGGCCAACAGGCCTAAAATAAGATGAAGAAGAAGACTAATAAAACGACATTTTTTAAACTTGATCAAATTTATTAAAAGTCCACCCTGTATATTTAACCCTATGAATATATGTACCCCTTAATGAGCGCTATACCTTTCACTGGGAAGCCTGAAGATAAGTGAAGTGGAATGAGTAGAGGCTTAAGAGAATGTATTATATTAACTTAAAATAGATATTAGTTTTAAGTTCAATATTGTAACATCTGGTGCTCGTAAAGTGTTTTTTGGATATAAAAATAAACATGTGAGCCCAGAATATTTAAATTACTCTCCTCATCTACGAGTACTTCAAAGTTCCTGTCCTCTTCAAAGGTTGGCGATCATCATAGCTGTAAGGTAGCAGCTCTGAACAAAGGTATATCACAATCAAATTACTCCTTGAAGTTCTTCAACCAGGAGATGCATATTCTTCTCGCACTTTTTCTGCCCTGAATTTTCTCCTGCAAAAGATCTCACATATTATACTCGTACCATACCTATACGTCCAAATTACTCAATCCTTTTCATTTTGGTAGTGAATAATGCTTATCTATCTTTGTACATCGTTTTCAACATTACGGACCTTGTCAACGCATGAGACTCTAAGCATCATTCGATAGCACAACATTTCAAAAGCTTCAAGCGTCTTTGTGGTGGACTGACTTAGTTATCCATGCTTCAACACCATAGAATACGACAACATACGAAGAATATGTAGCAATACAAAATTTACCTACGCAACTCGAGATTAAAACCCTTATTGTATATGAGATCCTGTATTTTAAAGAAGCAGATTAATGGTGTCTTCTTCTTATTTTGATTTCTCGAGACTGATCCTATTGATCATTCAGTCAGTATCTCAAATATTGATATGACTCGCTGAACAATTTCATTATTTATATCAAAATCTACCCTTATCGGTTGTTTCTTTTTACTGACAAATATAAAGTTTGTATTTGATACGTTCATTTTTAAGTCTCTCTCATTACAAGCCGTTTTATCTTATCTATAAAGTACGAGTAAGTATGGTTTATTGGCACAATTTTCTACATTCCTTTGAAATTATGAAATGAAAATGACTGATTGGTAAAAATTGATTTTCGGCAATAAATTTACCTGATACGTTTATATAAAAAGAAGAAGCATTACGTAGGATTGAGGCTTTAGAGCTTTACAGGTGAATCCTCAAGATTCCTTGAATAAATCTTGTTAAAATTATTAAAATGCTTGCGCGTATATTGAAGGACCAATAACTGCTTAACACTTGTGATGATTTGTAAGTTGCAATATATTGGTCACACAATGAGAGACACTAAATATTTTTTACCACGACTAATCTTCTAGAGACAAATAAATAGAAGCAAACTAAACAGAGTAAGACTCTGCAATTCTTGACTTGCAGGAATGGTTTGAGTGCAGTTCTACTGAGTTGCTCTGGACTATAATAAACTAGATAAGAATTGCCACAATGGTGACCAATCTCCCAAAAAAAAACGGCACCTCGAGAAGAAAAATGCACCATTACATCAGATAAATAAAGGTGGATACTGTCAACGAAACTAGTAGTTGATTAATGGTTAAATTGAAAGAAACTTAAGTTAGGGACGCCCATTACGTCCCCCGCTGACTATCTCTCATTTTTAAGCAAGACAGGAGTCGTTAACTTGTATTTGTAAGTAGTTAATATACTGTTAATCAAAATATTGCTTACTTTAGCCAAGAGATGGGTAACCTTCTTCATAGAGTTGAAATACAGAGCCGGCAACCAAGACTATAAATAAATAAAAGTAACACTAAAGACTTTTTCGTGGACCCATTCGAGACAAAAAGTGGTTCGTTAATGATTACAGAGAGGTCAATGAGTTTCTTTACTTAGATGCTTTTGTTTCGAGGAATGAAGAATGGGAATCAGAAATCCTAAGACAAGTTGGAATGGCAAATCAGCAATAATGAATCTGACAAAAATATGGACTAACCGATCTATACTCGGATGAACCATAATCCGTCTAGTTAAATCTAGAGTTGAAACATGGACAGTGAGAATGAAGTAAATAACATGATAGATACCTTCTAGATGTTGTGTTAAAGGTACACCAACAACTATATCGTTCAAGAGATTACCGAAAGGCTTTCAACAGCATACAGAAAAATAATCCTAACGTACTTTGGACATGTTGCGAGAAAGAATTATGAAAGTCTAGAGAAGCTGATGATCACGGGGACAGTTGAAGGAAAGCGAGCAAGAGGGAGATGTCCTATGAGATGGACAGATCAAATAAAGAAATTAACAGGATACTCTTTAAACGCTGCATGCAACACGGCCTAGGACCGAAAGGGGGTGGAAGACAGGTGGTGCACCGAGCTCGTAACATAGCAGAGAACCACGACGCTCAGCATTGAACATGCGATGGAGAAAAATTTAACGTTTACTTTTATTCAAACGTATCGGATAGATTTATTACTTTGAAACAATTTTTACCAATCAACTAACTTTTATTTCACAATCTTTAAAAAATACGGAAAATCTGACCATAATTATAATGAAACATAGAACCAGTTGGACCTTAGCATTGCTCTCGTTACAAACCGGAAACATTGCCCCTGAAAAGAATCTCAAGGCAGGAGATAGAAACACGTGTCGTGGAGATTAATACAATTATAAGGGGAATAACAAATTACTTTATAGTTAAATATACTTAAATTAAGTTCCACTAAGTTAAAGTTGAAACCTTTGTAAATTATTGTTCAATTACCTGCAAAATGTTAATTTGATTTTATGCCCGTTAGACTTGATACCATTTTGTTACATACAATTTATATTTATTTTATTAGTTGATAGCATAAAAAATGCAATATAACATAACATACTATTTTGAAATCAGCATTGCCCGTGCATGAGACAAATAAAATAATAATAGCGCGTCTTCGACGAAAATATAAATATTTTTAAGATAATCGTTCACAATTTTCTGATCGTGTGTGGCAACCGTTAACCATAAAGTTTTCTTCCATAATTTGGATATACGAGTATTATTGTCTTTGAATAAACAAAGACATGACCTGTTTACATTACCGACATGTAAACATAGTAAAAATGAATTTCGAACTGAAAAATATTATTCAAATATAATATTCGATATTCCTTTGGCCACCTTTAATTGTCAGAATATTTTGCGATGGCACGTTTCGGCATCCGTGAAAACAAAAGGGAAAAAATTATTCCATTTGAGCGTATTATACTCGGCGTGTTCAACGCCATTTGTGATTTCGAATCGCTCGGAGCTCAAAAGCTTTGACAAATGGAACGCGCGACTCTTGTGAACGGAGCTTTGTATCACTTTTGGCGGGAGATTTTACGGAACAGAGCAGAGATATTCAATTTAAAATATCAATACCACAAACAAAGTTTTGATTTGTTTATGATTCTGAACATAGACAACAAATAATGTTATTTTCAGATATGAATGTTTGCTTTTTACATCTTCTCAACTCTTCTCATTAATGGTCTGATGTTATATATTTCAACTCTTCCTTACAAAATAGAGGCATGGACATAGAACCAAATTCACGTAGGATCGAGGCTTTTAAAATATAAATCTACAGCCAATTCCTCAACATTATCTGAAAGAAACTGTTACATGTGTGAAAGTGCTTACGCGAACTTGAACAAAGTGTCAAGTTATATAAGAATTGGGACACGCGGATAAACGAACACTGGTATTTCTCTCAGGAAACAAAGTTGAAGACAGGAATAACGCAAAGGGTTTTCGTTAAAATTAAGCCTATATTTATTTGATCATCTATTTTATGAAGTTTACATATAGAGGTTGAACCCAATTACATACTTAATTTAAAGAAAAATATACAATAACACGAAATACAAATTTACAAATAAGAAATAATTATTAAGTCAAAACAATTCACTTCAATACAATTCATTTCATATTAAGTCAAAACAATTCACTTCATATTAAGAAAGTTAAAAATGATTTATTTTCAAATATTTTCTTAAAAGATGTCAATATCTGAAGCCGGAGAAATTAATATATGGGGGGACAATGTATGTTAGAATACGGAATAAAGTGATTAGGGATGAGTGTGAACTTAAAGCTAATGTGTTGAGTAAGATGAAGAAGAGCTGTATGATAAAGACTGAAAAAATACAAACAAAACATATATACAGTAACTGTGAGTAAGAGGCATGCTAGAGGAAAACCAAGAAAAGTATGGGTGGGTCAAGTGAAGTATATTTTGAAAGGAAATGGAAAAATTCAGACACAACACGTATATATAGTACACAATACAGCTATAACCGAATTTAAATCGTAGATAAAGAAAGATGTAGATATTCCGATATATAATAGTAACTGCAGAATACCTACGATATAAAGGGTATTTTAAATTGAGCGGTTTTTTAAATTCTTAGATAAAAACACAGATGGCGTCACGAATTTGCCTGGGCATTGTGACATTTGAGAAGTGTAATGTATGACATTTATAAAAATGGAATCGTTTACAATACAACAACGCGTTCAAATTGTTGAAATATTTTATGTATTGTAATCCACCAAGTTAATTGGGCACCAAGATCATGTGATCTAACACCGTTGGAATATTTTCACTGAGGTTGAGTGAAAAACCAGGTCTATAAGAATGAACCCCAATCAATTCCTGAACTGAAGAACGAAATTATTTGCGTTATTGGTGAGTTAGAATCGCAATTATGCCAAAATATCATCGAAAATTTTGACAAAAGAGTGGACATCTGTGGAGCTGCAAGAATTGAACATTTTGCAGATATTGTTTTTTTTTTGTTTAAATGTCATATATTATAGTTCAATGACCAATAAAACGTTATTTGAAATCAAAGCAAATTGTGTTTTATTCAAGAATTAAAAAAACCACTCAATTTGAAAGACCCTTTTACATAGTTCATCTTTCCTTCATACATTTTCTGCGGTTTTCTTACCAAATATGTTTTTCTATAAGTATGCAGAAACGGATAAGTACTATATATAATGGCCACACTCTTCTTCTTCTTCTTGAATAATGGCCGTGAACTCCTATATATGAAGGAGTATACGCCAGTGTCAAGTGATGCCCACTTTATAGGATCTTGAACAAATGGCAACATTCACTCACCACCTTCCTATCCACTAAACTTGTGTAAATTTATTTTGTAATATTTTTAATCTATCAATAATGGTGGATTTGAGTCGAGAATTAAAGTGTTCTTGAGAAGAGTCTGCTCTCTAAATGGCAATATTTACGAGTAAATTATCATTTTATTATTATTAACAGATGAATCATATATTATTCGTAATATGAGGAGGTGTATGGATGTAAAAATGCGAAATATCTATTAAAACCAAAATTTTACTAGTTCAATATCTGCTCTATCCGATTTTGAACTATGCGGACGTCTGTTATTATGATATTACGGAGGAATATCTGGAAAAATTACAGCGTTTTAAATTTTTTTGTCAAATATGTATTTTTAACCTGAGAATGTACGATCATTTCACTTCATACCAGAAGGCACTGAACTGGTTGAACGTGAGAAATAGACGCCAAATTCACGTACTATCTCTATAGTGTAATATCCATAACTGTTCCGCCGCCCCCTCTTATACAGAACATTTTCAGCATCTTTCCGATCATGGACTTACGCTGCGCTCAGACAGAATTGACCTTCCCAGTTCATTGTTCTTCTTTTTTTACGTCGATCTTTACTGTCCATGCATTGATACTCTGGAACCAGTTACACACCAATGTTAGACTCGCTCCGTCCTTGGCATGCTTTAAGAAGCTACTGATAAAATTATTAATTTCTAGTTAGTAATATAACGTGTTTCATTTTTGATTTCTCTTTCCTCTCCACCATCCCTTCCTTTTCCTTTGATTGACGAAATCTCATTCTTACTTTTACTACGAGTATATTGTTCACAAATTTCATGAAGATGGATAATCATTTGAATTTCATTTAGCGACCATGTAATTTGTTTTAGTTACTTTTGTCTAGTTGTTTGTAAGAGATTGCCACCTGGCAATAAGCCTGACAGATTGTTTTTTGCAATAAACATAAATCTATGTCGAGATAGGTAAGTCTTGCGCTGTCTCCTCTTTGCCTACCCTAAGAGGAAATCATCGGGTGTTATGTATGCATGGATAGTTGAGAAATTTTATGTGGTTTGATTTTATTGATATTTAAACCAAAATAGTAAAAATAATCTAACTCTAGCCTGATTTAGTGACATTTAAAGTCAAATAAACCAACTGAAGGTTGCCCCGAAACTTTCCACAAAGTATTCTTATTGTTAGTTGGATATCTCTGGGTTAATGTTACTCAGCATTGATCCTCACGTTTTTGGAAGATTTACCGTCTTGTGATAACACCGAGGATTTATAACTTGATCCATAGATATCGCCAAATCGTGAAAGTCTACTCGTTTGTTCTGCTAAATATATTGTAAAATCTAACCAAGCAAGTATTTGTGCCCTCTTTAAAATAATATGTTGTCCAGAAAGTTATTTAGTATTTCTCGTATATCATAGATGTCATTAGGACAAAATTCTTTATTCCAAACGTGATGAATGTATAGCATAAAAGATAATAGATTAGTACAATTTTCGGCCTTACCCAAATTACTGGAACAGTTTTTCAGTGCTTAATTATTTTTATAATAAACAGGCACTGATAACCTATTCAAATGCTTTATGATAACCAATCTAAATACTCGTATATGATATCTTAATTAATTGTATAGTATATTAAATGAACATTCCTCAGTTATAAAGTTGTTCGCATTTTTTTGTGTTAGTAATTTGTATATACGATTACTCGTATACTCGTACAAACATGTGCGTAAATAAATATATTCTGACGTTTTATGAGTAGTAAGCCTCACATATCAATTAAAAACAACGTTTTATGAGTAGTAAGCCTCACATATAAATTAAAAACCACGTTTCATGAGTAGTAAGCCTCACATATAAATTAAAAACAACGTTTTATGAGTAGTTAGCCTCACATATAAATTAAAAACCACGTTTTATGAGTAGTAAGCCTCACATATAAATTAAAAACCACGTTTTATGAGTAGTAAGCCTCACATATCAATTAAAAACAACGTTTTATGAGTAGTAAGCCTCACATATCAATTAAAAACCACGTTTATGAGTAGTAAGCCTCACATATAAATTAAAAACAACGTTTTATGAGTAGTAAGCCTCACATATCAATTAAAAACCACGTTTTATGAGTAGTAAACCTCACATATCAATTAAAAACCACGTTTTATGAGTAGTAAGCCAATTAAAAACAACGTTTTATGAGTAGTAAACCTCACATATCAATTAAAAACATTGTAGGAGCTATGATCAAAATCCATATTACCTTAAATAAGGTATCGTAGAAATCTCTTTTTGACTCATTCAGCTTTCAATCAGGGTGTTCTAAATTCCTTATGGATTCCATAGAATTGAGCCGCACTCCAATCTACTACGAACCGGTAAATAATAAAGAGATCCCTTGACAGCACCACCACGAAATGCTCTAGAGACTGTATTCAAAGCCCAAAATATAAATCATAAAACAACTTACGAAATACTAATTTACATAATCATAAAAACATTACTATTTTCATAGAAAACTTATTAAAATAACTCGTATATAAGAAAATGTTCAAGCTAAACAAATGTTTTTTTAACACAACGTTTCATTTTTCAAGACGTGTCGACCCTTTTCTACTTTTTTTATCTCCTACAATATATCTTGTAAAAATAGTTCTTCCTCCATTTTCCACAATAAGACAGGATTTATACAGGGGGTATAGTAGTTTATGTATCTATGGTTTTTAATGTCTAAATTGGTTTGTATTACATATTATAATGTCTCTGATAGAAAAAAAACATCGCTTAAAGAAAATTACATACATATTTTACATTCCACAGAGAGATTTTATGTTTTTAGACTTTTAAAGCTCTCCGTGATAAAAAAAGAATAACGAATTTCCTTTTTTTTTTTGTTTTTTTAATAATTTCAACGAAATTTTATGGAAATTAATAATTACTGGAATAAAAAATAAAGCACTTAACTTTGTTTGTTCCATTATATAGAAGCATTATTTTGCGTGCTTAACAATTCCAAGACTCCTTCAAATCTTCACAAAAAAATCCAATTTCTTTCAAAAGACAGACATTCTCTTCTCATCTAACTCTGCTTACACGTCAATATTAAATTTTACTCGTATATATCGGGTTTTTTTTTCATATTTGTATCAAAAAGGTCATTTGACAGTGGAAATAGATAAATTAACAAATAAATGGTGCTATATAAAGTATCCTTTTTATTATTATTGATCGTCATCATCATTCTTGTATCGGACGTATGCGTCACCAAGATTAATTATTTTATTTGTGTAAATGTATGTGTAAGAATTGTAAAATGATTACTGTATATATGTACCTATTGTTAAAAAAATTTCCTTATACATGGCCTTCGCAATGATCACTATAAATTATCGGACAGCCCATACATGCAGAGAGCGCGCGGTATACGTGGTATTTAGCAGCCCGTGATGGCATACACAGGCGAATAAAGGGGCTTATGATAAGCGATGGGCTGCAAGTAAGAAGCAGAAAACGTTCAAAATACATTTTCACCTACTGGAACGTCTACTGTATTTTTATTTCGACAAACTTCTACCTGCCAAGAGAAATCTCTTTACCCTGCTATTCACCGAAAACGCAAGAAACAAACCGGAATCTCCGAGGATTGAGCGGCAACCATCCATCTATTTTACATTCTTTGTACCAGTGCTGTACAATCCTGTAGTCTAGCTCATGACTGAGCATTGTGACTCCCATGATAGCCTCCGACAACACCTCCCATCCATTCCTGCACTGCGCGGCTCGAAGGACAAGTTAAGAGTAGTTCAGTTGCGTCTTTCCACTTAATCAGTCCAACGCATTGGGATTCTTACTCTTGCGCGTCGTCCTTCCACGCCTCCAATAACTACAAACTTTTCCAAACTATCTCCTTAGCCACGAGCAATGTTCCCAAAGAATCCGAGGATCGTCGAAGGCATATTGTTGACAATCTGTCAGTGATTTTCAGTTCTTCGAGAATGGAGGCGTTAGTTCGTCTTGCTGTCCATGGAATTCATAAAATCCTTCTCCAGTACAGGGACACAATTGATACAATAATATAATTGATACAATGATACAATTGATATAATTGATATGACATGATACAATTGATTATGATACAAGGATACAATTGATACAATTTGCATTCAAAAAGTAGTACATACAAACTACTGCACACAATAGGTCAGGGCTAGGAAGGTTTTTTATGATATTTAAATTTTGTTTTATGATTTAGGGGATTTTATTTATTTATTTATTTTCTCAATGCAGGCTGAGCCCAATTACATTGGCAAATACCAAAATGGTTAAAATATAAAAATAACATTATATATTATATATATATATATATATATATATATATATATATATATATATATATATATATATATATATATATATATATATATATATATATATATATATATATATATATATATATATATATATATATATATATATATATATATATATATATATATATATATACAAACATACATTCACATATGGTATATACACACACACACATGTATTCAAAGTCACTTAAATACGTTGATAAGTGGTTTCTAACGCCCGCAATCTTAGAAGAAAATTTTATTTTGCTTTTGGTAATGTGATATGAAATATGTCGATATCTGAAGCAGTCCCGTTCAGAAGAGTTAAGACCCTTCCAACAGGCATAGCGGCTGGAAGACTCGTTTTTGCGTATGTTATTGAGAACAATTCTTGCCGTAGCAGTCTAGGGTAATAGTTAGGAACATTCAATGCTAATCTTTGTAGTAATGCTGGACGTATACCAGGAGACGCACATCTTTTCTTGCGTTCAATGAGTTATATCTGAGCTCAATACCCAGGTTAAATATTACGTTGTGTAATATGTGTTTGATATATAGTATGTACTCTTTGTGTGTTTTGTGGGTATGAAAACGTGAAAATATGTGTTATTAAGTGTTCCGCTAACTTAGAATATTTAATTTCCTTTAAATTTATCTTCTTCTCACTCTTTTATTTATTCCAACGAATTACTTTAATTAAACTCTAATTCGACATCTTTACTTACCGTTTTATTAAGTCCGGCCAGTAATTGTATCTCCGTAAACTTTTCTAGCTGTAAAATAAACGTCTCGAGTTTCCGAGCTACATATATTTATTAACGCGAGCTTTGGGAGCCGTAGTAGTTAATTCCCCCTCAGTGAGCCATACTCGTAAACATCCTTCGACCGTTATTTTAACGAAATTAAATGTTAGGTCTACTTTAACGGGTATTTTCAACACCGCTCTCAGCGGGTTAAAGAAAAATTAAAAGTAATAAAATCGGACGTTGGTTTAAGGCCCGTTTTCACGGTTCAAGTTTAGTTAGTTGACCGATTAAAGTTGATCAACAAAAGTTGAACACGACTTGAATCAGTTTTTGTTCACACGTTTCAATAGAAACTGATTCAAGGACCGTTCTCACGGTTCAAGTTTAGTTGACCGATTAAAATTGATCAACAAAAGTTGAATGTAATCTGTAGTGAGAACCTTTGTTTCAATAGAGCTGATCAACTTTTTAGTTGATCAAGAAAATTTTAACCCAGTCAAACTTTATCGTTCAAGTTATGAGTCATCCGCCATTTGCTTTCAAGTTGAAACCTGTCTTAAAAAGTGTGAACATGTGAATTCAAGTTGAATGTCAATTGTTCGCTTTCAACTCGATAAATATCAAAATTAAGATGCGTGAGAAAATGCTTTTGACGCCATTTTTAACTGAATTAAATTGAAACTGTTTATTGAATCAGTTTTTATTGAAACGTGTGAACAAAAAAAGTCGTATTCAACTTTTGTTGATTAGCTTTAATCGGTCAACTAAACTTGAACCGTGAGAACGGGCCTGTATTCAACTTTTGTTGATCAACTATAATCGGTCAATTAAACTTGAACCGCGAGAACGCACCTTCACTACAGATTTCATTCAACTTTTGTTGATCAACTTTAATCGGTCAACTAAACTTGGACCGTGAGAACGCACCTGTACCAAAATGGTTAGACCCATAAAAATTTGTTTTTTTTTTAAATATTATAAAATTTATACCGAAATTCAATACAAACAAAAAAGTTTACAAAACTATATTATTTTGCGTGCGATCCCCACACAAGATGTGCTCTCTCCAGACAGGTTGCAGTGTCTGAAGTTAGTTGTAAGATTAGGAAGGTGGACGATTAAATCGATACTTCCCTGCATCTTCGAACGTTTAGTAAAACATATCTTATAAGAAAATTAACCAAGAGAAGACGAACTATAATGAAGCCATTGTTGATCTATCCATATGTGATAGGATTGCATTTGACTTTATGCACTTGACTCGAACTCCGCCTCTGTACTAGATGAATGTCCTTTATCGAATGAAGGAGCCGGTCCACGTCCGGATAAAAGAGGAGTGACTCCTTTCCTAATTTCCTCTTCCTCCCTGTAAATTTACCCCCCACCTTCAATCCTCTACTTGCTGATTTTATTTTTGCCCCATCCCTATCCATAATGGCACCCAACATGCCGATGTGCACCGATCGTCTCACCTCGGTGTACCATCGGATTCAGTGCAGCGGTGTGACCGGTGAGTTTGCTGGTGTACAACGGCTCACTCACTTAAAACAAACTCCATGGCAAGGCTTCGCTTTCCAACACTGACGTTGGAGTGGCGAGGGGATCCTCGACTAAGAGGCCCGGCAACGACACATTTGACTTTAAATATAGTATTGTAGTGTCTCAAAAATGTTGAAACGACCTCTTAAATAGGGTTGATCTCAAGTGTTTCCTAAAGTTGTAAACCCCACCCATATATCTAATACTTATACGCAGATCATTCCACGCCACAGAATCAGCAACTGCAAAACGCCTGTCATAATATCCCACCCTATTGGATCGATTCAGAACAATCAATGTATTCTATGAAGAAGAAATAGACCTCAAAGTTATACTTCTCTCTAAAGGAAAATACGCATCTCAGGCACAGATTTGAACAAAACAATGGATACATATAATTAAGGGACGTAGATACAAAGTTTGAAATCAATCCAATCGCAACACTTGAGCCAATGAAATGGAGTAGCGGTGATTCATTTATCTCATTAATCATATGGAGTTAGTCGATTATATGGAGTTACTCGATTTGTGTTTTTCATTGCGATTAATTTATTTTCATATGGAGCTATCTAGAAAATAATTTCGTATTTTAGGTCAAATTCTTAGCGATACGCATAACCAAACTTCACCAAATGCTCGTGGATGGTGGTTTTAGATATTTTCACTTTTTCGGCAATTTTTCGTGTCGTAGAACGCTGGTTGTTCTCGAATTAAGCCTTGATTTGGTCGTCATCAATCTTCCAGAGCGGACACCATCTTTGTTTGAGTGTCGTATCAAGATTTCTAATATTTTAAACCACGTTTGACACAATCACTTACTACTGCATAGTCACCATACCATGAAAATTCTTTTTTTTTTTTTGAGTTTGCGTCACAGTTTTTCGTTTTCGTTATTAAAAAAGCATCTATCACCGGAAAAAATACTTTTTTTCTTCTATATTCTAAATGGCGCCAAAAAACCACTCAAGCAATTTGGGTTGACAACAGTCAAAATTGTGCTTAAGTATTATCTTTAATCATAATTTATATGCAGCATCTTTGTAATAAAGTTAACAACAACAAATAACGAAGCTTTTTTTCTGATAATCAATTATATTACACCTCAACAAGTATTCTTTGGCACTAGTAAAAAAAAGCTATCAAGTTTAGAAAACATAAAAAAATATAGCTGGTTTTTGACGTTTTATAATTGACTTAATCAAACAATATAAAATCGATTGTACTTATGTCCGTGTGTAATATTAGATATTATCATAGTTGCCGTTTAATAAATATTATTTCTAGAATTTTACCGTTAACACTGTGGAAATTCATGTTTATTAAAATATTATTAAAAATTGAAACGCTCTTTAATCCATTCAAAAAATATATTTAACCCAGTTAGTTTAAGGCATATGCAACTCATCTTCAGGGGTACCTCGGACTGACTACAGTTCAAAGACAATATCACAAATAAACTGTAGAGTTTTTCCCCTCTCTTAATGTTATTAAAGCTAACTCCTACAGTTTATTTTTTTGTGATATTTTCCTCGTTTCAAATTTAGTAAATTCTGAATATCTCTGAAGATGGGTCGCATATGACTTGAAACTTGTTGGGTTTAATATATATTTTCAAGTGAATTAAACATTGTTTAATTTTTTTATTATATTGTAAGTTTAATAAACGTTCTAATTATGATATTAATGATTTAATTTATGCCATGGTAAGAACATTTTTATTTCTCAAATAAATTTTGACAACTGTCACTTCTTGATATGTTACAACTACGAGAGTAATAATAATAATGGCAAATAAGATGTTTATTAAGAAGAGATTGCTTTACTGTTGATGTTAAAAATGTTAGTATTAAAACTAGAAAGCAGTTTATAATAAGTCAAATGTTTGTATTAAAACTACATAAATAGCAGTTTATAATGAGTGAAATGTTAGTATTAAAACTAGAAAGCAGTTTATAATAAGGCAAATGTTTGTATTAAAACTACATAAAAAGCAGTTTATAATGAGTGAAATGTTAGTATTAAAACTAGAAAGCAGTTTATAATAAGGCAAATGTTTGTATTAAAACTACATAAAAAGCAGTTTATAATGAGTGAAATGTTAGTATTAAAACTAAAAAGCAGTTTATAATAAGTCAAATGTTTGTATTAAAACTACATAAAAAGCAGTTTATAATGAGTGAAATATTAGTATTAAAACTAGAAAGCAGTTTTTTTAACCTGGCGAGTCTATTGCCATGTGGCAATCTCTTCCAACCAACCAGAAATATGTTTATATAGGCCCTAAGTGTTAACCAGACTGGAATCCTAATCAATAAATAAGAAAGTACAAAGAGCCGCAGCTGCGAAAAGGAAAAAACGATCGCGTTAATCACAACGAGCAAGCGATACTTTAAAGAAGCAACAACACGACCACAACACAAAGACAAGTAAGCGTCAAAATAAAAATGACTTTTGTCATTACTGTCGAGCTTTTTATTACTAATAAAACAATTAACATGAAGGGCAATTATTACAAAATATATTTTTAATTGTTCCAGGCTGTCTCAGACGCCATGCTGGCTGAGCTGAAGGCATGTTTCATGGAAGCTTATGACGATAATCAGGATGGAAAGATTGACATTCGTGAGGTAAGACTTTTTTTTTCTTAACAATTCATATTTTTTTTTACTATCCATAACATTTACAATTAAGACGAACCATACAGTACCAATGTAATACATACGTACATTACCCGGCGGTAAATAATACACATCGGGCTTAAGAAAGAGACTGTCGGCCAAAATCGGCTAACTTCGGCTTTGTAGAGTGTCGTCTCTGTCCCTAGAACGCTTGACAACGACTGACAAATCGTGACGGAACACGTGATATGTAACGTAAAAGCAAATACAATATCTTGTAGAACAGAAAATTTTCTTTCGAATGACGTATAAACTTTACCATTTTGTTTTACTTTTGGTGCTCATTTTTAAATTGAAAAAAACCCGACACAACTTATGTTAACACCTAATAAATCGCCATAAGAATATGATGAGCTTGGATGGCCAAGTATCTGTCCATACTCGCTAAAATATGTTCAGGCCGGAAACTTTTGGATCTTAGTGGTAAATATAATTTCAGTCTGATTTTTATCTAAGACCTCTTTCATGTTTTTCTGGTTCGTTGAAAAAGATTGGTAAATGGCCATAAACCTGCCAGATAGAATATAAATTGGTATTTCCATTTAGATATTTTGACAATGTACAAAATATCATAGGATCCATTTACTCATCTAACACGTGACCGTTATTGATATTCCGGGCACATAACGCTGGACCAAAAAATAATAACGGGCAGATTGATGCCTCCAATAGATGTCATGCTTGGCAGGAAATATGATTAGGCCGCGCGGGCAAGGGAATAGATTGGGGGTAGACTGTAATAAATTATCCTTCCAATTCTTTTATCAGGACAAGGGGATGCTATAGCTTGATGAGGTCCGAGGTTTCGCTATTTTTTTTATCCACTTTGCACGGATTTCTCCTGTTACATAAAGAGGTTGTTTTTTTTTATAGCGTACTACATACGTGCTGGTACATACAATCACGCCGTTTTCTTGTCGGTTATGGAGAAAGCGTCCAACTTTCCTACCACAATACGCATATTTCGGCTTTTCTACATCCATACATCTTTTCACACCACTCCTACGATTTCTTTGATTTTTTTACATTCTCACGCAGTCGAAGTCTAATGGTTTGCATTCACCCTGAGCAATTGGACATCCAAAGATCAATTCTTGGTGGATTCACTTTAACTCTTAGGTCATTGTATATCTGAATTAATGTTTTTTTTTCTGTAGACTATTAATTTAATATCATAAATTCTTATAGTATAATTTAGTAGCACAAAAATAGCGCTATGTAAAACTTAAAGACAAAAGTTTGTCGAAAAATACATATCAATCGACTTTGAAGTTTAATTTACTTCCTATCGAAACGTTGGGTTTAATTTGTCGAAAATGTGTACTTGCTGAAGTGTAACAACACGCACATAATAAACCGAAACACGCACAGATGTCTTCTATTTACAGGATGGCTGAAAATCATATTCGATATCGAGGAATAGCCATTCCATTCTTTCAAAATAACATTATCTTCTTCCAAATATACTTTCTTTGCTATTTTTCTACCTCGCCTTCCACTTATATTTGTTTTGTTTGTCTTTCTTCATTCATTCATTCTACATGCCTTTTAACCAGTTTAAAATATTCTTCTTGAGAATAATTTTATTAATTTTATTTCAATGGTTACGTGGGGCTATCTCATAGTGATTATCATTCCGAATCTCTCGTGGGCTCTGAATTGGTTTTACTTGTAGGCCTTTTTTCTCAGTGGCGTTACGAGAAGGCAGTGCGAAGTTAAGAATCAGCAGAAAAAATGTAAGTGCTAAAAGGATACGCACTTAATATTTTTGGATCCTAGGATATAAAACGCATTTCAAATCGAGTGGAAACTTTTAACTATTTAATAGCTCTAATAAACAATGAATAACTTGGTTCTAACTCAAGGCATTGTATCTGGGATAGTATTTTCTTTAGACACGTTGAGAATAGTGGTAGGAATTTTACTATCAATATGTTGATGTTTTCAAATCCTTAATGTTTGTTCATCATACACTATACCTATACGAATGTAGTTATATTTTGTTTGTGACATATTTATGTGTTTCACACATAAATACCATCCACTCATCTCCTCGTTAAGTAGGCAGAGAAGAATGAGCGGTGTACTTTCCTAACTCGGCATAAATCCGTAGCTTATTTCATATCTAGACAACATACTAGGCGTATCCAGAAAGTAAGTGTACTGAGGCTCTCACGACCGGATGGATTTTATTTACGACATGTTGGCTACACTTCCGTGTAGCCTGACCCTTCCCCTCCACAACGAGACCAGTTCGAGGTCAGTACGTTGAGAAGTGTCGACGCGACAACACGTTTCGTGAAAAATGTCAATTCAATCTCCCGCCAAGTGCGAAATAAATAATGCCGGGCAAGAGTTTTTGAGGCGCTGCAAACTCCATGGAGATGAATTTCTCCGCTCCATCGTTACTGGAGATGAAACTTGGGGTTGCACACTACACGCCTGAAACCAAAAGGCAGTCTCAACAGTGGCGTCACACCTCTTCACCCTCCGCCAAAAAGTTCAAAACCACAATTTCAGCCAAGAAAATCATGGCATCCGTGTTTTGGGACTGTCAAGGCATAATTTTAATTGAATATATGCCTCAAGGGGAGAGCATCAACTCTGCAAGATACTGTGAGACCCCTTAAAAAATTCCGGAGGGCGATTCAGAACAAGAGGAGAGGCATACTGACAAAATGAGTCTGCCTGCTGCACGACAATGCTAGATCACACACGGCCAACGCCACGAAGGAACTGCTCGCCTCGTTTAAATGGGATGTCCTGAACCATCCCGCGCATTCCCCTGACTTAGCACCTTCAGATTACTATCTCTTTACCTCCCTGAAGCTGCACATGGGTGGAAGAAGGTTTTCAACCGACGAGGAGGTAAAGGAGGAGGTGGAGAAGTGGACGGAGGGGTTAGCGGGAAACTACTTCGAGGAAGGCATCAAAAAGTTGATACCCCGCTTCACCACCTGCATTGAGAGGAATGGCGACTATGTCGAAAAATAGCTTACATATGTTCTACGGTAACCACGTAATTTTTTTGTTTAAATAAAACAAATTGTAACCTACAAAAATTCAGTACACTTACTTTCTGGATATGCCTCGTATCATACAACCTCTACGATTTATTTGACTTTCTACGTTACCTTCTTTCAGAATGTCATTCGCTGGATCTATATTTTCCTGGGTCTTTCTCTCACAAGCCTTGCACACATATTTGCACTGTATATTTGTTTTGTTAGTCTTTCTTTATTCATTTATTTAAGATGACCAAATATGGTCATCAACAAACTCTTTTTCATTTTACTTAGCACATCGGTCTTAAGTTTACATTCATCCCTTATCACTATATTTCGTCATACATTGCCATTAAATGTATTCTTCTCAATGCACGCATTTATCCAGCTTCTATCAGTATTTTTTCACATTCACGTTTCATTTCCAAACATTAAAGTAAACACCAAAATACTATTGTGGGCACCATCTTTGTTGATTTTGACACTGTTATGTTCGAGCATATATGTGTTAGTGCCTTATCGACTTTTTCCCTAAAGCTACATGCCATCGATATATCTCTTAACTCTTTCAGAGGAAATATTAACCGAATAGCAGAAATTCTCAACTTGCTCCAATCTTTTATTTTTCAATTTTTATGTTACAATATAAAAAAGTTACAATAGTAATGTTCAAATTAGAATTTTAAGCGCGAATGAATATAAAACTAATACATCACAAAAATTTAACATGAATCATACGCAAAAATATCAGAAAACCGTACTTACGTGCATACTACATACTATACACATAAAACGAACATGAGACAGGTCAAGGCTCAGAAGATCCAAGGCCTTGACATACAAAAAATAACAATCCGTTCAAAAAATCATTTTAGGCTTACTCAACTATCAAGTTATACTTCTCTCTAAAGGAAAATACGCATCTCAGGCACAGATTTGAACAAAACAATGGATACATATAATTAAGGGACGTAGATACAAAGTTTGAAATCAATCCAATCGCAACACTTGAGCCAATGAAATGGAGTAGCGGTGATTCATTTATCTCATTAATCATATGGAGTTAGTCGATTATATGGAGTTACTCGATTTGTGTTTTTCATTGCGATTAATTTATTTTCATATGGAGCTATCTAGAAAATAATTTCGTATTTTAGGTCAAATTCTTAGCGATACGCATAACCAAACTTCACCAAATGCTCGTGGATGGTTACAATAGTAATGTTCAAATTAGAATTTTAAGTGCGAATGAATATAAAACTAATACATCACAAAAATTTAACATGAATCATACGCAAAAATATCAGAAAACCGTACTTACGTGCATACTACATACTATACACATAAAACGAACATGAGACAGGTCAAGGCTCAGAAGATCCAAGGCCTTGACATACAAAAAATAACAATCCGTTCAAAAAATCATTTTAGGCTTACTCAACTATCAAGGAATTCTGGATTCGCTCAGATTTCATATCATTGAGCCGCATTCTAATCTACTGCAAACCAGTGAATTATATACCACTACCAAATATCCTGGAAACCGTTTATAAATCCCTGAACTTAAATGATAAAACAACTTTACAACTATTTCTAATAAAATCGTAAAAAGGTTACTTTTTTCATAAAAAGCTCATTAAAATAACTTGTGTTTTGATCCAGAAATGTTCAAGCTTAACAAATTTTATTACAAATCTCTGAACTTTATTAGCAGATAAATACACTAAAATACATATACAGGCTTTGTTTTTTCACAAATATGCTACCATTTTATGACACAGCTTACACTTTGTTCAAGGGGACGTGGATTTTGTGTCTTGTCGTCGAACGCAGATGACCATCCCTACGCCACTGATTTTTTCGTCTGAATTTTAATTAAATATTTAATATGAATAATAGTTTCATATTTATTAGATTCGTGGCGTAGGGGCAATCACATTAATATATTTTAGAGAATCTTGTTGGATTGGGTTTGCTATGTTAGAATTTAGAGCCCGCGGGGGATTCGTTACTCTTGAAGGAGAAAGTCTAAATATTTTGTTGTGATTCCTCTACTTACGGTAGTGCGGTTTCTACCCGTGGCTCTATCCTACAAGATTTTGTTCTTGGTAAGTTGGGATACTACCTTCTTAGCGTGAGGAGGAATGTGAGAGTCTCTTCTTACATTTTTATGTTAGCTACACCTAATTATTTTATGTAGGAAATAATAAAGTTTTATATTCCTGACAACTATTTGAGGTACAGAAATATTGATCTATTTAAATCGCCAATACGTAGAACTTACCTGCAATGCGCTCTCCCACTTTATCACGGGCTGTCCCTTCTAAACAAAGCCACGGATATTTGTATTTTCAACATTTCTGAGAATGTTTTTAAATAAAGCATTATGAGCTTTCTTAGTAATGGAAGTTAGTTGTTGCGGCCGCTAGTATAGAAATTCAATTTTATGAAAACTTATCGTGTTTTATAGTATGTATAGAATTTCAAATTGCCGTGGCGCTGCACCGCTTTCCCCCTCCCTGCCAATCAGCCTACTTGAGCAACCTCGCGTCGTTAGTGGCGTGAACCTTCACTTGTGACAGAGCCTTCACTTTTGACGATCGGTTATCGGAAAAATCAGTTATGTGAACACCCCAACCCCGAATTGTTTCGGATAATTGATGCTCTACTGCACTAACTTTTATATTTTCACTGCTGTATTTCAAATCTCCTAAACCTTTGTATATTTTAAGCGTTGTATGTAATTGGGTTTAATCTGTGTATGAAAATAAAATTTATTTTTAAAAGTTGGCTCGCCCTTTTTTAAAAAATCTAGGTTCAACATTACACGACAGTATGTTTTATACAGGTTTTAAACATACTCGTATAATATGCCAATCGTAGAGGTTTTATGAGAAGGTATTGCATTGTATTGTATTACACTTTCGTTGTACAACTTGGTGAGCTTATTGACATGTGGCAATATCTTCCAACCAATCAAAAATGTGTTCAAGAGACCTTAAGTGAACCAAAGGAATCTTTTTTTTTTTAATCTGGGTTCGTTCAAGAATCGAACTCGCAAACTCCGGGCTGGGAGATAAGCGTTTTACCAACTAGGCCACAGAAGTCGTCTGAAGGTGTATAGATGTGTATTACACTTTCGTTGTATACAGTACGACCTGGCGGGCTTATTGCCATATGGCAATATCTTACAACCGACTAGAAATCTGTTAAAGAGGCATTAAGTGAAAACGAGACTGGAATACTTTTTGAAAAAATCTGGGTTACGACGGGAATCGAACCCGCAACCTCCGGGCAAACAAAGTATTACCAACTAGGCTATGCAGGTCGTCATGCGGAAGAGGTTAAGAATGTGTGTCGAGTTAGGAAAGTACGGCGCTCTGTCTTCTCTGCCTACCCTGACAGAGAAATACGTGATGGTATGTAAGAAATATACCCAACTGCCTAACGAATTTTCGGCAATGACTACTTCTACTTTAGAAAATACATTTTTCTAAAACTATGAAGAAATTTAACATAAGGCCTCATAAACATTATTCTGATTGGTTGGAAGAGATTGCTACATGGCAACACATCCATAAGATTATTCTATACAGAAAGAAAGTATTATACACGATTCGCTCGGGTGCTGCTATAGCTGCCAGGCGTGATTTGTTTTTCATGATAGTGGGTTCAAGCCTTGAGGAAAGTTTGCTATTTAAACGGCGCTATATAAAATTATCCTTTGAAATCTCCGCTTCATTTTAACCTAGCATACATTATCCACGCCCATCTTCTTGCCATTCATATTATTTTATTATAAAGGCTTTTCACTCTTTCTGAATTTGATTAATTTGGTCGTGTCACGTTGTTGGCAGGTTTTCCCAAACTTTTCGTACCTTCGTTTCAGAATTAATTCTTTCAGTATTTCCGAACCATCTCGATACTCCTTTTCCATGTTATTTCAATCCGAATCCTTTTTAAATGTTCTCATTCCTTTTATACATTATTTTTCCACACATTTGTATATAATGCGCTCATTACTACAGCACTTTTTTCCGTGTTCAATTATCGCTTATATATTCTATTTTTTTACAAAAATTCCATTATGAGCAGCTAGTTTTGTTTCTCTTAAAATGCTTCTGTCGCTAAACATAGTATTAAACCTATCATTCACTCTATTTGAGTATTGCAATTGCAAATGTACGCTTCGATTTGTCGCAAACACTTGTTAAACGTCACGTAACCATAAGTTTAAACACCGCTTTATCTGGGAAGTTTAACCCGTCGTGCACACGTTTGGTGTGGCTTTTCAAAAGCTTCTGTTACCATTTCGTTTGCATTGGATCACGCTGTTAGCTCTGCTCCGAAAATGGATGTTTGACAACGGTTTGCTTGAAGGAAGCTAGAGAATAATTGCATCCAATTTCAATGCAGGTTGAGAGTTGATTAAATGTTTGCATTCATGCTGATGTTTATTTTAATATGCTTGAAATTTTAATGATGGTGAGTTAAGTATATCAAAACTACCAATTGTCTGTTATTACGGAAATAAGTGAATATTAACCATTGACTAATCTGAAAGACTCTGAACCAAATAGACAACATACCGATCATTGATAAATGACGGTTTCGTTAAACAGAGTTTGACGTAAAAACAGGCATCGTGTTAGCATCCCAATAATGAAGTTGTCATATTGTCACGGGAAGTATATAATATACGTAGGCTTTTTGTCTTCCAGTATTAGCAAATATTTCCCCTCGTGATTTAAGTCTTGAAGAAAATCTCAACAAAGAGTGGAAAAGGCTTTTGTGCACCGACCAAATAACTGCCTGTTAAAATGAAAAGAAGAGAACTGCCGTTGCCACTTAAACACACCCCCCATCGACCAATTTGGAATATTCTGAAACACGTGGACAACAGACCAATAAATAAAGGTTCCACTAGACGAAATATGACATAAAAACAAGCATCTTGTGAGCGCCCTTACGGTGATTGTACTGGACCAAAAGTCGATTGTGTTACGGTCACATATCGAAGTGTTACGATCACATATCGAAGTATTTCACATATCGAAGTGTTAAGATCACATATCGAAGTGTTACAATCACATATCGAAGTGTTATGGTCCCATTTTGAAGTGTTACGATCACATATCGAAGGATTTACAAAGTTTTCTTTGCACATCGTCTTCCCTTGATAAGTGTATTGCGATTTTTTTTGGCCAATATTTTTTTTGCAACACATGCAGATGCGGAGAAGTACCTAATCTAATGGCCGCAGTCATCACTTTTATGTGTCGGATTCGAGTCCCGAGTAACGCCCTTGAAGATAACCTGCTCTCTAAACGGTATATAAATTGGTTTTTATTATTATAAGACTTATAAAGGCACCGAGAATGAAGAATGTGTATTGAAATGAACAATGAAGAATATGCATCGAGACAGAACGCCACGTAGCGTTGTTTGTAACTTTTTTAATGGATTAAATAGTGAATTGAGACCCTTTCTTTTTAAACAACAGGTAATCCACCTATACTAGAATGGCTTGTGTCATCAGTTTAAAATACAAAATACAAATAAGGTAACCTATAAAACAAATTAAATCGATGTGAAAAAATCAAAGCCTTGAACTTAATAAACTTCAAACAATTTATCAATCTACAAATGGAAAAATTTGTCGTAAAAAGAAAAAAATACAACATTTATTGGACGCGGCAAAGATATGGCATTTAGTAAATTAAACCTGTCACGTAAAAGACAGTCAAGAGACAGTCGTTAGCGGGAGAGAGTTGTTGAAGAGTTGTGCTAATGGGCAACCTGGCTTATGACGCACCAGGTTTATAACCCCGGGATTGTGTTTGGACTCTCTGAAGTGGTTCTATGGAGACCCACTTCTTTGCCTGTGCCCTCAGTGCATACCCCAAAAGTGTTTATTATTTATTGCTCTGTATATGTTTTATATGTTTCGAATGTTCAGTGTTTGGATAGGACAAGGAATGCGTCCGTGCACGACTTTATTGGAAGCGCCCCGGCATTTGCCTTACAACAGGAGAAATCACGGTAAACTCCGTCGGGACGCGGCTGAAGGCCCTTCAAAGAGACCTGCTCTTTGGTATTCTTCCCTTGTTACAGTGTTCATGTGTTTTCTGGATTTAACTACTTCGGTGATATATAAACATATGGCGGAAACATTCTCCTTAATTAAAAGTCCCTCCTTTAGATTCTCAAGCAGAAGTCGGGATACCCCCAGCTCGTTCTTCAGTTTCCTTCGTCTTATGACCTGCGCGGGACAACTCAGCAGCACGTGCGGCACATCCTGCAACACACTCTCGTCACACGGGCAGCTCTCAGACTCCGCAAGATGAAATCTTTTTAGGTATTTCATGAAGCATCCGTGTCCTGTGAGTGCCTACGTCACTTCGAATGTGGGGACCGTCACCCGCGCGAACGTCAGCGCCTCATAGATGGTTGTGAAGAACATCTTGGTTATCCGTCCCGTTGAGTTCGAGACATATTGCTCGTTTCAAAGCATCATATATCTGTCTCGAAGAATTCTTGCTGCGAAGCAAAGCGGGTACCTGCTGTAGATAGGAGCCACTCTCAGTTGTCCCGCCTGCCTCGCAAGCTCATCCGCTCGGTCATTTCCAACATTTCCCGAGTGACCCTTTACCCAGTGGAACTGGACCACCACATCCCTACTCCGCAGACGGCTCACTGTGTCGAGTATTGTCCGAATAATGGGATTGATGCTGCCTGGATCCGTTATTCCCCTTAAGCCAGATAGTGAGTCCGAATGGATCTCAACTATCCGCAAGGGAACTCTTGTGTCTCCGATCCAAGCCAGCGCATCCCTCATCGCCACCAGTTCGGCCTGGAATACCGAGCAGCAATCCGCCAGCTTAATTTTCCACCTGTGTATCTCATCCCGGTCCTTGTAAACCACAAATGCTGCTCCCACCTTGCCATCCAGCAGACTCCCGTCTGTGTAGATCCTCGCACATGGGTTGTTGTGGTCGCTAAGACTCAATCGAACCACCGTGTCTGTCCTCGCCGGGTGAGGAAATTCAGCCCTCAGCGCCACACCCTGATAAGTTATGTCATCCGGGACATCAGGCAAAGGGCATCCCTTCTTAACCCAGTACAGGTCGGAGACATTCTCGCACCTTAAGGCTAAGGGGCATCATTCCCACGAGTGCCATAGCAGAGTCCGCTGACATCGTTCTGTATCCCTTAATGATTCTGATACAGAACGGTCGCTGTGCCTGGTTCAGTCGCTTGGCAATGTGCTTCCTTAGACACGCCTCGCCCCACACACTTGCACAGTACAGGGCAAGGGGTTGCACTGCTCCAACGTAAATTGTTTTGGCCACGTCCGGCGCTATGCCCCACGTGCATCTGGCGATACGCGAGAGGATGTTGAATTGCACGGCCATCTTCTCGCAAATGTTTGCAACGTGCTTTGTCCAGCTCAGGTTCCGGTCAATTATGACTCCCAGGAGCTTGATCTCCTTAACGAGCGAAACTCTCTCCCCGCCCAGCCACAAGCACGGGTCCCGACGTATTAGCTTATTGGTAACAACCATAGCCAGCGACTTCGGTCCCGAGAAGTTCAGCTTAGCCCGTCTCCCCCAGTTGCTCACCAAAACAAGCGCCTCGTTCGTGTCACGCTCAACGTTGTCCATGTCCTCACCCACAACTATGACGATGATGTCATCCGCAAAGGCCTGAATGTGTACACTTTCACCGAACTCAGTCCACAGAAGATCGTCCACGATCAAGTTCCAGAACTTGGGGCCACATACAGATCCCTGGACGCAACCTTTAGTGGCGAGCTTGCTAGCAGTGACACCCTGGAAGTTCATGGATACTTTTCTGTCCTCCAGATAGCTTTGAATTACCATGAAGACGTTACGCGGACAAGCTCTCCTCAATAGCTGGATTCGGAGGAACGGCCACCACGCGTGGTCAAAGGCGCCCTTGATATCAAGTGATACCGCAATTGCAATGTTTTTCCCCTCTCTTGCCCGCCTTAACATTCCCACGGCGTTGTTGAGGGCATCCTCAGTCGACTTTTGATACGTGAATCCATATTGGCGATTACAGTCTGCCCTCGCAGTCCATCCGCCAAGTGACTCGTCCAACGATTAACCTCTCGAGCAGTTTCCCAAATACGGAGATGAGACCGATCGGCCTAAAATCCGCCACATCGGACCCCCGCCTGCCAGCCTTCGGAACCAAGAGAGCATGGGCTCCCTTCCAAGCAGTTGGGAAGTGGCCGATCCGGAAGCAGGCGTTCATTAGTTCGTATAGCAGATCAGGGAAATCCTCGTTTATCTTAGACAGGATGTCGGCCGTGAATTCGTTGGATCCAGGCGCCTTCCTGGGGTCCATCTCCGAAAGAATACGCCCAATCTCTACGCATCCAAACTCCGGTTCATCCGCTGCTTCCGGAAATTGAGTAGCCTCCGCTCTAATGGCCACATGCTCATCCGTCTCAGTAGTGAGGTCATCGTCGGAATAGAAATGACTGAGAATCGCCTGGACTCTCTCCTCAGGTGTGTTAAGCTGTTTGCCACCCGGTGATGGTAGTAGGCAACGGCTGCCGACCGCCTCGAACTCGATTGAGCAAGCCCCACACCGTTTCCCTGCCCTGCAGTCTACACACGCTCTTCCAGCTTTCGGTCTTGGCCTTTGATACCTCAGCTCTAAACTTCTCCTTGAGCTCCAGGTAGACTAGGAGCGTAACGGATCTTCTTCTTTCTTCAGTGGAGTTCCGAACCCTGCGTCTTGCTGTAGTCACGCACCTTTTAAGGTTCGCGAGCTCATCGCTCCACCAAGGGCATGCCTTCCTGCCACCCATCTTATATGGCGGCATTGACTTTCCACAGGCCCTGCTCACAATAGAACTCATCTCCGCACATATCAAGTCCAGGTCACGAGCACCTTCGGTCCTTCTCAGGGCAATAGTGAGATCGCCAACGAAAATCCCCATCTCTGCAGAGAATCGTCTCCAGTCCGCTAGGTCCGACCGGAACTTCCGCGTACCATCATGAAGCCGCTCCTGCGGGGGCGCTCCAGCCACCGAGAAAAATATGGGATTGTGATCAGAGTAGCCGAGGTTATCCGTCTCCACACGCCAGTCCGACACCAAACGCTCCGTCGCCGCACAGCAGAACGTAACGTCAATATGCGACGCAGGTCTCCTACCCCGCCAATAAACATCAAAAGTCGGTTCATCCCCCCAGTTCAGAACTGAGCACCCCACTTCGGCCAGGAATTCCGCCAGCATAGTGCCCCTACTGTCAGACCAGCCGGCTCCCCACCACGGGCTCTTGGCATTGAAATCCCCTCCGATCAAAACTAAGGCGCCCATGTCACTCACGGCCTCAAGAAGATTACCGATCTTTATCAGTACGGGGTTTAAATCAGCCCGAGGCTCCACGTAGACCGACCCCAAGACCACAACTCGGCCCACTATTTTCACCTTGATGAAAACCGCGTTCAGGTCGGTGAATTGGTCCAGGATCTCACCCTCGGGAAATTTCCTGTCCACCAGTATGGCCGCCTTACATGGTGCGTTTCTAGATCCCCCTTCCCGCTGGTACACTCGCCTGCAAGCTGAAGTTACGTGCCCCACAGCCCCCGTGTATGGCTCCTGCAGTAGACAAATTTCAGCCTCGCTCATACTGACCATATCCAGCGCCAGTCTCGCCCTCTGTATATTTTGTTGCACGATTTTAATTACATTCGCACCACTACGTTTAATTCCCTCGAAGATCGCCTTCTTGATACTGGCGGAGGTGTCCTCCCTGTTGTCACTGGAAACAACGAGCGCATAACTGCGCTCGGGTGGCTTCTGTCTTGTCATCTCAGTTCTCGGGATACCACCCGCTGCCCTAGAGCCTCCAACTGCACTTACATAAGTGAGCTCCGGCTGCGTCCGCGATCTACGGGCTCTTGTTTCGTTGTTAAGAAGAGTTATTTCGTTTTTTATATTGTCCACCTTCTCACTCAAGCTCTTGATGGCCCCCGCGACACCCTCCTCCCCACGAGCCACACCAATGTTCACACTCTCCCCACTCTGAACCTCAACCAGACCCCCAACTTTTTCTTTGATTTCCCTTATAGCGCTAATAATGTCCTGGGACTTGGTCCTCCAGAGGATACTGTCGCACAGCTCCATGGCCCTAACCTTGACACTGATCTTATTCACCCTGTTGACCGTTTTGGTCTCCAACTCAGGGCTACTATTGACTCTGATCATGCGCTGACTTTGTGGAGACCTAGGCGTCGCGGTCGAGCGCGCGAAGGGGTCCCCGGATACGGGAGTCCTCACCTCTCGAGGCATGTTGCAATCGTTCAAACCTAGAGGGAAACAACAAAGCCAAACCCCCGGCACCCGACACCAGCGTCGTCACCAGGCAGGGTTATCAAAAGGGGGAAATTTTTTGTCCGTTATCGGCTACGAAGCCCCGTTTACGAGACACTAAAATAAATAGACAATAAAAATAAACCAATTAATACACAAGATTAATACACAAATCAATACACACAATTCAAAATTAATACACAAATTAAAATCAATTAAATTAATTAAAATTAATCAATTAAAATTTATCAATTAACACAAACCAAATTAATTAACACAAACCAAAAATAATTAACACAAACCAAAATTAATTAACAAAAATTAAAATTAATTAATGAAAAATTTATGCACAATTAATACACAAAATAAAAAAAAAATTAATACACAGAATTAATACACCAAATTAATAATAGTGGGATAGAGTTGCTTACTTCAGTAAAGAAAAAGAGAAAAAAAACTTTATCCGATTGTATTGTGTATAACGTAATTTTTTATTTATAGTTAAGGCATAAACATTGTGGAGATTTAAAGACATTATATGTTAATTTGTTTTATAAAACACTGTTTATTCCACTTTTTGGAATTCCTCAAAAAGTTATATAAACAGTGTTTGATAAAATAACTTATAATGTATTTGTTTATACTTTAATGTTCATGTGGGTTTTGCGTATAACATAATTTTCTAAATTTTTCCATAGTTTTTGTAAAAAAAATATAGTTTCATAAAGCAGCAGGAGTCGTTGCCGAAAATTTGTAAGGCAGTTTGGCATATTACATACATACATATAACATAATCATGCTGTTTCCCTGTCGTAATAGTCAAAGAAAACTGATCGCCATACTTTCCTAACTCGCCACAAATATTTAGCCTCTTCCACATCCATACACCTTTAGACGACCTCCGTAGCCTCGTTGATAAGACATTTGTCTCCCAGCACGGAGGTTGCGGGTTCGATTCCCATTAAAACCCTTGATTTTTTAAAAGAGATCCAGTCTGGCCTTCCCTTAAGGCCTTAAGGCTAGAAAATGATTGAGTAATATTGATTAGTAACATATTTATTTATTTATTAAGTGAACATATACAGGTTAAACCCAATTCCGTGCAAAGCTTATAGAAAATGATATACAGTTACAAGAAATAAAAATAAATCAGAAATAATTGTTAAGCCGAAACAACTTATTCCCATTACTCAGAAAGGTCAAAATACTTTCTTTAAAACTATTTTCTGATTTGTTGAAAATGTCAATATTAAAGCAAAGATAAAGCACTTGGCAAGTTATTGTAGTTCTGCTTATTGCCAATTAATGTTTCTGTACTTCGAATATATGGCCAAGAGCATAAAATTATATATTTTCAAACACAGTTGGATTAGATGTTGCTTCCGTCAGCAAATTCAAGGTACTCGTAAAAACGAGACCCTCGCATCCCTTATCACAATAAGAACATATATATACACACACGAATCAAGGAGCAAGTAAGTCATATAAATGAGGTAAAATGGAAAGTAGAAAGCACTACGTGGACCATATGCTGGCCGACTTCAAAAACTGGGGTAAATTGAAGAATGGGAGCAGAAAACCGAAGGTTGTACGAAATGAAAAGGTGTCCTTCTTGAGTCTTAAATTCAGTAGAAGTTTTACAGCCTTCTAAAGTCATCATCATAATCACTTCCATCACGCTTTTTCAGAGAAAACAGCGTATCACTTTGTTCCATCCTAACATATTCTTTCGGTTCTGCCACGTCCATGTGATCACTAATCATTCTTCTCTTTTTTAGAATGTATTTATTCGTATCATGTATTTCTCGATAATTGTAAACATCCCATACCTTCTATACGAGTACAAGTCGTATATGTTGTTTTCGTTATTTTTTCTCTAGTAAGGCAGGAAGTTGCTTAACATATTACATTATAAAAACTGCAAAGAATATAATGAATTTAAAAAAATACTAAACTAAAAATAATAATAAAACAATGACAGGTTTTTATCCGAAGTGTCTAAGTCCTAAACAAAAACTGTGAAAATTTCCACATTTTCAGAGGCTTAAGAAACAAAGCGAAAATACAGTTTTACAAAATGTTTTTAGTATTACCTAGAAACACGCAATGTGTGTGGAGATAATACGAGGTGTGTGTCTATTTTTAGGCAAGGTCCGTGTGAGGCAAGGACCTTTTTAGTCCCTCCGTCACTTTTCAATTTGCGTGGAGCAAAAACTAATTTCGTCGTCACCCGGGGCTCTGTTAATCAGGAGACAGCATCCTGAGACTAGTGTCTGGTCTCCACAATTTGAACATAATAAATTTATGATAAAGTTAATACGAAAAAACCTACGAGTATACTAATAATAAAATAAAATTGCGTCGACCACAACATAATATGTAGCACGTGTGTAAATTCAATTCCGTTGAGCTTTCGGGGTTTTTGACTGAATATCTTGAGTTATACTCACATTGAGTGACAGGACTAAAGAAACAGCGCTTTAATCAAGTAAACCATTTTATTCAAACTTATAACGTATATAAACTTTTAAATGTTTTTTTTCACTCAAACAGCCACTTTTAGTTACAATATTTCAAATCCGGAGTCAATAGAGGAGTCACGTGGATACATTAAGAAGTATTTACTTATTTATTTATTTAATTTGCAAACAACAGTGTATTTTACAGACAAATGTACATACAAGTTAAAACATATACTGAGAATAATTTTAGATACAAAAAAGCAGTAGTTATAATAACCAAGTAACTACAAAGTCATTGTTAAAAATGTTTAACGTTAATATGTATATTTAAATTTAATATATGTACTCTGAAGTGCACGGTGGCGCAGTAATGCACTGGACTTCAATGCGGAAGATCGTCGGTTCAAACCCCGCGCTGTGCTACTCCCCTCGAGTGACACAGGTATTTTTTCTGCCTAGTATTATGACTACGGTTATATATATTCTTTAAAAAAGATAAAATAAAAACATGCAGGTGTTCTCCGGTCGTCTCACTTTGGTATGCTATCGGATCCAGTACAGCTATGTGGCCGATGAGTTTGCTGGTTTACAGCGGCTCACTCACTTAAAAAAACATACTCCACGGCACAGCTTCGCTTTCTTATCAAATTACCGTTGAAATGGTGAGGGGATCCTCGACTACGAGGCCCAGCAACGATCGACGACGATGAATGTATGTAATACGTCGATCAATAAGTCCCGGGACTAACCAACAGGTGGTGCCTCTAATAATAAACCCCATACCATTTTCAGTTAGTACCAGCCTTTAGAAGTTACGCGTCAAACTTTCATGACATTCCGACATTGTGTCATTGAGTTACAGTGGTTGTAGTGACGCTATTTTTACTATTTTCAAAACAATGGAAAAAAAACGAATTTAGTGTGTTGATAAAACATCGCTTTTCAGTGGGAAAAAATATCGTTCAAACTCAGCGATGGCTTGAAAAGTGTTACCCGGGCTCTGCTCCGTCAAAAACAACCATTTGTCGGTGGTATGCTAATTTCAAACGCGGTCGTACAGACACAAATGATGCTGAACGCTCTGGTCGTCCAAATGAGGCTGTTACACCAGAAAACATAAAAAAAACTTAAAATCGTGATGACTATAGTATGTTGATGAATAAAGGAGAATTTTGGCAAACAAATGTTGTTTTAGTAGTTAGTCCCGGGCCTTATTGATCGATGTGTTACATTACAAAATATTACCAAATTTAGCCGAATAGACTTACGTAACTGTGAAACATCTATTTTACAGTGCTAAATAACTTAAATTAGTTATTAGTGGAACAACGGTTACATAGAACGGTTATTAAATACTATTACATATCTGGTATCATAAAATAAGTAGGTTTATAATTTAAATATTGAAATAAAGAGATCATAATAAAATAAACAGATAACGAATAAAAGCCTCCGTGGTGAAGTTGGTTCGAGGTTTGTCTTCCGACTTGGAGTTATTGGTTAGACTTGAGCAAGTTTCCTATTTCATTAGAAAAAAAAGTTCCAGAATAGTTTTGATTTAAATCCTCTCTTTAACATATTTTTGTTCTGGTATGCTAGAGAATATTGTCACAAAATAGTATGTAGTAATCTACTATTTTGGGCTATATAAACAGTTAATCTACCATGTTGGACTATATAAAATAGTTAATCTACCATTTTGGGCTATATAAACAATTAATCTACCATGTTGGACTATATAAACAGTTAATCTACCATGTTGGACTATATAAAACAATTAATCCACCATATTGGACTATATAAACATCTACCACATTAGACTATATAAACAGTTAATCTACCATGTTGGACTATATAAAACAGTTAATCTACCATATATAAGCATTAATCTATCATGTTGGACTATATAGCACAGTTAATCTACATGGATATATAAAACAGTTAATCTACATGGATATATAAAACAGTTAATCTACAATCATGTTGGACTATAAAATGGAAGTAAAAAAAAGAAACTGAAAAAAATATGAATAATTTCCCGCGCCTCTTAACGAAGCATTAAAACTAGGAAGTGAATTAAATCATAAATCAATCCTTTTGTACTTCTGAATAAAAAAAATATAAATTCGTCATTTTTACTATCATTCATCCTTTATATACAGTCAATATGATTCAATTTTTCCTGAAAGCTTAGTGCCACATTGTAGTTTTTTTTAAACAAATTTTGACGGAATACTTGTATATGAAAACTTATTTACATACGACGATAATATAGAAGAGCTTTGTGTCTGATATGAGAGCTTTTTTCACTAACGATAACGATATATTTATGAACTTAATACTAAAACAAGGGCCCAACCACCACGGCTCAGTTGATAAGACGTGTGGCTTCAACCCAGGGGATATTGGATATTGTTTTATTATAAACATTAAGTTCTAATTTTTCCCAGCCAGTAATTGATATTTTACATTAAATTAAACATGATACTTAGCACTGATAGGCATTGGATCGGGATATAACTGGGGTAAAAAAGGGCTTTAGATATAAATCAATCCGTCAATCTATCCCTTTGAAACCATGGTTTAATATAAAGAAAATTAATAAGATGGAAGTGCCTGTCATGTGTAGTATGCGGACGGGCCACTGCGTGGCGACTAGTCACCTTTACAGAATGGGTATTGTGGAGAATCCAGGCTGCAAGTGTGGTCTGAATAATGAAACTATACACCATGTATTTTTCGGTTGTCCTTTGCGAGACAGATTTGATTTACTAAAAGCCATATTTTTACCGCATCCAATGAATGTTACGTTTCTTCTTTATTCGAGGAACTTTTCCTCTTATAGATCGATTGTTCAATTTTTGAAGCTTAATCAGTCGAAACATTAAATTGTCATTTTTTTTTATTAGTTTTTTTTACCTGTTGAGGTAATTGCCATGTAGCAATCTCTTCCAACCAACTAGAAATATGTTTCAATGGGTCCTAAATGAAATCCAGTCTGGAATCCCATTTTTTAAATTCTGGTTTCCAGCGGGGATTGAACCCGCAACCTCCAGACCGGCAGACAAGCGTCTTGCCACTAGGTCACAGAGTTCGTCAGGTTTTTATTATATTGACTCATTTAATTGCACAGTGGCTTTTATTTAGTGTCACAAATCATTCTAGTTTAGGTAGATTGCCTTTTATAAAAAATAAAAAAAAACTGTTTTTCTTTAAATCGCTGATTTAAGAATGATTTTAAATTGAAATAACTCAAAAGCATCGAAATTTAGTTACCAACTTGCCTCAGAACCCTAACGATGAATAAGTAAATTAATATATATGCCAATAAGATTGTTCTTAATAAATTTAAAAAATAAGAATTTCATAATATTATCGAGGCAAGGTTAGATAAAAAAAAACAAAAATCAATTAAAAAGCAGTTCAAAAAAGTTATTTAAAAGTCCTCGAGAGACGCGCGGGATATACGAAATACCTATACAACGGAAATGAAATCCAATCATAAAACAATATAAAATCGGTTGTACTCGTACTTACTTATAGCAATAGGTAGGTATTGTAAAAGTAACAGGTCTACACTTATTCTTTATATTAATGTCATAGAGTATAATTATTTTGCCAATTATCACTTCTTGATATGATTAAGACGTAAAATAACAATGGACAATAATGTAATTATTAAAAATATATGACTTGGTTCAAAAGTAATATATAAATATTAAAACATGAAAGTAGTTCATAATGAATGAGAATGCTTGAATCGTATAACATATATAATATTTACATTAAATTATTAGATTTACATATCTTTCTCACTTATTTTATACTTTTGCCATATAAATAAATTCATTTTCATTAATTGTTTATGTATCGGACGTGTGTGTCACCCAAAAAAATAATATTTATTTTATTTTGTATGATATGTAAAAATGTAATTGTTGTGTACCTTTCGTAATGAAATGTTTCTTATGCGTGTGGTCTTCGCAATAGTTAGTACAAAAAGTCGGTCGGCCCGTGCAAGCGAAGAACGCGCGAGATACATAGTATCTATCAAGCCATGACGGCATACACGGACGAATAAAGGGGCTTACGATGAGCGATAGGCTGCACATAAGGTTTCTGGAACGTCTACTGTGTATTTACTTCCGACCAACTTCTACCTGCTAAAGAGGAATCTCTTAACCCTGCTACTTTTCACCGGAAAAGCAAGAAGTAAACCGAAATCTCAGAGTACTGAGCGGCAACCATACCGGTGCTGTACAGTTTATATAGAGTTTTGTGTTAATAAGATATATAAAATTTAACTGTGAATTCCGTTACATTTAAATTCTACACTATGAAACATTTCCATTTTTATAACGTAAATAGATTTTACTTCGCACTTTGTTAAAATGCATAAAAAAATGTACGTATGAGTTTACGGTTATTTTTACAAGCTAAAATTGTATATAAAATTTTCAAATTATTACCAATGTGAACTATTAAGTATTGTATGATGAAGAAGAACACTCTTAATTGTTTGGACACGTTGAACAGATGAATAAAAAAATACTAACAAAACAAATAAAGTGCAAATGGGAATGGAAAGTGAGTAAGAGGGATACCAAGAAAGATGTGTTTGGATCAAATAAATGATATTTTTGAAACAAGGAAATGTTCGAAGTAAAAGAAATAGTAGCAGCTGTATGAGGTGTATGGATGTGGAACAAGCGAAATGTATGTGTCGATATTGGAAAATCTGATACTCTGTCCTCTCTGCTTACCTCGACAGGAAAACGGAGTAATGGTATCTATGTACCAACTTATGATGTATCACATACGTGTAAGATAACTGCAAAAGAACTAACATACTTAAAAGAAACGATCGCGTCAATTACAACGAGCAAGCGAAACTTTAGAAAATTAGTAGGTAATACGACAACATGAAACAACACGAAGACATTCACATTGCCATATTGAAAACAATTGATATATTATACATATTTCCGTCATTGTTAACGAAATGTTTACTTTTGAAAAAAAAACATGCCGGTGTGCACCGATCGACTCCCTTCGGTGTACCATCGGATCCAGTACAGCGGTATATCCGGTGAGTTTGCTGGTGTGCAACGACTCACTCACTCAAAAAAAAAACTCCACAGTACAGTTTCCCTTTGTAACTGAATTAACGTTGAAATGGTGAGGGGATCCTCGACTACGAGGCCTAGCAATGACAACGACGAATTATTTACTAGTCATAATATAAAAGTGGAGCTAGCACTTGCGATATAAGCTAGACTTTAGATACATTGAGGCTAATGCAAATATAATAATACACTTGCTTTGCTGTTAAAATATAGCTTAGAGATCATACCATGTTCTGCAATGCCAGTGTTTTGACATAAATTTACTGTCAGCTAGCGCTCGCTTCCAACAAGCCAGAGGGTAGATAATAAGGCAAGTTACATGGTGATAAAATTATTTAAATCAATTTATATTTTCTAGTTCCTTTCAAAATTGATACGAACATATCAAAGAATGTAGCCATGTTGGCAAAACTACTGTCTTCCACCCTGAGGGTTGTGGGAATTAAAATATATTTAACAAAAGTTTCTAATTTGGTTTTACTTAAGGCCTCATCAATATTTTTCTATTTGGTGGGAAGAAATTGCCACATGACAATAAACCCGCCAAGTTACACTAAATACAACGACACTATAATACAGTTATACATTGTCTTCAGCCCTATTAATCGAGCCTTTAAGTTTCGAATCACTTGATTTGGCTCATAGCTCGCAGTTCATCATTGCCCGTGTTGGCAATACCACACCGCATATAAATGAACACATCTAACACGTGCGAATATTGCTAGTAAATCATATTTTTAATCACTCGAGGAACGAATTTTTATGTTTTTATTTGGGTCACCATTGGGAATCGAACCTTGATCCTCCAAGTAATTGATAAGCATCTTAGCAACTAGACCATAGAGGTTGTCATCGTAAAACATAGTGAGGTATCAGCAATGAATGGAAAGAGAAAAGGATGGTGGAAAGGAAGAACAAATAAATATAATAGAATGCTAATTGCAATAAAGTAACGAATCTAACATTCAATATTTCCATAACTTTTCGTGAAAGACAAATATTAAGCCTTTTGACCATGGAGTTCTTTTGTGAAATGTTTAAAAATAAAACTCATAAAAACTTCTTTACATCAAAAGAAAAAAAAGGAAGACATTCAACCTTTTCCAGGTGCAAATTTTAGGGTCCTTTTGTTTCAGCACTTTTCAGTTAGGGTAGATTAAATTAAAAAGTATCTAGCTAGACGCGTACCCTTTCAGGAAAATGGAATTACTTTCAGCACGGCAGGAATTCTTTAATTAAGGTTTTGAATTATTATGAAAACAAAAATGACACACGGTTTTAGTACGCGGAAATGTTTCGGCACTGCTTTAAGGCAAATACTTTTCGAAACTACTGGGATTTTTATATATTTATCGAAAATATTACGATAATTAAATGTCCTTTACATATGCCAATAATATTTATAAAATAAAAACAGAAATATCAATAAAAAGATAGCAGGAGGTACATGTAAAAAGGGAAGCACAAGCTTCACTTCTTTATGTTACATCATTTCACGTCCATAAACTTTTTGTTTTGTATTCAAGTTTTTTGTGTATTAAATTAATTCTTAAAGCTGTATCAATATTAATACTATATTAATCTCTATAAATCAATCGTTACATTTTCAAAAAATATTGTACAGTACAAGTACCCGGCGGTAAGTAAGACACATCGTCTGTAGTGTCGTCTCTGTCGCACGATGCGCTAACAGTCCGGTATCGTAGTGACGATGTGGTTAGCGCATCGTGCGACAGAGACAACACTCTACAAACGATGTGTATTACTAACCGCCGGGTACTGTACATAGTAGTTTGCTAGTTTCAACCTAAATTTAATTTTTTTCATTTATATATGACAAAAAATCTTATAAATACACAATTTATGAAAAAACGACAGGTTATTTAAAGTGGACACAATTATATGTATCTGAGTTTGTTGCCTTTCTTTTACTGTGTATTTAGTAAACTAGACTTTTGTCTGCATTTTCATGAAGACAACTGTATGAAAACGAATTATGTACATTGAAAGGGAGTGGTTAGTGTAGAATATCTCATATTACAATGTTTGAAAGAATAAAAAATATATAAGATAACATTAATTAGAGACGGGTGTTATAAGTAGAATTAACGAAGGAATGTTTAGATGGTTTGGCTATATTGAAAGAATGAGTTGTGAAATATTACAAAACAAACAAATATATCTGAAATAAAAGGAGAACGAGGAATAGGAAGACCGAAGAAAGTGTGAAATGAGATCATTGAAGAAATTTTAACTGAGGAAAAGGCAAAAAGTATGAAAAACGAGAGAGCATGTATGACGAATATGGGTGTGGACGAAGCAAGAGCTGTGCATATGAAGAGAAAGATGTTAAGATATGTTCTCTCTGCTTACCCCAAAAAAGGTATGGTGGCGTAGTTGTATTTAAAAAGAATATAATAACAAATTTGAAAAAAAAAAACTGTATTTTTTTAATAAGAAAAAGTGTGATGAAACTTTTATCATAGCACTTTAGCATATTTACCTCCATTAACGAAGTTTAAAAGCTCTGTACAAAGATCAAACTAGAACAAGAGAAGCACAAAGTGGGCCGGGCCGTGCTTTCCCTTAATAAGACCATTAGCATAACATGTCCAGGAAGCGAAGCGATTGTAAACAGCGCTCTCTCTTTACTTGCAGTTGGCCCAACTACTTCCCATGGAGGAGAACTTCCTGCTTCTCTTCCGGTTTGACAACCCCCTCGAGTCCAGTGTGGAATTCATGAAGGTAAGGAAACAATTATTTTATATGTTGTTGTTTTAACATACGCTCGTCTGAAACATAGAGGGTGTCAATGACGACAACTGACAATGAGTAATGATGATAATGATGATGGGGAGCCAGGAAACACGCTACGTTACTGTTACACGTCAACGTTTGAGCAAATTTTATATTCATTGGCAGCTAGTTCCAGGTCTTAACGCCTTGGATAATAAAGGACGACCTGAAAATGAAGAGCGGTGAACTGGAAAACTTAATAGGCAATCTCTACTTGAACGGAATCCGAGTCCGTGATCGGACAGACGCTGAACATTTTCGACAATGTATGAGGAGACAGCGGGACAGTTAAGGACGTTATACAAAACGGACAACACATGCTCTTGTCACCGATTCCTTATATTCAGACAGTTAGTTTTCTTCCGGAAAGGCATAATATGTACAAACTGACTCAGCTTGTATTGCTGACACATACTCGTATATGTACCGCAAACAAACAAATTTGCATTCAGTGAAGTTTTTACAGTTGTTCTTCAGTAAGTACAGTTATTCTTCAGTAAGTTTTTACAGTTGTTCTTCAGTAAGTATGTCTGTGTATATATCTCTTACATTGGAAATGGGTTGTTAAGTGACTGTAAGCTATTATTTATTTATTTATTTAACACTTCATTACAAAAACAATCTGGCTGGTTTACTGCTTGGCGGTAATATCTTCCAGCCAACCAGACAAAAGTAAATATAGTATGTTACATGATAACAGAAAAGTGTTCAAAGGATTATTCAGATTTATGAAATTTATGGGCATAAACATATTAAAGTAAAAGTGAAATATTGTCAATTTAAGGAAAAGGAAGGGATGGTGGAGAGGAAAATAAATCAGAAATGAAACACGCTACATTACAGACTAGAAATTAAGAGTTTTTCAGCCGCTTCGTAAAGCACGCCAAGGACAGAGCGAGTCTAACATTGGTTTGTAACTGATTCCAGAGTCTCACCGCATGTACAGTAAAGATCGACGTAAAAATAAGAATGGTGAACTGGGAAGGTCGAGAAACAATCTCTGTCTGAGCGTAGTGCATGTCCATGTTCGGAAAGACGCTGAAAATTTTCGAAGAGATAAGAGGGGGCGGCGGGGCAGTAAATGGCATTATACGATATAAATAGTATGTAAAATTGCCGTATATTTCTCACGTTCAACCATTTCAGCGCCTTATGATGTGAACTGATATGATCGTAATGTCTCAGATTAAAAATGAATCTTAAACAAACATTTTGAAGATGCTGTTATACGAGTATGTCCAGCTGGTCCACCGTAATATCCAAATAACAGACGTCCGCATACACCTCATCATCAGGGGAGCATAAACAAGACTGAATTATGTTCGAACTGGTACCGACATACACGCTTCTAACGGTAAACATTCGGATTGGGGACTGTGGATGGAGGGAGGGAGGAGACAACCTCAGCTAGCAGTGACAAGATTCTTGGAATATATGTGTTTGCCAGATGTTCACCCCGATGCACTGACTTTGAAATTTCTAGGGCCTCTAATCGGTCCAATTTATTTCCGTTACTACTTATGTTATATGTAAGAATTTTCTATCGATCCTTTTCAGAATAAATTAGAAAATAAAATATAAAATAGAATATATTATACTGGTAATCATAATAGTTGAAAAAGTGTAAGATATTATGTATACAATATTTTTCACTTTCGCAACTGTTACGCTTATCGTAGCGAATTGAATTATTTTCTAAAAGTTGACTTATATCCAAATGTTTCTCAGTAATAGATTTTTTTTCAATTTTTAATAATTGTGATGTGTTTTTTTTTTTTCAGATTTGGAGAGAATACGACACAGATGGGAGTGGCTATATCGAGGCAGATGAGTTGAAGGTTATGATTGATTATGTCATTCATTATCATTATTGCCCATATTGTACACGCTACTGAGGGAGGGTAGCCCTACTGCTGGGGGAGAACATCCCTAAATGATTCCCACTTTTGCGGCTCTCAGCCTTATACAGATGATGTATTAGCGCAAGAACCGATTGGTCAACAGTTGCCATATTAAGTATTGGCTAACCGCATGCTGTCAGCCCATCTATCTTTTAAAGCACTATCTAGTAATATTTGTATTCATTATTCACATATAATAAATAAATTTAACACTTTAAATCTCGACCAAAATAAAAACAACCTTTCCCAGTGCCCGAAATGTTTTAGAGGAATTCTAATTTTTGTGAAGGGTTTACTAATGTTTATTTTATTTATTTATTTAACACTTCATTGCAAATAAAATTTAACGTGTTTATTACCAGGTGGCAATCTCTTCCAACCAACTAGACAAAAGTAAATAAATGAAATTATTATTGCAATTTATTTTATCAAACATTATTTATTCCACTTTATGTAACGGTATAACCTTACCGATTTCAAGGCTTTCCCCTCATCATCAGGAGAGCACAAAAAAGACTGAATTTGGTTTGAACTGGTACCAACATACACGCTTCTAACGGTAAAAATTTGGGTTTTGGATTATGGGGGAGGGAGGCAGAAGACATCCTTAGCAAGCAGCGGCTAGATGCTGGCAATGTTAATAATTTAACTATAAACAATATAAAGGATGTTACATAGTCGCAAAAAATATTCAAAAGATTATTTATATTTACGAAATTTATGGACAAAAACATACTAAAGTAAAAGGGATATATCATCAATCAAAGTTAAATAAAGGGATGGCGGAGAGGAAATAAAATTTAGGAATGAAACATGTTAAATTATTAACTAGAAACTAAGAGTTTTTTCAGTCGCTTCTTAAAGTATATCAAGGATGGAGCGAGTCTAGCATAGTTTGTAACTGGTTCCAGAGTCTCACTGCATGTACAGTAAAGGACGACGTAAGAAAAAAGAGCGGGGAACTGGGAAGGCCAATAAACAATCTCTGTCTGAGCGAATCGCTAGTCCATGATCAGAAAGACGCTTAAAATTTTCAGCGAGATAAGAGGGTGTGGCGGGACAATTAAGGATATTATACAATAGATAAAGTGTGTGAATTAGACGTCTATTTTCTAGTTTTGATATATATAAATAAATTTCAAGAATATTGTGATGAGGTTTTGTGAATTTGTTTAAAATACTTGAATAATTTAATTAAGTATGGATAACTCTGCAAAAATACAACTTTACGGAGAGTTACATCATAATAGGTTAGTCAATAAGTTTTGAAAGCGACATCTATGGAGCAGTAGAAAAACCAAAATTTCTACGCCATTTTAATATTTCATCTTTCATAAGAACGTACTTAAAATTTCATTTCGATCTGTCAATTCATTCTTTGTTTACAAGCCATTTGAAGTTGACGTGTCAGTGTATTTTTTAACAATGGAAAAATCCGAATATCGTGCAGTGATTAAATTCTTTGTTTTGCAAGGTTTATCGGCTACTGAGATCCATGCAAAGATGGTGAAAGTATTAAAGGAGTCTTCTCCTTCATTTCCGACCGTTCACCGATGGGTTTTGGAGTTTAAGCGTGGCCGTACAAGCGTTGAAGACGATCCACGCTCAGGACGTCCAAAAAGTGCATCAACACCAGAAATCATAGCGAAAATACAGGATTTGGTTTTGGAAGATCATCGATCGACTGTGGATGTGATAGCTGACACCATAGGCATCTCACCTGGAACAACATGCCATATTTTGGCTGAAGTTTTGGGTTTCAAAAAACTGTGTGCACAATGGGTGCCGCATTTGCTAACAATGCAACAAAAACACGTTCGAGTGCGACTTTCTGAGCAACATTTGGAGAATTTCGAAAGGATAAAAAGGATTTTCTGCGTCGATTCATCACTATGGATGAGACTTGGGTCTACCACTATGATCCTGAATCAAAACAAGAGGCTAAGGAGTGGTGTGAACCAGGCACTTTGGCTCCGAAGCGAGTTCGTGTCCAGAAATCGGCCAAGAAGGTGTTAGCGTCAGTTTTTTGGGATGCAAAAGGAATTTTAATGATAGATTATCTCCAAACTGGTAAGACAATCAACTCTGATTATTATTGTGACCTTTTGGACCAGTTGGATGAAAAAAATTGTGAAAAAAGACCCAGTTTGCAGAAGAAAAAAATCATTTTTCATCAAGACAATGCACCTGCTCACACAGCTCAAAAAACCATCGCGAAAATCAGTGAATTGGGGTACGAATTGTTGCAGCATCCACCCTATTCGTCAGATTTAGCTCCCTCTGACTTCTGGCTGTTCTCACACCTCAAAAAATTCCTTCGTGGAAAGCATTTTTCATCAAACGAAGAGGTTATAGCCGTCGTAGAGGAGTATTTTGCAGGCCTTCCAGAAAGTCACTTCCGTGATGGGACAACAAAGTTGGAAGATCGTTGGACCAAGTGTATTGATCTTATGGGAGACTATACTGAGCAATAAAAGTGATTTCCCCCCAAAAAAAAATTATTTTCATTTCCGCTTTCAAAACTTTTTGACTAACCTAGTACTTCTTACACATGTACTGAATCTTACTTATATTCTTGTGCTTAGCACATACCTTGCAACTTCTGCAGGGTTTTTATTTTTGTCAGTTGGAATACACATCAACACATGTTTAGACACCTCATTTGACAACACGTTTGTAGAAACCTGCATATTCCTTATTCTAATTGGACCCTGAGACTGTAGTTGACATCCAAATTTCTATGTCAAAATCTTCAAGATCTGACACTAGACTACACATTGATGACATGACGCCAGAGTCTCCATAATTAATTAATTCATGCATGTTTTCATTACCTAGAGAATTGTCCTTGATAGAAATCCGGAGACCTTCGTTCAATGGTTGCATTGTTTATAAAAATATTTGCTAGATGCCAGTAATGTATTTTTTTTAATGGTATCAATCACGTTACAACACAGGACCGGGACGAAATGACTACTTCATCACGTTAAAACACGGGATCGGTACTAAATGACTAGTTTATTATGTTAAAACACGGGACCGGGACTAAACGACTAATTTATCACGTTAAAAAATGGGACCGGGACTAAATGACTAGTTTATCACTTTAAAACAAGAAACCGGGACTAAACAACTAATTTATCACGTTAAAACACGGGACCGGGACTAAATGACTAGTTTATTATGTTAAAACACGGGACTGAGACTTAACGACTAGTTTATCACGTTAAAAATGGGACCGGGACTAAATGAATAGTTTATCACTTTAAAACAAGAAACCAGGACTAAACAACTAATTTATCACGTTAAAACACGGGACCGGGACTAAATGACTAGTTTATTATGTTAAAACACGGGACTGAGACTTAACGACTAGTTTATCACGTTAAAATGGGACCGGGACTAAACGACTAGTTTATCACGTTAAAACAAGAAACCGGGACTAAACAACTAGTTTATCACGTTAAAACACGGGACCGGAACTAAATGACAAGTTTATCACGTTAAAACACGGGACCGGGACTAAATGACAAGTTTATTATGTTAAAACACGGGACTGAAACTAAACGACTAGTTTATCACGTTAAAAAATGGGACTGGGACTAAACGAATAATTTATCACGTTAAAACATGGGATCGGAATACAAAGTGTCAATCTATGTAGCCCAGTGGAAAGCATGGTTATTCAGTACAAATGCATTTATAATCGATCAGGGACTGATTTTTCTTGAAAGCCTAATTTATATAAATTATTATTCCAATAGCGTATATATGCTACCTCACGTTTTTTAATTATCGTTAAACTGCGCTATTTGACTTACTCGATTTTTAATGCTAGTTTGGCACGAAAGTTGCTAACATCTGATATGGTAATTGTTTCCTTGTTCCAAATTTGTCATGGCTTTTACCACGAGTTTAAAATGTGAGTTTATTTGAATGATGACCGACGTCTCGAAGACGTTGCATTCTTCATCCACATGATGTCAAAAACATTATCAACAAAAAAAACTGCAAACAGCGCATCACTCTCCACTTACACTCGTAGTCGTAACGTGAACACCTATTTGACACGCACAGTCACTTTCACAACCACAATGTAGACCCAGCGAATACATCGCACGCCCCTTCTACGCGGCAATTTAAAATTTACCTACTTGTATTGCCGTCTGCATAATCGGAGACTATATAGGTTTCAGGTTCATTTCGTCATCTCTGTTGATATTTGTTTGTGTCGGTAAACATTTGTGTTCACCCTGAAGATGAAGGCTGCAGCTCTATCTAAACGCCGACCATTATCTAAGCTAACTCAACATGGCAATGACTTTCCTATTTATTTTTGCACAAGTGTGTTCAAGTTCAATAAGATACGCAAATAAATCTAAAAACATTTATTAAATTTATTTTATTTTTAACTTAAGAAAAACATTCGAGTCAAAAGAGCGAATGGTGGATTATACAATGTGTTAACCGACTGGAGCATTACAAGAGAAGAAAATCTGGATGCTCATAATGGAATGTTGGTGCCAAGATTAGTATATACAAACGAAACTTTAATAAAAATAAGATAAATGCGGAAGAAATTAGAGCATTGCGTAGAATATGTATAAAAGCAATGTACGACGGAATAACGAGAAATAATATTAAGTAATAATACGGAATAAATGAAGAAGCAGTTTTTAAGATAAGAAATTATCAATGAGATGGTTCAACCCCGTAGAAAGAATGAATCATAACTGATTTATAAAAATAATCTTGACAAGTAGTACATAGATATGAATAATTTTGGAATACCTAGGAAAACATAATATAGTCAAATAAATAAATTTCTTAAAAAGTGAAAAGCCTTTAACGAGTAATAGGAGAGTATGTGTGGTGAGGTATATTTGCATGGCTGAAGCGATAGATGTGTGCCAGGATAGAATGAAGTGGATATATATTGTCTTTGGCTACCCTAATAGAGATATGGCGGGTCGGAGATGATAATGATGCCTTCTGATGACTGTACAACCCCTTCAGTGATTTAGCTTCCAAAACAACCCCTCTTAATCTCGAAAAATATTGAGTTTCTCACATCCTTCATTTTCTTCAGTTTTTTAACGTCGGTATTTATCTAATAGATGGTATGATAACGACAGAAACAAAAAAACGAGGACATTTGTGATGATGAAAGGAAATATTAAAGAAAATTTCGCAAATTTTTATTCATTATACAATTTTGGATCTTTTGATCAAATTTTCTCTAAAGTATGAAACGATATGTTTTGTGTAGTATTTTCTTTAAATTCATGTCCCATTTTGAAAAATCTAAATATCAAACGAAACTTTTTCGGAAAATGTATTTAGTTTTTCTCTCAGTGTTTATTCTTGAGTGCTTCATTTATACTCATTGTAAAATTTATGAAATTCAAGATGGTAGATTTTTTTTAAACAATTCATGAAACATAATAACGACGTCATTAGGGAAGCATATTGTTTACGTTTAACTAATCTTGTTCTTTGCTTTTTTGATATTCTCCCATCAAGAGTATTTTCAGCTTTACACATTCATAAATAAATATAATGTAAAAAAAAGAACATTTTAAATTTTAATACTTATTTATGTACTTACGAGAGATATTGAAATGCGTATAGCGATATGAAAACAAAGTGGATGGTGTACTTATGTAATTAAACATACATACTCGAACTGAAAAGTATCAAAATCTACTAAGATGAAAATCCACAACAGTATTTAAGTACAGTACCCGGTGGTAAGTAATACACATCGGGATTAAAAAAGAGACGGTCGGCCATAATCGGCTCACTTCGGCTTTGTGGAGTATCGTCTCTATCGCACGATACGACTGACAAATCGCGACGGAACACGCGTATAAATAACAGAGACGACGCTCTACAAAGTTGAAGCTAGCCGATTATGGCCGACAGTCTCTTTCTTAAGCCCGATGTGTATTACTTACCGCCGGGTACTGGACCAATTTTGATATAGGAATGAAAAATGAACGTGGAACAAAACTGCAAAGAGCCGAATCCTGTAGAAATGTATGCACCTATGATAGAGGATTACGTGTATATCATAGATGACAGAGTATGGAATTAAGTGCTAAAATGATAGTCCACAACAGTATTTTAGCAGTAATTCTGATTTATGAAAAGTCAAACGTGGACGTAGCACAGATTTAAAAAGAGAAGAATAAATAGAGGGATAAATTATGATGGAACACGAGACGAAATGATTGGAAATAAGTAAACTGAAGGCTGATGTGTTGAGTAAGATGAAGAAGAGCAGACAGAGGATTTGGGCGCGTGGAATGAATGAATGAAGAAAGACTAACAAAACAAATATACAGTGCAAATGTGAGTGGAAAGCAGGGTAGAGAACGACTGGGGAAAGTATGGTTGAATCAAGTGTTAAGATATGTGAAAAGTCAGAGGAATATTGGGATCGGTATAAGAAGATGTATGGATGTAAAAGAGACAAAGGTTGTGTGTCGCGATAGGAAAGTCTGGCGTTCTCTACTTTCTACCAACCACGATCGGGATACTGCGTTATAAAATGTATGTTTGTCCTTTTTTTTATTGGGACTTATTGGGAAAACATGACAATTAAATGTAATTTACAAATTTATAATTTTATTGTATGTAGTACGCCAAGGATTGACTCACGTTGTATATACAGTAGTCCCTCATTATCCGCAGTTGACCTCTCACATTTTTTTTTTAATATTGCGTCAAATCAGTGCCACAAACGATGAAGGTGTAGACCTGCCAAAAACCCGAATATTAATCTCAAGCCACCTATGTGATCAGTCACGCTCCAATCCTCGCTTTAATCGCATCGTTAACGGGATCTCAGTTTTCAGTGTTCAAATAACCCTTATTTACCGTAATAATACTTCGAAACGTAAGGCTTGTGATGCTGGTGGCTCGGAAACTGCAAAGAGACCTCGTAAAGTGCTTCCAATAAGTAAAAAGCTAAAAATTCTTAAGTCAGTACGAAAAGAAACGAAATCAATCGCTTCCGTTGCTAGAATGTATGTATGGACAGAACGAATCTTCTCTTTGTGATGTGCTCAAAAAGAGAAAGAAAATCATGCTAGTTTCGCTGTTGCACCTCAAACTTCTAAAGTTACAGATAAAACGGAGATGACAGCGTTCAGTGTTTTCATAGAAAACGGATGTCTGGTATAGATATACTTAAGTACAACATACAGTAATTTACAAGAGGTTCGTCACTATCTGCAGATTTCACCAGGAACCTACCCCCGTGAATAACGGGGGTTACTGTTTCGATTTTAGGTTTCACAACGCATCAGTTTAATGAAAATTATTCACAAAGGAATAAAATAATAATCTACAATCGATAAAACTCTTTTTTCATGTTCGTAAGTCCTCAGACAAAAACCTTATTTACAAAGGTCACGATAAACGACAGACAATAAATCAAGATCCATACAGTTTAAGAGTCCACTTTAAATTACTTGTATTGTTTGAACCAAGCAATTATTTCCCACACTGAATTACGGGTCCATTCGTTTCTCTTTCTATAGAAGTATGAAAAAAAAACACAAAATTTTGGTAAGAATTCTAACTAAAAAGGTTTGATAACATAAAATAAAGCATAAAAATTTCAAATTTTACGATTGCTGAATATTATTTGAAGTATAAAGTTAAAAGCTGGTAAATTTTTAATCTCGTTTTTAAAGAAATATAAGTGCTGTAATCTCGAGAGAGGATTAATTTTTACTCTCTTTTATTCGTTGTAGGGGCAATCTCTTCCGTCCTTTTTTGAAAAATGTTGTTTTATTTACGGAGCTTTTTCTTCTACGTTATCAATAGTAATTTTTCCTTTTCCTTTTCTTCTTTGCAGAATTTCCTCAGGGACCTGCTGAAGGAGGCGAAGAAAATTAACGATGTCTCCGAAGATAAACTCATTGAATACACAGACACAATGGTAATGTATTTTAACTGGACGTCTTTCAAATTTAAGTCTTAAATAAACTTAAATTTTTAAATAACTTCTGAGTAACTTTGTGGTAATCCATAACTAATTAACTATAAAAATAACACTTAGCATTGTTTTCATTTGATTTTTAACATTTGTATAGTCACGTATTTTACTATTCCTGACTTCATAAAATCAGACACCATTTGATATAAATTAAAGTGTTGATAAATATAAAACGGTAAGTAAAGATGTTTGATTGAAGTAATACGCTGGAATTTAAAATAATCTTATTGGGAATAAAGTGAGTAACTGATATATTTAATCAAATGATTAGGAATAAGGTGAGTAAATGATATATTTAATTACAGGATTGATTTTCAATAAAATAAATAAAACACTATTTTTTCTTTTGTTTTATTTTTGTGAATTCACAATCCGTTTCAAAGGTCTCTGTCTTCCTCGTCAGATGAATACGAACAAAATTTTGTCTAAAATTTATTTCTTTATTGCAGAGGAAGGTTTAACTAATAAGGGAAGGGGGATGGAAGGTGTCAAAAGGATGGATTTTGAACGGAATACATATTTAAAATAGGACTGTTATAAAATTAACTTGGTTATTTAAAATTTCGAAACTTCATTTTCCTTTTTTCTAATCTCGAGAATTATTGTTTATGTTTTAAACATCTTGCATTGTCAATTATTTAATATTAACAATTTAACATTTTTTGACAGTAGATTATTGTCTACACTATACATATTTTTTTATTACAAGATTTTCAACCCCCAGACCCCTTTTTGATATTAGAAAAAATCGAAAATTAAGTCTCAATATTATACAATATATAATCAAGTTTATTTTAATAAGTCCACTTCTAATTATTTATCCCCTTTAAAAGCCATCATTTTGACACCTACCCACTCCCCTTCGAGTATTAGCCAAACTCCCTCTTTTTTACGCACTGCTATTAAAAAATATAATTTAGACATGTAATTAATTCATCTTCAACTGACGAGCAAAACGGAGTTTTTTTATACAACAGATATGAAGAACCACTTTTCTTCTCCCTGGCTCCATCCCAACTCACTGTCTGCGAAGACTGTTGGGGTCAGCTCTCCTCGTCTTCAGGTTGTATGCTCTTCTGTCCCGGACTACGTCCCACAGGCCGTGCCTCTGCATAATGTTATCTTTTGGCACCACCCATTAATTCTTTGCCTTCCTCTGGTTGTTATTCGAGGAAGATCCATGGAGATTGCCTGGTTCACAATGTGATCGGGTGCTCTGCTTCCAACGTGCCCATACCATCTCAATCGCCTCTCCTCCATCTTGCTGTTGATGCCTGTAACACCCAGGCTTCCACGAATGCGTGAGCTTCTTATTTTGTCTTTTAGGGGCACACCTGCTGACCATCTTAGCATGCGTATTTCAGCAGTATTTAGTTGTCTAGAGTAAGAGTTATACATCGTCCAGCATTCGGAGCCATAGAGGAGTGCGGGTCTGACAATCGTTTGGTATACTTTTCCTTTTAACTTTACTGGCATTTTCGGATCACATAGAACTCACGTCATTGATCTAAACTTCATCCATCCCACACTAATTATATGTGTTACATCTGCTGCACATCCTCCATCGCTATGGATGAGTGATTCAAGATACTTAAAGGAGAGATTTGAAGAACCACTAAAGCCTCAAAACACTTTTGACAAAATAAAAATGTCATAAATAATTCTCTTTATCTTCGTTTTCCCTTCTTACTCTATTCCCCATAAGAACATGAATAGCGTAAATAGCATGGACTTTAGTTGAATGAACTTACCTGAAGAAGACACAGCACAGTGTATGTTGAAACGCACTATAATGATATGCTAATAAATGTATTGGAAGTGAACTAAGTCATGTGTTTTATTCATTAATTTTATGACGTTTAGTCAGAAATAAACAGCAAAGTTTTAATTAATTTTAAAATAAACTCAAGCATTTAGAGAGAAGAAAAACTTCATTTGATTGTTATTATTTTGATGATTTCCATTTTTTTTCTTTCAAGATTAATAATCGCAGAGATAAACTTTTTTTTTTTAAATATAACTTTTGACAGAAACACTCATTGACAACGCGAGATATTTTCTCGACGACTCCTACAGAGAAAAGACCGGATAGACGATAAACAGACAAGCCGATGACGTTGGCTTCCGAAAACCAAAATAACAAAAAGTCAAAATAATTTATTCTACAAAGGTTTCAACATTTTTAATGAAAATCCAAATAGTACTAAAGAAGTCGGGAGCATACGGACTTTTCGTTGTCTATGGCACGAATTTATAGTCTTACTTAAATAGTAAATCTAATTTCTAGCCTAGTGATTTGTATTCAGAGTCCGACCTCGTACAGTTTAAACTTTAAAACAAGGTAATCAAACCACGTGACTCCATTATTTAAGAAAGCTACGAATACAATTAAATTCACCTTTAAATATTGATTTCTTCAGAATAAAAAGTTTTTTGTTTAGTATATTGTGTTACGGTCGGTGTTTTATATGTATTTTATACGTCGGCCTCACTGTTCAACATGCCCGCATCATTAATTCGGATATGTTGAGAAGTACTACATTAATAAATGTAGTATTTATTGTGACAACAATCTCATAAACAGTTACAATGTTCATTCGAACTCTTTTATAAGCCCGCATCATCAATTCGGACATGTTGAGAAGTACCAAATTAATAAATGTACTCTTTATTGTGAATACAATCCCATAAAGAGTTACAACGTACATTCACTGTTCAACATGCCCGCGTCATCAATTCGGATATGTTGAGAAGTACTATATTAATAAATGTAGTATTTACTGTGACAACAATCTCATAAAGAGTTACAATGTTCATTCGAACTCTTTTATATGCCCGCATCATCAATTCGGACATGTTCAGAAGTACCAAATTAATAAATGTACTCTTTATTGTGACTACAATCCCATAAAGAGTTACAACGTACATTCAGTGTTCAACATGCCCGCATCATTAATTCGGATATGTTGAGAAGTACTACATTAATAAATGTAGTATTTATTGTGACAACAATCTCATAAAGAGTTACAATGTTCATTCGAACTCTTTTATATGCCCGCATCATCAATTCGGACATGTTGAGAAGTACCAAATTAATAAATGTACTCTTTATTGTGACTACAATCCCATACAGAGTTACAATGTACATTCACTGTTGAAAATGCCCGCGTCATTAATTCGGATATGTTGAGAAGTACTACATTAATGAATGTAGTATTTATTGTGACAACAATCTCATAAAGAGTTACAATGTTAATTTGAACTCTTTCATATGACCGCATCATCAATTCGGATATGTTGAGAAGAACCACATCAATAAATGTAGTCTTATTTTGACTACAATCCCAAAAGAATTACTTACAACGTATTCACTTTTCAACATGCCCGCATCATCAATTCGAATATGTTGAGAAGTACTATATTAATAAATGTAGTATTTATTTTGACAACAATCTCATAAAGAGTTACAATGATCATTCACTCTTCCACATGCCCGCATCATCAATTCGGATATATTGAGAAGAACCACATCAATAAATGTAGTCTTATTTTGACTACAATCCCAAAAGACTTACAACGTATTCACTCTTCAACATGCCCGCATCATCAATTCGGATATGTTGAGAAGTCCTATGGTATATTAATAAATGTACTCGTAGTATTTATTGTGACAACAATCTCATAAAGAGTTACAATATTCATTCACTCTTCAACATGCCCGCATCATCAATTCGGATATGTCGAGAAGTACTATATTAATAAATATAGTCTTTATTGTTAGTACAATATAATTCCATAAAGGGGTACATTGTATGTAATCTCTTCAACATGACCGCATCATCAATTCGGATATATTGTGAATTACTATATTAATAAATGTATTATTTATTGTGATCACAACCCAAAAAAAAGTTACAAGGCACATTTTAATGATTTTTATTTCTCAGAAAGGTGCAAAAAATCTCTTAAAACTGTTTTCTTCTTTTATAATTAGAAAGTGAAAAATCTATCTTTTGATATATTGATATGTATTCTTTTGTCTATTACAGCTTCAAGTATTCGATGCTAATAAAGATGGCCGCCTCCAACTGTCAGAGATGGCAAAGTAAGAAAATTTTATTTTTTTCTTGTAGCAACTTTCCTTGTCGTAATGCCCGCCTTTTTCCCCCACAGAAACGCGCTGCAAATTGACAACTGTAATCTTCTCGGCGTCTTCTCTTATTATATTTACATTTTTTACAAATTGATGTTGAGTGTAATTGAATTACGACAAAACAGGATTAAAGAGAAAACATCGCCCGTGAAATTTCGCCGCGGTTTTGTCTGCGTAAACAAATTTTCGCTGGCGAAATTACAGTAGAAAATCGGCATGAAATAAACGCACAGACCCGAAAATATAACACCATAGTTACGGGATTAAAAGTTTGTGCAAATGTTTAAACTACGAGTACATGGTACAGGGTGGAAAGAAAACCACCCGAGAGGAATTAAAAATTTTAATTTAATCAGATTAATACTTTCAGATTGTTGATTTTTTTTTGTATGTTGAATAATTCTGCTATTTGGGAAGTATTTTCTCAAATAAAGTGAGAGTTATAAGAAATATCAAATGGCGTGTAGCGATAGGAAAGTCAATGGGGCACTTAAACATGTTTATTTGAACAGGATGATATCGAGAAGATGAGACGAATATATACTGTCAAATTAATTTATGGATACACAGGTGGACGAAATGCATGACAGAATACGGAATGAAATTGTGAGGAATAATTGTGGACTTAAAGCTGATGATGTAAGTAAGGTGAAGAAGAGCATGATGAGGTGGTTTGAACATGTAAAACAAATGAATTAAGAAAGACTAATAAAACAAATAATGTGCAAATGTAAGGTGTAATGGAAGGTGTGTGGGAGGAAGACCAAGAAAAGTATGGTTAGATCAAGTGAATGGTATACTAATAAAAGGAAACATTGAAAGTAAGATAAGGAGGGGCTAATGATGTGTCGGGCTAGGAAAGTCTGGCGCTCTGTTTTCTTTGCCTACCTTGACAGTAAAATAGCGTGATGGTATATATGTTTGTAGATCATATCTAATAAAAAAAGAAGATTTCGATCTTCTAGTGTAGGTCACACTGAATGGGGATTTATTTTGTCCTTCATAACAGCATGGGTGGAGGTACGAGTATACCATCCAATCCACCATCCTTGTCGATCGATTCTGAACAAGCAATTTATTCGATGAATGACGATATTGAAGTCACTATTCTACTTCTCCCCGAAGGAACATCTCTCCGACACAGTTTCAAGACACAATGAAGAATCTCATTAAGGTGACATAAATGACACTTCTCCATAGACCACGACATTTTGCTGAATGGAAGGCATTTAACCATAAAATGTGAAAAGGCTTTATGTGAATAAATAAACTAGAACCCGTCGTTTGGATCACATTAAATCTAATAGCACTGTATTGAAATTCAAACGATCTACCAACTAGGACATGAGGTCGTTCATAAAACTTGTATCTTTTTAATATAATTCTCGCATCACACGCAACCCCTCCACCCAGATCAGGCCTGAAAAGTTTACGAAACAGTGAAACTCATATTAACATAAAAATTTTATCATCCCTTCTTTCTCGAAAATGTTAATGGACATATGATGTACATATGGTGTGTTTGAAGGCTTTTTTTTAGTAAACCGTACTGTCATAAAAGTGTAAGAAAACTTTTCCGTGAATTTCACAACAAAACCGAAACCCGAGCAAATAAAATTAATTTCAACTTAACACATTCGCACCTATACAACACATTTACAACCCCATATAGACTGTTTAAAACACATATTAAAGTACGTACAAAAAAGGGGAATTTCGGGAAATGTAAATCTGAAGTTTATTTCAATAACATATCAAAACCAGGGAGTTTGTAAATGATTTTGCTGTACAATTTGTACATATCTCAGTGAAATTGGATTGCACAGTGAATATCAACGATTACTAGTTAATACACACATTTACTTAAGTAAAAAGTGAATGTGGAAGAAATCGTTCAATTAATTTTTTTTTAAATATATTCCCTGGTAATGGTATACCCTCTCTATTGATTGTTATAACCTTTACTATCTTTGGGGCTGGGGAAAATAAATGTAAAATACATACATACATATGTTATAACATATACTACCATGCAATTTCCCTGCCTGGGTAGGCAGAGAAGACAGACTGCCAGATTTTCTTATCTCGACATACACACACACACACATCTTTTGTATCTTCTACATGAATACGCCTTCTCATAAAATTCCTACGATTTCTCTGACTTTCTATGTTACCTTCTTTCCAAATATCATTCACCTAATTCAACCATACTTTCCTTGGTCTTCCTCTACCACGCCTTCCACTCACATTGGCACTGTATATTTGTTTTTTTATTATGTATTCATTCATTCGTTCTACATGTCCAAACCAGTGCTTTTATACAAAAATAAAATATTAAATAAAACGATAAAAAAGCATTTGTTTTTTTATTTATATGCCATTCTTCTTGTATTTACATAAGACCTTCAACTTTGTATGAATGTTCATATTCTATTGTAGAACCTTCACCTACGACGAACATTAGAAGTGTGAATGGGAAGTTTTCACTTCAAGAGTTTGAATGTGACCCTTACACAGTAGTACACATACATCGATTACTTAAGTAAAGGTGTAAATTCACAAGTAATAGTTAACGGTCGCTGATCACCCTTTTCCACTGAAACATTCATAACTAATAATATTTTTATTATGAAATATTTTTATTTATAAAATATGAATTACACATACATACTATTTCCATGTTCGGATAGGCAAAAAGGATTAAGTGTGTTTTTTTCTTTTGTAACATACTCCCTTCCTATTCGTACATCTTCTCATACAACTTTTCGAAATATATTCTTCATCAAACCACACTGTCCTTGATCATCCTCTATCCCGCCTTTTCTGGAAATAAATTTACGAATATGTGTAAAAAAAGTTATGTTTATCGAAAAGAGTGATCATATGTGTGTTTGCAATGCATCGTCGTCATCATGGGCATCAAAGACAACAATTTTTGGGAGGTGTAATTAAAATTTATGATAAAATACGAATACTCCACACATACACTACACCTTAGGCCGAATATGTTTTCTGTCACATATTGGAAGATCTGGAAATTATTCTTTGTTGTTCTTTTTGCTTTAGAAAGTATTTTTACGGTTTTCTTAACAAATATGTTTATCTAAAGATATATGCGGGGAAATACCTTATCTAATAGTCACAGTCACCACATTTCTGTCTCAGCGTGAGGAGGGATGTGAGAGTCTGTTTTTATACTTTTAAGTTGCTGACAGGAGCTACACCTAATCCTACTATGTTGGAATATATAGTTTTATGTTCGTGACAACTATTTGAGGTACAGGAATATTAGCCTATTTAAACGGCCAATAAGTAGAACTTACCTGCCATGTGCTCTCCTACTGTATCACGGGCTGTCCCTTCTAAATAAAGCCGCGGATATTGACACCTTCAACATTTCCGATAATGTCTTTAAAGAAAGCATTATGAACTTTCTTAGTAATGGAAGTTAGTTGTTTCGGCCAAAGTAATAACTATTAACTTGTTATGTATAATGTATGTTAAAGCTTTTTATGTAAATAGTGTTATATCTTCTTACTGTACATAACTTCTTTCAAGCTTTGTATGTAATCGGGTTTAACCTGTATTTGTAAGATTTAAGAAAAAATAAATACAATAAAATAGTATATAACACTCAACTTACAAATATTTGTTGTATAATTTTTTTAATATGTCGATAATAATGGGTTAAAACTGAGTTAGAGCGCCCTTGAGGAGAGTTTTCTCTCTAAACGATGCTATATAAATTGTAATTTTATTATAATATTATGAAATGAATGAATCTATAAATGAAAAAGTCCCAGGGATTTATTAGTTCGAAAAGTTTTTGTTGTTTATTTTGTATATTTATGAATGCCATATTCAACGACTCCTCATCACACAATCTACATTCGCATCAATATTAATATAATCAACATTATTTATAATATAATTTTCACAATTATAATTGTTTCCTTCCTTTAAAAAATGTTGATGATATTATTTATGAACACGAGTTATGGCGTATTTCACGTAACGCTCCTTTATATAATACGTAAGTTTTGCAGTGACGGCGATATTTTAACACGGAAAAGTGCTAATAAACCCGCGAGCGTGACGTTTTTAAAGCGTTATTACGACTGGCAATAACCGTCACGGAGTTTTTTCTTCCTTTTTCTTTTTCTTTTCCTTTCCGTGCTGGAAACTAATATTACCTTTCCTTGTGCTTTTGCTGCATGACTCGAGTGCGAGGCTGAAAGCGTTGGTTGTCTATTAAATATGACAGAGTTTCTCAACATGTGCGAATAAACATATTTATTTTATTTATTTATTTAACACATGACCAGAACATTTATTTATTTAACACATGACGTAATTTGCTAAAAAAAACAACAGGTAATTTTATTTGTACACACCATTTTATTGGATCTGGGTTTGTTGCTTATCATTTGTCGTGTCCCCAGTAAACTAGGCTTTTGCCTGTATCTCATTGAGGACATAAAGCATGAAACAATAAATCGATACTTCTTTCCGGTTTTTGATTATATAAAACCCCGTTGCACATTCTCATCAACCTGACAAACAGTGGTTTCTCATCAACCTGACAACCCTGACTCAATTAAATATATTTGCATAATTAATTACATATATTTGCACGTTTCCTCTCATATCATAATTAATTACCAAAATGACCACGTCTGTGACCTAGTTGGTAAAACTCAGTATACCAGATGGTATTTCAGGTTTAAATCCAATGATAAATTACTTAGGCTGACTTACCATATGAATTAATTGGACTGACTTATCCAATGAAATTACTTACCTGGACGCGTATATTCAACAATTCTAACACATATTTGACCTATTTTTAACATTAAGGTATATATCAAAATGGTCACTGGTTACAGATACTTGGTAGACATGATCCTATAGATGACTTTCGTAGACATGTTGATAAAACGCATGTCCTCCTAACCGAGTTACGAGTTCGACTCCTGTTGGTGCCTATTGTTTTTTTATGAAGTTGCCGTCTTGTTTCAACTCAAGCTTTCTTAGACATATGTATAGTTGGTTAGCAGATATTTGCCAGGTTATACTGTAAACGTTGTTTAATTTATTGATCCGTAGCAAACTAGAAAGCAATGCTTGCATTTGGAGCCCGGTGGGGGCGCAGAACTCGTCCATGGTGGAGAAAGTACAAAAAAAATATCTACGATATCTCTATATGAGAGAGCTCGGTGTCTATCCATGGCTTTATCCTACTCAGTTTCTGCTGTGCATTCTCGGGTATAACTCCTTGAGCGTAAAAAGAGATCTGCATCTCCTGGTATACGTTGTCAGACTCGTTCGAGGAGTTGTGAGCTGTCCAACATTACTACAAAGATAAGCGTTAAATGTTCCTAACAATTACACTAGACTGCGCCGGCAAGAACTGTTCTCAATAACATACGCAAGAACGGATCTTCCAGCCGCTATGCCTGTTGGAAGGGCCTTAACTCTTCTGAACGGGACTGCTTCGGATATTGACATATTTCATATCACACAACCAAAAGCAAAAGTAAATTTTCTTCTTAGATTGAGCGCGTTAGAAAGCACTCATCAACATACTTAAGTGACTGTGAATATACAATATATGTATCATATGTTTGTGTGTATATACTCGTATGTATGCATATGCATTATTTTTTATTGTATATAATTTTTTTATTTTTTTCTATGTAATTTTTCCTCTTTTTTAATGTCTTGTATTTTTCAAAGTAATTGGGCTAAGCCTATTTTGAAAAAATAAATAAATAAATAACGACCACGTAAAATAATACTGTAAAATAAGTATATGTCTTAGGAGAGGCGCTATATAAATTGTCCTTTTATTATTATTATTAATGTTCCTTTGGAGAGGAGTAGGAATTGAAGATCTATTTCTTCTTTACCTGATAAGTTGATTGTTCTTAATCGATCTAATAGGGCGGGTATTTTGATAAGAGATTTCGCCGTTGCTGGTCCTGTGGTGTAAATACGTCTACCTCTTAGTGATGGAGATATGAGTGGCATTAGCAGCTTTAGGAAACACTTAAAAACAGTCCTTTCTGAGGTGTTTTATCAAAATTTATGATATTATATTAAGATACACCAAAAACCAACACATATACAGTACAAAACCCCTATAATCAAATGTAGATCGTAGATAGAGCATGATTTCTTCCGATATGTGATAGTAACTATCACGTATCGGAAGATCTACAAAGTCTGCGATGTTTTTACCAAAAATGTTTTTCCAAACATATGTAGATAAGGGTAAATACATCATGTAATGGCCGTAGCTATCACCTTCCTGTTCATTCAACTTATAAATACATCATGTAATGGCCGTAGCTATCACCTTCCTGTTCATTCAACTTATAAATACATCATGTAATGGCCGTAGCTATCACTTTCCTGTTCATTCAACTTATAAATATTTATTTTATAATATTTTTATCATTCAATATTAATTAGTTCGGATCCAAAGTAAGAGCGTCCTGCTCTTTAAACAGTGCTATGTAAGTTGTCCTTTTATTATTACTTAAAATGTATATTTTTTCAGACTATTGCCAGTCAAGGAGAACTTCCTCTGCCGACAAGTATTCAAGGTAAGTTATTTGTTTTACTTGCAAATAATGTCTCAATTATAATTTTGTTATTGCACAGAATATCCACAAAACCTTTTATGTTTTTTTTTTGCACTAATGTTTGCATCACAAATAAATTCAAAAAATAATATTATATGAAATAAAATAAGTATCCACTTATTTATAAATTTTTCATAAATAAAAATCACATAAAATTATGAATAGTTAATTACATTACATTGTATTTGTAAGCAAAATACAGTAACGATGTTTTGTAAAATCATATTAAAATTTACTTTATATTTGAACCATGTATAGTAGACTCTTGATTATCCGGAGAAGTAGGGGAAAAAACTACCCGGATAGTAAAAAACTAAAAATTATCCTTTACACTTACACTTTTATTCAAAATATGTCAGCGAATAAGTTTATTGTTTTCCTATGTTCGTTTTACGTCAATTGGTGCTACGCAGATTTCGTAGCATTCCTGTTGCTCCAAATAACTGAGAAAGCTTTCAACGTTAGTTAAAGCTACACTTCATCAGTTTGCTGTATGGTTTTCTCTTGTGTGAGGGTATCATTTTCCTGATCTATGTCATCAGTATCTGCAGATTCATTCGTAGTAACACGTTATATAATCTATTCATCATTTGAAACCTCATATCCAGGCAAATTAACATCAGCAATTACCCAATAACGCACAGTATTTTTTTTTATTGCCTCGGCTTACCGTAACTCGAATAATGCAACCATGGACAATTGAACTTTTTAAAACAAAAAATGATTATTGTGTTAAGTAAAATCAAATTCAAAACGTCTAATTAAGGAAACAAAATCAATGAGGCATTGAAAGACACATAATAAACCAATCAATATGAAGATTTTCCAAAATCATAGATCACAACAGTGTTTTAGTTGCAACATTCATGTATGGAAAAGAAATGTTGACGTGGAAAATGAATGAAAGGAAAAGAGTAAATTTTGGAGGTCTCCACGACGAAAGTAAAGCTGGACCAAGAAAATAAAATTTTAAAAGAATGAAAGGTAAGGAAGAAGCTAAATGAAAGGAACTGTATGAGAAAATGTATGAATATGGAAGAGTGAACATGGGAGATATGAAATTTTGGCGCTCTGTCATCTCTACTTGCTTCAACAGGGAAATTGCATGATACTATGCATGTACAAGTATGCCTGCATTTAATTTGAATATGGACGACCTCTATGGCCTATAAATATAGATAAGACGATTAATTCAGGGGTCTTGAATTCGGTTACTGATGGTTCCCAAAAAAAAAAAAAAAGCTTGCAGTCTGAAGATAGTTCGTCTGGTAAAAATGATCACACGAGTTAGATGTGCGCGAGTTTTGTGACCTCCACGTGAGAGGTAGTATTCCGCAATGACAAACCGCGACTTCCGTACCTACTCGAGTGTTTCTCAACTCAAAGACTCGATTAATAAGGTTTAAGACAATATGATCTCCCGGTCACGCTCTTTAATACGTTCAAAAACCTAATTCCTAGTTACTATTTCGTTGTAATTACTATTTCGTTGTATACGATACAACCTGGCGAATTTATTGCCATGTGGCAATATTTTGCAGTCTACAAGAAAATGTCAAAAAGCCAAGCCAGAGTGGAACTCTATATAAATAATTGTACGAACTCGAATTGAACCCGGAACCCCCAGAGTCAGAAAATAGCCATGGAAGTCGTTCATACGAATGAATGAATGGGTACCATACGAATGAATGAATGGATGCCAATAGAATGAATTAATCGGTACCATATGAAAGAATGAATGGGTATCATATAAATGAATGATTGGGTACCATATTAATGAATGAATGGGTATCATATGTTTGAATGGGTACCATGCGGCTGAATGGGTACCATATGAATGAATGGGTACTAAATGAATAAATGAATGGGTACCATATGAATGAATGAATGGAAACCACATAAATGAACGACTGGGTACCATGTGAACGAATGAATGGGTATCAAATAAATGAACGAATGGGTACAATATGAATAAATGGATGGGTACCATATGAATGAATAAAATTACTGTATATGTGTATTTGATGTTTTATTGCTTAAAGTAGAAGTAAAAAATCTGAAAAAAACTAAAATATATTATATATCAAATTAATTTTTGAATTTGTATGCAGTTACTGCATTTTTGCTTACAAGTGCATAATCAATAAGCACTAGGAATACTTAACAAAAGCATTTATTTATACTTTAAAGTTAAATTTGCACTTCTAAGCACGGAAAAGGTATTTTTATTTGAAGAAAGTTGGAGAAAATATGTATCAATATCCATCACTACTCTTTTTTGTTTTATTGAACATGACAAGCATATTTTATGTTATTTCAATGGTTAAATGGCCTTATTGATACAAAAGTTAAAAAATATAAAATACCTTAAAAATATAAACGCTTATTAAATAATTTGAGAATACCTTAAAAAGGCATATTAAGGAATATGGAAATTCTTTAAAAATATATACGCTTATTAAAGAATTTGAAAATACCTTAAAAAGGCATATTAAGGAATATGGAAATTCTTTAAAAATATATACGTTTATTAAATAATTTGAAAATACCTTGAAAAGTCAATAAACCTATCCGTGCTTAGTAAGGCAAAATATTTATTTGTTCACTAAAATAATAATAATTTCAATAAATTTTAATCATTTTCACATCACACATCAATCATTTAAATAAATGAACCATTTTCAAAGCATTCCAACAAAGACACTTGTTTATTTAAATAAATAAATTATGATAAAAAAATTTGATAAGACGATATAAATAAACGTCTTCCGCGTGCTAGTTGGTAAGACTTTCGTCTTCCGACCCGGGGATAGCCGATTTCAATCCTGTTATACCCGTTCTTTTCTTTAAATAAAAGGTTGCAAATCTGATATTTCCTTTAGGCTCGTCAAACACATATCTGGTTGGCTGGAATTGGTGAACACATATCAATAAATCAGCCAGGTCGTTCTTTATTCAACGAAAGTTTAATACAAAAATACATATCTCTGAAAACGGTGATCTGCGTTGCTTAGTTGGTGAGACGTGTGTGTTTTGCCTTGGAGTTTCTACTACGATAATACCCAAAAGAAAAATAAAATAGTTGAAGTCTGATTTAGGTCCTGGACAAAGTTTTTCTTTTTTTTCTGTAGGCGGTAGTGTACTTGCATTGCAACGATGGACTGCTAGTTACCTGCATTCTTCAGTGTATTCAATCTTCAAAACTCTTTTAATGGGACCGAAGTCAGTGCTATCATCCAATGCCGGCTTTACGCTTCAACATATCCACAACATGAATAGAGATATATTTGGAGTGTATACGGAAGAACACACTCCAGTAATATAAATTTTAAATTTATAAAAGCGGCATATTATCGTTTTTTACTGAAATTTGAAAGATCCACAGAAATCGAACCGTTTTTCATTTCAATTTAGGCAGTAAATCCTATTGACAGAACTTCATAATTTTATATTACACTTTCTCTGTACACTGTACAACTTAACGGATTTATTGTCATATCAACCAACCAGGAATGTGTTAAACAAGCCTGAAGTGAAAACCTAACTGAAATCCTTTTTTATAATAAACGTATTCCAACGGGAATCGAACCCGTAACGTTGAAAGACAGCCGTCTTACCAACTAAGTCACGTGGAGGTCGTCCTTATATTAATCGTATATTTAGCTTTGACGACCCTTTCCATGAGATACTCAGAACCTTTTTTTACAATTTCCAGATAAAATACAGATAAAAATTATTTCTATAAGACTGCCGTAAAAAACTCAACCAACTAACCGTGCTTAGTATCACGCTTAAAAAGTAATTTCACAAAATAATGTTAAACCTTATTTCACTTTATAATAGCAGTATAAATTAAAAATTGTGACCGGACATAACGCTTTTAATTTTCTATAATCAATCATTAAAAAAGTATTTTTTTCCTTTGTGTAAAAAAGATTTACATAAATTGTCCAAAGAACTTTACTTTGATGAATAAACTTGCTTACCAAAAAATCTTTTAAAATTCTCAAAAAAACGTAAGACTTTATAATATTAAATTATTAAATTTTATTTGAAACAAAATTGGCTAATTTATGCCATGACCCAGTGGTTTAGTATGCTAACTCAGCATTAAAGCGTCTTGAATTCAATCTCTAACGGGTAAACATGTTTTATTAAATGTTTCATCTCTTAAAAATGATAAAATTCATATATTCGAAAGTGCGATACGAACGTACGAAATTATGTTATTCAGAAAACCACACTAACCTACAACGCACTTTATCCGACAAAAGTAGATCGTGTGTTCGTGTCCTGTAAAAAAAATCCCTTCAGACACTGACCGCAAGAATCTGTGTATGAAAAGAAATTATATTTCGCGTTTTTTGGTACTCTCCATGTATTCTACCTTTTCTCTAGAGTAATTACGTCATTCTATTGGAATGATTTTATAATACGTCAGTAGCTTTTTAACGGAGAGTAATTTCGGGGTCTCCTGGGCGTGATCTAAAAAAAGTGCTTTGAAAATTTCCATCAGAAGTTACGACATTAGATAGATAATCGACTATTTCTAACAAAATCTACCTTAAAATTTTGGCCCAATATTTAATTTATTTATTTATTGAAAGTGTCTTTTAGCGACAATAACTAAATATCCTGAAAAAATATCAACATCCTGAAAAAATCAAAACTATTCACAATACATACAGCGCATGAAAATGTGTAGAATAATAACAATGAAAAACAAAAAAAAAAATCCAACATAATAATCTGAAACTAAATCATTTAAATTATCAAAAAAATTATGATAAAATTTTACTAAAATATCCTTAGTGGAGTCTTAAGATTGTGTTAATTAGTTTCTCATGTTTACAGTTTTTTTTTAATATTTCTTAAAAAAATAATAAATTAATGTATTTTTAAAACATATTAATTTGATTTTGTAATTTGTTTTATCAAGCACTGTTTATTCCACTTTTTGTAACGGTATAACCCTACCGGTTTCAAGGCTTTCACCTCATCTTCAGGGGAGCACAAACAAGACCGTTACAAAAAGTGAAATAAACAGTGTTTGATAAAATAAATTACAATGTCTTTAAACCTCCACAACGTTATTGCCTTAACTATAAACAATATATTGTAATTTGTTTAATCAAACACTGTTTATTCTACTTTATGTTAGGGTATATATAGCCCTACCAGTGTCAAGTTTCTCACCGCATCATCAAAAGAGCACCAACAAAACTTATCGTTATATAAAGTGGAATAAACAGTGATTGATCAAACAAATTACGTGTTTAAACCTCCACAGTGTTAATGATTTAACTAAATATTAATAATATTTTTCTTTTGTTTGTTGTATTATTCTGACTAATCTTCGATTTAAAAATGAAATTTATAGTGAAACGAGTGTCTTAAATGTGATAAGAAAACACTATATAATATTTTTTATGTTAATGTTCACAATGATTTAAGTGAACTGCTTTGGCAATGAAATATTTAATTTGCTTAAGTAAAACTTAGATTGTGCTTAATGTGTTTAATCCCTGCAATATTAGCTTAAGAAAAGTATAAAAATGAAATATGCTTTACCATGATAAATGAATAACTTCCACAAAAAATGTAATTGGATAATTAATTAAATATAAAACACCGGTTCGTTAGAAAAAACTTTATGATATTGAAACACGTCTCGTTTATAATTATACAGTGTAATTTGCTGAGTAGTTGAGTAAATTGTATTTTGCTTATTACTAAATAATACATACAATTTTTTTTTTATATTCAAAGTGATGAAAGTAAGATGAATGCGTTAGAAATGAAAGCGCTGAATAGAATATACAGGGAAAAAGTATGACAGAATAAGGATGATATTAGGAAGAAAAGCGTATTAAAAGAAGATGCAGTGCTTCAGAAATTGAGAAGATTTGATCACGTAAAAAGGACGAACGATGAAAGATTTGCAAAAATATTTTCAACATTAGTATACAACGCACAAAGAGTTTGGGAAGATCTGAAAAAGCGTGATACTACAAAATCAATCGAATTATTCTAAAAGAGAGAAGAGTGAAAAGGCTTTGTAATGGGAAAGTATGCGTGACGAGGCGTATAGACGTGGGAAAAGTTAAAGATATGTGACGGGATTGAATGAAGTGTAGTTTTATTATATTTGCCTACTCCAATAGGAAAACTAGGTGGTGATGGTTATTATGAACTAAATTCAGCACTTTTTTAAAGAAAACATGTTTAAAAATGTAAGAACACTTATTTATCAAAAATTTATTTATCCTGATAATGCATACATTAAAATACGTGATAATATGTTGACTGTAAAACTTTTAAAGAAAATAGACTCAATATCAAAAAAACAACCGGGAGTAACGGGTTCGACCCCCGTTGAAATCCAAAATATATTTTTCGATTCGCGCCAGTCATTTATGGCGTTTTTAACATTTTTCTGATTGGTAGGATATAAGCCCGCCAAGTTGTACTGTTTACAACAAAAGTGGTATACATACAACACAACGTATTCAAACAAACGGAAGATTTGAACAAAATAAATATCGAAAAAACCTATTAAAAATCACAGGGAGTTGTCCCATTAAATTTGGACCTAGCTTCGATATTTAAAGAGCTATGACACCAAAACCGGTAGAGCAATATAAAAATGACATGAAAAAAATATATATTAATAAAAACATTCGCATTTTTACAATATTTGTAAAAATATTGATACTGGATCTAAACTTTGAATTTTGATTGAATTTTATCCCCTTACAAGATTATGTGTATGACGGTCTCCATGTCCTAGCTGGTAAGACTCTTGTCTCCTAGCTTGAAGGTTTTGGGTTCGATTCCCGTTGGAACCCAGACTTTTTTAAAAGAATTCCAGCCTGATGTTTACTTAAGGCCTCTTTAACATCTTTATTTATTTATTTATTTAACACTTTTATTGCAATACAATCTGGCGGGTTTATTGCCAGGTGGCAATCTCTTCCGACCAACCAGACAAAAGTAAATGAAGCAAGTTACGTGGTCGCATAAATCATTCAAATGACTATCCATCCCCACGAAATCCATAAACATATACACGAGAACATGCTCACGAACCCCACAAAGACGGACAATCACCCATCTTTCTGGTTGGTCGGAAAATTTTTCCACATCGCAATAAGCCCGCCAGGTTGTACTGTTGATTACGAAAGTGTAATACAATACATTGTTTACTTGAAATACTTTTTATTTGGGTCTATTTTGTTTTAAGGTTTATTTAAATTACATGAAAATATTTAAACACTGCTTTTAAACCAGTCATTTAATTGTTTTAAGGTTTGTTAAATTAAACATGGAAATGTTTAAACACTGCTTTTAAACCAGTCATCTTATTTCATAGATTTCATCAACATCCTATGATACATACTTTTTATATAATTTACTATAAAATTTCTTATGGGGCTTGACTGTTTTTGAAAAGAATATTTTTTATGAGCATGGGTTGTCAGGTAGTAATTTATAGATGTTATCAAATTTATTGATAATTTTGAGGGATTCATGTTCAAGTATCAACTGGTTTAACGTGGAGATCACTTTTGGTTAATTAATTCTGATTAAATGTTTAAAAAAATACTGATTAGTGATAAAAATAACAAGTTTTCAATCAATATGTCTTTACAAAATCGATATGAATAATCATATTTTAAATAATCATTGAAACACTCATTGGCATAAGTTAAGTTGCCGACACTGAAAAATTATAATTTTAACGTAAATCAAAATGTAAGAAACTTCACAATCTTTATTTTAGAAGACTTAATAATACTAACATAAATATCGTAAGGCTTAACTATGGACTAAATGTATTCGAAGCCAGTCACTTTTTTTATATTATCAGTCCATTGGAAGATAAGCGTCGGCTTATCTATAGTTTATGGAACTCTCTTTTGCTCCCGAGTCCTCATTAGCGTAAGTTAAGTTGCCGACACTTAAAAATGTTAATTTTAACGTGAATCAAAATGTAACAAACTTTACAATCTTTATTTTAGAAGACTTAATTAGACTTACATAAATATCGTCAGGCTAACTATGAACCAAATGTATTCGAAGCCAGTCACTTATTTTATAATATCCAGTCCATTGGAAGATGAGCGTCGGTTTATCTGTAGTTTATGGAACTCTCTTTTGTTACCAAGTCCTGATTCGAGGTACCATATTAGGGATGCATAACCGATAACGTTTAATTTAGTGTTTTATTAGTTACTTAATAAGCACACTTAAGCCAGTGTCTTAATAACTACCGACAAATTTAACTAGCTGTGCGATTTAATAAATAAAAGCTCGCCTTTATCAGTAACATTATTTGCGTTTTTCGTCCATTTTAATTATGTTTACTAAAATGAGTACATTACAAGTACTGTTTAGAGCTCGTATGCACAAATAAAACCATGACTATATCAAACAAGATACTTGTTTGCGTGTCAAATGACAGAGTTATGAGGAAAGCGTGGTAGAAAGCAATGAAATTATGTGTGAAAAATATAAGTGATCTTGCCCAAAAAAAACGTTCTGTTATTATTGATCAATATTCGTTTTAATTAATACTTAATTTACATTTTGTCTTGTCGACGTGTACGCTGGTTATTGGGTCCAGAATAGCGTGCAAAACCGCGTTTATGGAGTATTTGAGTGTTATGTAAAGTAAGGGATATTTTACATATTTTCAGATATTTTATTCTAACTGTGTTAAAAAAAGCTTAAGTTACATTTTTTAATAAGTATACACTATCTATCCAATATGAAAGATGACTGCCGGGAAATGAAATACAAGACATTGTTTATTATTAGGTTACATTACCTTCTATTCAAAATACACTCCTTGTGAGTCAATATAATACTGAAAGCCTTTGTAAAATTTTCTGAAGCACCCCTGAATTTCATTTTTCGGAATCGCCTCCAAAATCGCGGTAGAAATCTTCTGGACGTCTGAAATCGTGTCGAAACGCTTTCTTTTCATCGCCAATTTCAGTTTCGGGAATGATCAGAGTTGCATGGAGCCAAATCAAGCAAATATGGGTAGTGATCGAGCACCACGATACTTTTTTTGATCAAGAAATCGCGTACAACCTTCATTCGTGTGTGTAAGTGGTAATTGTTAACTAATAAAGAAAACATTTTTATGAGAGTTATAAGAAAAAAAATAAAGTACTTACCATTTGGTACAACGATTCAAAATAACTCTTGATGAATGAATCTTTCATTGTTACTGCTATCGCTTTTAGAGTTGTAGTTAATCTAAAAACAAAAAAAAAAAAAAATTAACATAAAATACGAGTATACAGGTTGTACCGTAACTCGACGTCAAGGCGGTATGGAGGAAAAGGCCAGCTAATGACGATTCAGAGTTAAAAAAACTTGTAAAAGCCTTATACTTTTCGAGTTATAGGCATTTCTTTGAAAATTGTGAAAGTAGCTACCCTGCGCCAAATGTTTATATGCTGTGACTACAAATTGTATCGCAATACTAGATAGCCCTGATATTAGTCGAAGTTCGATATAAAACAAAAAAAACCTTGTCACACCTTTTTCCTATTTATCAGAAACAATAATAAGATGTACACATTTGATTACATAAATCAAGTTCACCAACAATCAATCTTACCAAGGTGTGACGCCTGCTCAGCTCAGCCGGTGAAAAAGTGAACAAATCCTCCTTGGTCTCAGGGTTCATTGGATTCCTTTAACTCTGATTTAACTCTGAGTAACTCTTTCTCAATTCTCAGCGGGACAAGGTGACACAATTAAACAAGATATAATTTTAAAACAAAACAGTTTATTATATTAATGGATGAAAGAAAAAAAAAAAAAAACTTGAACGTATGTCAAGAAAAAAAAAGTTTAACTGGGACGAAGATTGTGTTGTGAATTTTAACAAGGGGGATTACAATAACAATTAGAATTTAAGTTGAGCCAGGGTTTAACGTCCGGGCGAAATTCAGCACTAAAAATAAAAGGATAATATTCACCAAATTGTAAATGTCGTCCTGAAGCGTCCGTGATACAGCAGAGAGAAAGTCAGCGAAATGAGCCTGGCAGTCTTCCGTGCGACCAGCGTTTGAAGGAACGTCCTTACAGCGCCGAGTCTCCAAAGCAAAAGGGAGGCTGCCCGCGAATTTCTCCTCTTTTATAGCAAGATCGCGAGAAAGAGAAGAGAAATATTTCCGTCTCACTTAAAAATACTAGTGCCGCCAACTACAGGCGTGGAACTAAAACACTTAGTATAACGTCATCAAAAAAGGGTACTAGGAATTATCGTCAGGTACGGGCGGTATTGAGACATTGCGACAAGCAGATTTATTACTCTACCCTTTTAGTAGTTTAAAATATCCCATACCTCTATTTAAAAAGACAATGACATCGGTATTCTTTACAATTCGGCACAATGGGTTTGGAGTCTAGACGGTATTTATTATTCCATCCTGGACCGTATGGAGTTTTATGATACTTTGCTTTTATCTTTTCAACACAAGGACTATAAAAAAATAAAATTCAATGTGATTTATTCGATTTTTTTATACGAAGGTATGAAATCAGGATCAATAACATGCTCGATGGATGAATCTTCCATTGTTCCTGTTAACCTTTTTATAGTTATAACAAAAAAATATCTCGTAAGAAAAGTTTACTCTCTAAGCGGCGCTATATAAATTGTCGTTTGATTATTATTGAAACAAAATAATAATACAATGTTGTCAGTAGCAAAACATTAAATTACTACATTATCGATGTCACTATTATGCATATAAAATAACGAATAAAACGCGTTCAAGTGAATTCGGCTAAATTAAGACCTTGTAAATGGAGGGATTGTTGCATAAGATTTATTTAAAAAAATGGCACAATAAACCAGAATGGAGAAAACATTCCCATGAATATCATTTAATAATTATATTTTTTCCCAGCAAATGTGTACAATGCTACATGAGCTATATAAAAATACACAAACAATAAACGACGAATTGAGAACATTTACATAAAAAATAATTTAATAAATGTAAATAAAAATAATAAATTTCAGCAAATTAAAAAAATATTATTCTGCTCCGACTATATTTACCCCCATTCTCCGATGGTGTAGCATAAATTGTTAATTTTCAATGATTTTAATTAATGAATTCTCATATTCAATAAGCGCTCATGTATTCTCTATATGCATTGCCTCAGAGCTGCATCATAATCTGGCAGACAACCTCGAGCAAACATTTCAAAAGCACTACATTAGTCCAGATTTGACACGGCATGCATTATTATACTGTACATTGAATTATTTTAAAATTCTTGACTTGTAATTTACCCAAAGATCGCTTGAGTACTATGGCATGCAAAGTGAATGAAATAGTTGCTTCTTTAATCTATCATTGCAGCCCCTGCAGCGTCTTCCAATCATATTTGCTCTTATATGTTACATGACGAAAATCTTTGTCTGTGAATATTTATTCCTTAATTGAATTTTTATTTTCTCCTTTTTTGTATTTCAATATAACAACCTGTCAGACTCGTGTCTGCACGGTCACGCACACTACGCAGAATAATTCGTGCATCATTTTAACAAAATAAATAAGCTTCAAAACATTTCTCCGAATTCTCTAAAAGATTTATGACACAAAAAATATTTTGCAAACATTTTAAAACTATACATTCGTGAGACGTTTTATCAGTACCTGATTTTACAATACTTAATAGGAAACAATAATATGACCCCATATAAGTGTATTTACCCCACTGACTCATTAGGTAATTTTTAAAGAAAATTTTATTTTAAATTTTAAAGCAACAAAAAGGGCACCTGCCTACTTCTATGTACTTTATTTCGATAAATGAATAGCTCAGAATGTTGATATATAGCCAAGTACTCGTAAATAATTTATTTGTTTATTAATAAACAGACCAATGAATTTCTAACAATGATAATGATAAACCAGTAGTTAGTGATTTATGCATTACAAAAAGACAGAATAAAAAACAATGTTTCAAACAATTATAAGGAGCGTTGGGGATCTTTTTCGGGCTGCCGGGAACAAAGATGCCTACTCTCAAGTAATATTCAACGTTGGGGGGACCTGACATGACACAAGGAAGAAGAAGAAACAATTATAATTAATACATTAAAAAATAAGTGCGACAACAAGAATCAAACAATACATAAGAATGCATGTAAGTAGTGAAAGGGGAATATATACAGATGGGTACAAACAAAACTGAAAATGTGCATAGTACAAGTCAAAATCGTCCCCACAACACTATGTTTGGTCATCTAGTCATCAACATTATCATTATCATTGGGGTAGGCAGAGACAACATTTCTTCACTTTTTTATATCCTGGCACACCACGTTTGATTTTACTACGCCCATACATCTCGTCATGAAACTTTCCTATTATGAAGGTTTTTTACACTTTTCTTTTTCAGGATTTGATTCGTTTGGTCTTTTTTTCTTTATGAATTCCGCCTTTTTTCTATACTTTTCAAATACTGTCTCAAGATGCCAATATATGCATTTTAAAGTCAAAAGAAAATAAAGTGTCTTTCAAATTGAGCGGTTTTATTGATTCAATTTTTTTTAATTCTTGAATAAAACACACAATTCGCTTTGATTTCAAAACATTTTTTATTGGTCATTAAAGTATAATGTACCACATTTAAACACAAAAAAAAAATCCGCCAAAGGTCCACCTCTTGCAGCTCCACAGATGTCCACACTTTTGTCAAAATTTTCGATGATATTTTGGCATAATTGCGGTTCTAGCTCACCAATAACGCGAATAATTTCGTCTTTCAGCTCAGGAATTGATTGGGGGTCATTCTAATAGACCTGTTTTTTTACGAAACCCCAGAGAAAATAGTTCAACGGTGTCAGATCACATGATCTTGGTGGGCAGTTAACATCACCGTTTCCGGAGATAACAATACATAAAATAATTCAACAATTTTAACGCGTTGTTGTATTTATAACACGACACCATTTTTATAAATGTCATACATTACATTTATCAAATGTCACAAGACCCAGGCAAGTTCATGACGCCATCTGTGTTTTATCCAAGAATTTTAAAAACTGCTCAATTTGAAAGACCATTTACATAACATTTGCTGCACGTGAAACGAAAGCGGATAATTATTTGTTAAACAAAATATATTCGATACGTAGCAAGTAAAAAAAAACGTAGCAAGTTAAACAAAATATATTCGATACGTAGCAAGTAAAAAAATACAGGGAACGTTTATACTCTGGACCTACTGGTTTCATCGATAATTTCATCATTTTCCATTCAAACATTTGAACAAACTTCAAAAAATATGTTATTGAATATAAAAGCCTCTCTTAATAAGCGAGCATATCAATCTTTCCATTAATCGGCAAAGCGAAATCCAGGGGAGAGAAATTTCCGCTTGATTAGCCCCGCAATATCGATGTTATTATCTTAATTCAGTTAATCAATATTGTTTAACGCTTCGGAGAGCGATTTTAACAAGAACTGAACATGAATTCAGGAAAATTAGGAATTTCTATACATATAAACCTACAATGCCTTTTTGAATAGATCGTATTACGAATCAAACGTTTCGAAATTAAGATGAAAAACAGGAAAAAATATATTTCTCGAAAAACATTCCAAATAGGGAGGTTGTATTGTATTGTATTAAATTTATTTTATTTACAGTGCAACCTAGCGGGCTTATTATTATGTGGCAATTTCTTCCAACCAACCAGAAATATGTTAAAGAGGCCTTAAAGGAAAATCTGACATTTTTAATCTGAGTTACAACGGCAATCGAATGTGCAGCCTCCGGGATGAGATACAAGCGTCTTACCAACTAGGCCACGGAGGTCGTCTCGCCATCGAGGTTTTTAGCGTTATCAGTCTATTTTGTGGCAGAAGTGCGGTAGTATTGCCAACACGTACGAAGACGAACTGCGTGTAAAATGGGATCAACTTCTATAGCCTGATCGGTAAGCCGACTGTTTTACCAATCTAGAGGTAAGGGACTGAATTCCGGTTGGAACCCAGACGTTGTTTGGTTCTGAATTAAGGTTCAGTTCAGTCCGATGCCACCACCAACCAACCACGCTGATTTTGAGGATAAAATAAGTCCCCATCTAGCGCGATCTACACTAGAAGATCGAAATCTTATATTTTTTATGAGCGTGACGTCACGTTGTCATGAAGAAGGAAATACCCAAAAGGACTGCTCTAGTGGCAGCACACCTGAGTGTGAAAAGAATAGTAGCGATGACGGACTTAAGGTCCGACATCCGATGATAAGGAAAATTAGTAGCTTTTAGTTAAGGTATCTTTAATATATTTCTAGTTGGTTGGAAGAGATTGTCGCATGACAATATAACAATGAGTTACCACTGTGACCTTGTCGGAGGTTGCACGTTTGATTCCCGTTAGTTCCTATTTTTCTGCTCTGGTTTTGTTTAAAGACTATTAAACATGTTTTTTTCGAATTCGATTTCCGATAGTTATCAAGTAAAAAAAGGGTCCTTGTCTGGTAAAAATACTAGTGGGTTTGTCTCTTCACGTGTGATAGCGTCACTAATACGTACAATGATGAACCGTGAGTGCCGTGCATACTGCAGTAGTACCAAACCCGAACGCTATTTTTTTGGGCTAAATATTATATTGTATCCCGGCAACGCTCTTCTCTATACTCGAATGTATTACCAATTTGGATATATTGAAGAGTACCGTACGAATGGAAAAAAAACATATTTCTGGTTGGCTGGAAGATATTGTATACAACGAAAATATAAATATGAAAGGTGGCGCAAGGCTGTTTCTTGATTATCAAAATATTACTAAAAGCTCCAACCACTCTATCCACACATAAGCGTGACATATAACCGACCAGTAAGTGAAGAGAAAATGTATAACCTTCGCATACTCAATACTACGCGTTAAGCAGTTCTTAAGGGTCACAGAAACTAAAAAAGATACGTCGAGTGTATGGTGACGACACAGTAAGTGTGTCGAATGTGGTTTAAAAAAATCAAAAATGATAATATGACATACAAAGATGATATCCATACTGGAAATCCGATAACGACCAAATCAAGGCTTGGATCGATAATAACCGAGTGTTCGGTGCAATTTTAAGCTTGAATTTGACCTGAAATACTAAATTACTTTCGGGACAACCCATTGACAATATGTTGTGTTATATTACACTACCGTTGTTTGAAGTACAGTAGTGGTAGAAAATAACCGTTATTTAATATTTAACTATGAAATTTTACAAAGTAAAAGCCGAAACCTTCGATAAAAAGAACTTAATTTAATATACTGTTTTAGATTTGCTTTCATATTTTATTCAACCTGAACACAACATTGCACCATTTTCCTCTTGAAATAAGCATAGAGGAGTGAGCTCCTGACTTTCCTATCGCGACACATATTTCACCTCTTCTACGTCTATACACCATCTCATACAACTACTTCGATTTATCTGACGTTTTAAATTTACTTTTTACAAAATATTATTTACTTGATCCAAACATAATTCCTTTGGCCTTCATCTACCACGCCTACCACGCCCTTCACATTTGCCCCGTATATTTGTTTAGTTAGTCTTTAATTCGTTCCACATGACTAAACCATAACAGAGCGCTCTCTTTATATATTAAATCAGCCATCAGTTTACATTCATCCGTATTCTTTCATACATTTTTAATCCAATCATTCTTCTCAATACACGCATTTCTACAACATTTATTCAACTTCTTTCAGTATTTTTTCAGGCCCACGTTTCGCTTTAATACGTCAAGACCTGAACACATTTTGTTTCAAATTATGACAAAATTAAACGGATTTATTTTATTTTATTTTGTTACGATTTCATGAGATTACTTATTTTTCAGTCGTGATCAATTGAACTTAAATAATAAATTTCCAATCCATCTCTGGTAACTTTTCTTTTAAAAATCGTACCTCAAATATATTACTTAAGGTACAGTTTTATAGATACTAAGTGAATTTGCCATATTTCATTTCGGTTTAAATCTAAATTGAATTTGTAACTACGAACAAAATGATTCATTCTTTTCATTTCTTGATGGAACGAGTATTGAAGATTTTTTTTTATTCACTCATTTTGAAATTTTAATTTGAGCAGGCGCTTTATTAATTAAATACGAAATATAAAAATTTATCAGGAAAATAATTTCGTATTTTTAGGTCAAGTTCTAATATTTTATACTTGCACGTGCTCGTATTCTGTAAATCTATTTTCAATATTTTCAGCATATCAGCTATCTTTCGTGTCGTAGAATGCTGGTTATCGTCGATCGAAGCCGTGATTTGGTCATGATACTCGTAGTATAACCTGGCGGATTTATTACAGTCTTCGTGCGTGCTCTTCTATGAAAAAGGCTTTAAACTATTCATAATTTGATTGATTTGGTCGTGCTACGTTTTTGTTGGTATTTTTACATTGTATGTACCTTTCTATACTACTCGTGTAGATATTTTATTGCATATCATTTTTCTACGTGGCCGAACTATCTCGATGAGCATTTCATTTTAAGCGCTGCATTTCTCTGAATCCAATTTTATTTTCTTAGTCCCTTATTCTCTAAATACATATTTATATACTTGTGCTTATTCCCTTAATACACTTTTCCCTAATATACTTATTCCCTGAAAACATTTTTTTCTTATGACTTAATTTTTTAAACACATTTTTTTCTTATTCCTTAAATATATTTATCCTTCTGTCGTTATTATCTAAATACATTTTCCCCCCATGTGCTTATTCTCTAAATACATTCCCGTGTGTTCTTATTCCCTAAATAAATTTTCCTCTTATAATTATTCCCTAAATACATTTAATAATTTATCCTTATTTCCTAAGTATATTTTTCCCTTATGTCCTTATCCCCTAAATACATTTTTCATACATTATTATTCCCTTAAAACATTTTTTTATAACTTTATTCCCTTTATACATTTTTTCTTATATAATTATTCCTCTAAATATTTTCTTCTTATATCCTTATTCCTTAAATATATTAACCATATATCTTTATTCCCTAAGTACACATTTCTCTTATGTCCTTATTCCTTAATTATTTCCATACATCATTATTCCCTAAATGTGTTTTCATCTTATGTCCTTATTCCCTAAATACATTTTCCTCTTTTGTCATTGTTCCTTAAATGCATTTTCCTAACGTCCTTTTTTTGGAAATACTTTTCCATATGTCATTTCAGACTTTTTACCCTTTAATTAATTAAGTTGGATTACTAAAAGCCTGGATGTTACAATGTATGACTCTTACTCCGGTAGCTCAGTATAGGTAAAACAAGGCTCAATAAGATCTCAAGATGTCGTGGGAAGAGGTAGGCATTCGTCAGTGCTTGGGTAGGTATAAATACATAATGAAACACATATTTGCTGTTAATTGGTTATATATTTAATCCTGACGAGCTGATACTCCGTCAGGAAATTCAAATGGGCAGATTTCTCTCTGCTACTCCGCTAACCTTTCAGATGGACAGGCAGTCGAAGTAATTTATTATCACACAACAGTCCGTTGCGGAAATGTGTCAATTCTCAAAGATTAGATCTCGCCAATCTCTAGAATACTCAAATATCACCATAAAATGACAAGCAAAAGAGGATAAATAAGGTTGATCTTACTCCAATACAGGACAAAATGTATTATCCCAGATCCGCTTCAAGTGTATGACCAGGTCGACTCGTATATGGCCCTCTGACCTTATACTGTTACTACAGGGCCGCTGATGTGAAGAAATTCCCTCAGTGGTTGGCGACCGCCAATTCGTGCCGTAATACACCCACACGACTCAGTTCCTCGGGAATTTACCGGACAAATTGTATCAAATAAGAATGAACAATCAAATGTGAGAAAAGCTTGTTCAAGTTCGCGAACAGCGTCAAGACGAGAATGATGTTGACTTGATAACTTCGTGGCGAGAATGAGGTCGGAAGATCGCGGTCCCTTAATTTAAGGGATCTCAGCCTAGCGCCGCCATTTTGGAACTCTATAGAAAGTCCCTCGCGACCGTTAAAAAAATCATAAATCTTTTCGTTATTTTGCCAATGAATAGTCTATTTAAACTTTCACAGCGTAATTAAGTCGAGAATCCTTTTTGTATAACATCCGGTGAAACTTATTGTTTAAGAGACAATACTGGACCCTTCTTTTTTTAATGTATCTCGAGTGAATTGTTATTCTCAGCCGTTGTTTTCAATATTTAACTATGTCCGTAATAAATTAAGCGCGACGTATTTCTTTAGAAAGGAGAAGAGAAATTTTTTGACCCCTTTTTTTCTCTCTCGCATGACAATCGCGGTCATAAAAGCGCCTTCGCCCTCGAAATATATCTTGCGCAAAGTTTTATTTTCTTTTCTTAGTAACAATAGTTATCTGTGACTGCAATAAAACAGATCGCAGACGGAACACTAATTACCGATCCTCATAAAGTGTCGTGTATTTCTATACAAATGGGAAGACAAGCCAGCCACTCGAGGCAGTTAAGTTTGAAACAATAGGAAGCAATCCTTCTCGAAAATGACGCAAGATCTCCCTTTGACTGCTCTGGTTCACTATTTTTAATGGTTATTTTTTAACTACAATAAACTAATTGGTCGGCCGTACCCAAGTCCTGACACTCCATTTTATGTTACCGAAGAAAAAAAAAAAAAAAAAAAAAAAAATAATAATAATTCAAGTACTGATTACGGCCCTGTGTCAATTGGTCATACACCTGCTTGCCGAAACAAGGATTAGATACTATGCTAAAGGGCATGACGTTACTGGGTCATGCCGGATACGCTCGTGGACGATTTAATAAGCCCCTGCATTTGCGAAAAGAGTAGGAAACCACGAAAAACTAACTCTCAGGGCTTCCCTATCTAAGAACACCTGGAAACAGTTAAACATTTTATAGAGCAAGGCACAATACAGGAGAACATCAATTATCGCCTTCCCCTCAACATGGTTACACATAATAAGTCTTATTATTATTTTTACAAAAAAAAGAAACATACAACATTTAGGATAACAAGACAAAACAGTCACAAGAGTAATGTTCAAGAACAGATACTATCGCCTTCTCTTCAGCATGGTTACACATAATAATTCTTATTAATTTACAATAGAAAAATGTACAAACATTTAAGATTACAAAGGCAACACACTCACAAGAGTAATGCCCAAAAACAGATCAAGTTACTTAATAGTAATTATGTTAGTTCACAACGGCTTCCCCAGAACCGGATCCGATAGTCTGCACTTTTTAGGGGCACTGATTTAGTTTCTTAACCTAATCACTTAAATTAAGGAAGCAAGGTGAGTTTCCTCCCGCTTGTCTGGTGATCCTTGATATTGCAAGATACAAGTCTGGCGATATATCAATAATGAGACTATATAAGACACATTTAACATACGATTTTCCATTACACGGCCCTGAGACACCACTCATAGGGGCGACATCTGACTATAGGCTTCTCCAGGTCTAAAAACTGACAAGAAACAGTTACACTTGGTTATACAATACAGCAAATATGTGTTTATAATATCATCACCTCGGGGATCGTCATCCCTTTAGTGCCAATTCTCGTGCTAGCCAGAGTCGTCAGTGCAACGCCCACACACATCACGGACGGTGCCAAAACTCGCATGATCCATAAAATACCATGGTTATCCGGGCACCGACGGTGCCATGAGCGTCCACCTAGACCGGGAGCATATGCCAATTTGGGTTCATGACGCCCATGGTTGGAGTCACACTCAACAACCCCCACTGGATGTATATAGGCCATCCGTAAGCCTCCACTGGATGTATATAGGCCATCCGTAAGCCCCCTACTGGATGTATATAGGCCATCCGTAAGCCTTTCGCTGATTGGTTGGAGCCTACTCCACAACCGTTGTCACCAGTGCGACACCCGCGGACCCAAATGGCGGAGCCAAGTTGTACATGTTGTCCACGCACAAAACTACGGTCGTCCTTGTCCCAATGGTGCCCACGAGCGCCCACCTAAGTCGTCGGTGCGACGGCCGCAGAACCAACGGGCGGACCCAAGATACGCATGATGTCCCCACACCATGCTACCTACGTCCGGGTACCGATGGCGCCACGGACGCCTGCCCACCTGGACCGGACTGACAATAAAACCTTTGTCACCAGTGTGACGCCTGCGGACCCAAAGGGCGGAGTCCATACACACTACTATGGAGGTCCTGGTACCAATGGTGCCGCGAGCGCCCACCTCTGTCGTCGGTGCGACGGCCGCAGAACCAACGGGCGGAGCCAAGATGTGCATGACGTAGTCATATCATACTATGCACCTCCGTGTACCGATGGCGTCGCGGACGCCTGCCCACCTAGACCGGACTGACAGTTACAATAAAAAAAAATATACAAAACAACAAAAAAAAAATCATTGGCCGAAGCCTCACAATTAAAGGATATCCCATCGAAAGCCCCCCCCACCAAAGCACGCACCAAATCCCTTTCATTCATACTTCCCAGCAGCACTTCCCAAACCCCTGTAGCAACCCCACTCATTCCCTATCATGGAGCTGCCTTCCATTCAACCTATACGACCTCGTGCCAGGTGAGCGACCCTTGACAGAACAGGATAAGGAATTGGTAAGGATGTATCCAATGTGACATCATGAGGAGGTGAGCGTCGACGCTCTATCAAAAGACGTGCATACAAACGCTATGCTATCAGCAAAAATTCACCACTCATTGTCCAGCACATGGTCTATTGAGCGCCACCATATTTTTTTTCTTGGAACATGGAAACCTAATTTGGTAAAACTGAATTACCACAAGTGCCACGGCAGCTCTCGCGTCAATTCACCGTAGTGGAGCCCTTATTCCACCTTGGCGATGTCTTTGACGTGAAATTTACCTGCCACTTTCCCCTTCAGGTCAGACAGTTCATATATTGTGTCGGAAATTTTCCTTGTGACCACACACTTGACAAATCGGGGCGCTAACTTGTTGCTGAAGTATCGCCCAGCGTTTGATTGGCTAAAAGACCGCCTCCATACCACCTGTCCAACTGACAGTGGTCTAGACCTCCGGCGTAAATTATAGCGCGCAGCGCTCTGCTTAAAGCCGGCCAAGAGTTTGTTAGTAACGCTCTCATAAAGCTGTTCCATATTTTTGAGCCCCTCCGCATAGTGTGAGGTTGGATCCTCTTCTTTTCCAGAGGAGGCCGTCCTCTGGCCGTGAAACGACCCATGGGGAACAGGGTGGAACCCATGGAATAAAAAAAAGGGTGAGTACCCGGTGGCTGTACTCACGGTATTATTCAAGCACGAGCAGATTTTTCCTAAATGCTCGCACCACTCCCGTTGGTTATCCTGAACCATTAATGATAAACATGTTAAAATCGAGGAATTGTATCTCTCACTAGTGTTATTCTGAGGGTGATAGTAGGCGTTATAAAAGAGGTCAGTGATCCCATAAGACTCCAAGAATCCTTTGAACTCTGCTGAAATAAATTGCCGTCCATTATCCATAACTATGGTACGAGGCACGGAGCACGGCAAAAATATCTGACCCTCCAAGCATTTAATGATTGCCTTGGATGTAGCTACTCTCAGCGGGAAAGCCCAAACAAACTTGCTAAAATTATCAACCACCGTCAAAATATACGAATTTCGTTTTAGAGATAATGGAAGAGGACCAACCAGATCCATGCTCAACGACTGCATGGGTCTGGATGCACGCTTTGGCACGGACATAAGTCCTAAGGGCTTCTGAGTATTATGCTTATAAGCTTTACAGGTATCACAACGCGATATGTATTGCGTAACGGCATCCATTAATTTGGGAGCATAATACGTGCGTGACAGAATTTCTACAGTTTTTCGTACACCCGGATGGCAAAAACTGTTGTGAGTATCCCTAATAAGGTCTCCCAACGCGTCACTAGGTACAACGACCTTCCAATCCCGTCCGCCTAAGTTTTGAACAGGGTCGCGAGCGGATTTGCACAACCGAAATAGGCGATCCTTATCCACTACGAAGTTGGGCATTGAGCCTGGATCGTCCGTGCATGCCTGAAGTGTACGCAGGTACCACTCATCGGTTACATTCTGGAAGGGTGCGGGGAAGGTTAAGGCGGCAACCTCTATTCTACTAAGGGCATCAGCCAAGTTATTTTCGCAGCCCTTTTTATACACAAAAACGTAATCGTATTGAGACAGGCGACAGGCCCACCGGGCGAGTCTGCCACTAGGAGAAGACAGATGATCCAAATACTTAAGGCAATCATGGTCACTCTGAATTGTGAAACGTGTGCCATCCAAATAGCTACGAAAGTGGTGCACTGAGTCTACGATTGCTAAAAGTTCGCGCTCCGTAGTACTATATAATCTTTCCGCCGGAGAAAGTTTGCGTGAAAAATACGCGATTGCATGCTCGCCACCATCTGGCCTGTTCTGAGAAAGAAAACTACCAATGCTCACACCACTTGCATCACACGTGAGCACATAAGGAATAGAGTAATCTGGAGGTTTCAGAACTGGAGATGACGTCATGGCTCCTTTGAGAAGAATAAAGGACTCCTCCGCGGAGGAATCCCACTGAAACTTTGAACCACGGAACTTAACGCTGGTCAGTTTGCAGAGAGGAGAAGCGATTTTTGAAAAATCTCTTATGAACCTACGATAGTAAGAGCATAATCCAAGGAAACTCTTAACTTCCTTGACACTTCGTGGTCTAGGAAATTCCTGCATAATTCGGATCTTTTCGGGATCCGTACGGAGTCCCTCGCGATCCACGACATGACCGAGATACTTTAAACTTGCTTTACAAAATTCCGACTTGGATAATTTGATGGTAAGGTTGGCCTCCTTTAATCGCTCCAGAACAATACTCAGCGTTGCCAAATGAGATTCGAAATCGGGACTACATATGAGAATATCATCTAGATAGCAGAAGACATGGTCACCCTGATCGGTGAACAATTGTTCCATCATTCGTTGCATCTCAGCAGGAATGTTTTTTAAGCCAAACGGGGTGACCACAAACTGATATTGTCCCCGGCCCTCTACGAAGAATGCCGTCTTGCATTTAGACTCGTTGCTTAATGGCATTTGCCAAAACCCATGGCTCAGATCTAAAGCAGTGAGGTAGCGCGTATCTCGAAGATTATCGAGAATTCGGTTGATGTTAGGTAACCGATAACAGTCCGACTGCGTTACAGAATTTAATTTGCGGGGGTCCAATACAAATCGAGCGGAACCATCCTTTTTCGGAACAATAAAGGCATTATTAAGCCATGAACTCCTAGAGGGTTCAACTACTCCTAACCTGATCATTTCATCTAGCTCCTTAATCATCTGCTGACGACGCACATGAGACAAAGGGTACGTTTTTTGTTTCACCGGCGGGTGCGTACCGGTTTCAATAACATGATTAACTAAAGTGGTACGACCCAAACCTATTCTTTCAAAAGCGATGCTCTCAAACTGGTTGACCATCAGGAGCAATTGCTGCGCCTGTCGAGGGGATAGGTCTCCGGCGGAGGTTAAACACGAAGGCCTCTGAGGTCCGGAGGCAACTGCCGATAAGGAAGACGACCCCGACTCGTTTAAGAACCTACTCGAATGAGGAAACAATTTCGGTGTAAGCCCGGAACGCTTCAAAAAGGGAATGCCGAGCACCAAGCAAGTATCTAAAGAAGGAACTACCTGGAATTCCACCAACACAGTTTGGTGATCATAATGTAAGGGCAACTGGATCGTACCCAGCACCCGATGTCCCTGACTATCAGCCGTGTGAACGACTCCCTCAGTAGTTCGCATAATAAACCGTAAGTCCTTAAAATTTTTATACAGATTACCACCTATTACGTTAATTGCTGCACCTGAATCTAGCAACGCCCTAAATGGTGAGCCCTGAATTTCACAATGAAGATAGGGTCTCTCATCCCTAGCATTTGAAATTTCTATGGCACCAAGGTTACGGCTATTATTTCTTAATTCTATTGTATTTGACCAACCCCTTAGCTCCGAATTACCTTGACCGGGTTGGTCCCCTATCTGTTTTTTGGAATTAAGGAGCTCGGCGGCGGACGCGAAGTATCCGTCAGCAAAGTAAAAGGTCTAGAAGTCTCGGCACGACTCCTTACGCGATTACTTGGCGACTTATCCGGTTCCTTCTGGATAAGTGGTTTGTGCGGACAGTCGCGGGCAATATGATGCGGAAGATTGCACAAGAAACACCTCAACAAGGTCGGCCCTCTACCGATAACCTTCTGTGAGACGGATGACACACGTGCCCTTACCCTTGGCTGCATCTGCAGCGGCCGGGGTGATACCTCACCACTCCTGTTCATTTGTTCGAAAGAGGCACATACTCTTTCCATCTCTCGTACTGACGCAGGCCGCGTACTGACAAGGACTGAGCTAAACCTAACGTGAAGGCCTCTCTTGAACACCTGTAACAGCTCCACCTCCGTCAAGGCAGAGTCCAGTGTACTGTTTACTTCCAAAATTCGTGATATATAATCGGTGGAAGATTCTTCGTGACCCTGCTTGGATGCCCAAATATCCAGCTTTCTATCTACCATAAAACTCTCCGATTCGAACCTCTCCAAAAAATGTGCCTTCAATGTAGCCCATCTCATAGGGTTCCTATACGTAATCCTGAAAAAGGTCAGGGCTCTGTCGCGCAAAAATTCAGGTAGGACGGGAGAGAGAGAGTCTACATCGAACCTACGTGCGTGTGCTATTTCCTCGAGCCTAACCAAAAACTGACGTACGCTACCCGAGCCATTAAACGGATCCACTGGCCACGATGAAAAATTGATATTTAATGGAGGTAATTGATTACCTCTAGTGCTAGGAGACGGCAACATTCCCAAGTCTCTTGAAGGGCAAGACCCGGTAAATGGCAAGGAAGAGTCCGAACGAGGGGCTGTCGCTCCGGAAACCAGTTCCATAGAAAATTCCGGGGCTCCTCGCAAATTAACATGTGCCTTAGACCTTTGAGGCAATATAACCTCTTCTGTAGGAGAGTGAACGAGGCCCCGATTGTAGCTCCATGCTTGCCGACGCAACCTGGGGAGTTTGTTACCCGGAGTGATTCCCCTTTCCATCAATTCCCCAATCAATCTCTCCTTAGTTGCACTCGTAATATTGTCAATAGGACTCATTGTGGACTTATCCTCAGCTAGCAAGGTGAGAGTTCTATCTGAAAGATTAGAAATCCCCAAGACTCTAGGCCACGCTGTTATTAATACGCGTTCCCAATCTCAGGAATAGCCTTCACCAGAAATTCCAATCGCATGTAATCGAAGAAAACAACTCTACCTTAAAGGCCTAAAATAGAATAATTCAATAAGTTCGATCACCCGGCCACGCTATTATAACACCGGTCTACTACTAATCTCGCCGACCAGATGTACGACAGCTAGTATTCGTCAAACTTAATTAGCGAAACAGCCGGACGGCTCTGAACGAATAATGTTATAGTTGGCAAACTTAGTGCTCTAAATATTCTATTTTTTGTTGATGATTTAAAAATCTTCAAAGCGATCCAAACTCCGGAATACGCCACTAACTCTATCCAACCGGAAAGAAAACGTAACGAATTATTCCTTGCCAATGCAACAAGGAACTTCTATCAGCTGCTAAACACCCGGCCAATCACAAGAAACTATGGCGTTCCACTAGCTCTGCCTACCCGATTACCGGCCAAATTCGAGATTATACTCCTCGTAAAACTACGCTCAACTCGATTTTTTCTAATTTTAGAAAATAACTACCTACACTCGCACAGCTTTTATCAGCCGCACGTTATTAGTTGGTTATTATATTTTATTTAATTAATAAATAAAATCCTCAACTCATACACAAAATGACCGCCAAACAAAACGGTACTCGAATCAATTTCCGCCCGACCGACTTGACTGAAGTACAAAGCCTATGCTTTGTTGTTTTAACGGTCCTGAATTGCTTTCGATTCTTTACCGAGTTATACGCCGTTAATCAAAATAATATAACAAAATTATACACCGTATACAATACAACAATGCACAAAATTTCGAATAAAAACAGGAAGAAAAGAAAGAAGAAAACATAAAATTCAAATACACAGTACACAACAAAGCAATGCACAAGATATTCAAATCAAAAAAAGAAAAAAAAACATAAAACTCAAATACACAGTATACAATAAAGCAATGCACAAGATATTCAAATCGAAAAATGAAAAAAGAAGAAAAAAAAACATAAAATTCCAATACACAGTACACAACACAGCAATGCACAAATTATTCTAGTACCAAAAGAAGAAAGAAAGGAAAAAAACATAAAAATACAAATTATACCGTCCAAGCCCGACGACGAACCTCTAGGTAGGCCCCGCGTTGAAAGGCGGCCAGTTTCAGACTTTTTACCCTTTAATTAATTAAGTTGGATTACTAAAAGCCTGGATGTTACAATGTATGACTCTTACTCCGGTAGCTCAGTATAGGTAAAACAAGGCTCAATAAGATCTCAAGATGTCGTGGGAAGAGGTAGGCATTCGTCAGTGCTTGGGTAGGTATAAATACATAATGAAACACATATTTGCTGTTAATTGGTTATATATTTAATCCTGACGAGCTGATACTCCGTCAGGAAATTCAAATGGGCAGATTTCTCTCTGCTACTCCGCTAACCTTTCAGATGGACAGGCAGTCGAAGTAATTTATTATCACACAACAGTCCGTTGCGGAAATGTGTCAATTCTCAAAGATTAGATCTCGCCAATCTCTAGAATACTCAAATATCACCATAAAATGACAAGCAAAAGAGGATAAATAAGGTTGATCTTACTCCAATACAGGACAAAATGTATTATCCCAGATCCGCTTCAAGTGTATGACCAGGTCGACTCGTATATGGCCCTCTGACCTTATACTGTTACTACAGGGCCGCTGATGTGAAGAAATTCCCTCAGTGGTTGGCGACCGCCAATTCGTGCCGTAATACACCCACACGACTCAGTTCCTCGGGAATTTACCGGACAAATTGTATCAAATAAGAATGAACAATCAAATGTGAGAAAAGCTTGTTCAAGTTCGCGAACAGCGTCAAGACGAGAATGATGTTGACTTGATAACTTCGTGGCGAGAATGAGGTCGGAAGATCGCGGTCCCTTAATTTAAGGGATCTCAGCCTAGCGCCGCCATTTTGGAACTCTATAGAAAGTCCCTCGCGACCGTTAAAAAAATCATAAATCTTTTCGTTATTTTGCCAATGAATAGTCTATTTAAACTTTCACAGCGTAATTAAGTCGAGAATCCTTTTTGTATAACATCCGGTGAAACTTATTGTTTAAGAGACAATACTGGACCCTTCTTTTTTTAATGTATCTCGAGTGAATTGTTATTCTCAGCCGTTGTTTTCAATATTTAACTATGTCCGTAATAAATTAAGCGCGACGTATTTCTTTAGAAAGGAGAAGAGAAATTTTTTGACCCCTTTTTTTCTCTCTCGCATGACAATCGCGGTCATAAAAGCGCCTTCGCCCTCGAAATATATCTTGCGCAAAGTTTTATTTTCTTTTCTTAGTAACAATAGTTATCTGTGACTGCAATAAAACAGATCGCAGACGGAACACTAATTACCGATCCTCATAAAGTGTCGTGTATTTCTATACAAATGGGAAGACAAGCCAGCCACTCGAGGCAGTTAAGTTTGAAACAATAGGAAGCAATCCTTCTCGAAAATGACGCAAGATCTCCCTTTGACTGCTCTGGTTCACTATTTTTAATGGTTATTTTTTAACTACAATAAACTAATTGGTCGGCCGTACCCAAGTCCTGACAGTCATTATTCCCTAAATACATTTTTTCATATGTCATTATTGCCTAAATACATTTTTTCATATGTCCCTATTCCTAAAATACATTTGTTTCTTATGTCCTTATTCACTTAACTGATTTTTTTCTTATATCATTATTCTTTTAAATATTTTTCTCTTGTGTCCTAATTTCTTAAGTACTTTTCTTCTATAAAATTGTGCGCATCCCTCTCATTTCCACTGCTTTAAATTTTCTATCACCGCTCGGCTATATTATAAATGATATTATAAAAATTATAAGAAAATACTACTTAAGAAAACAAATTCTTTTTAAGGACGCTTTGAGTGTAGAAACTACGTATTTAGTTTAAAGAGGGCCGAATCTAAGTTAATTAAAAATAAATAAACTAACTACCCGTGTGATAAAACTGAGATCGTTTAAGAAGTTAATGTTAAAAAGGAAAAAGTCTAAACAAATTATTAAAAAGTATTTTAAATGGTGAATATATTAATGAACTTGTACGATTTAGCCACTTTTTTTTATACTTTCCCCGCATTTGCCTATACGTATACTATATGTAGGGCAAAAGGGCAGACAATCTTCAAACAAATTTTGTAGTTTGCCGCTATTCATTTGTACAAACAATATACGTATAATATAGTCGGTTTGGACCATTAAAATATTTACACAACATGCAAATTAAATTCAGAGTGTTTTCTTTTTTAATTGGCAATCCACCCAAACTGGGATGATTTGTGCCATCAAATTTAAGTCTTAATTAAATTATATGAGTCATATAATACAATTCTAGACCATTTAAAGTTTCGGTTGATTAAGCTTCAAAATTTTGTACTCGTGAATACAGTGTTAAGATGTTACAAAAAGTACAAAAATCAAAACATTAGCAAGATTCATACCAAATTGCAATTATAAAATAATAGGCACACATTTCAATCAATTCGACATAAGTGTGACCAGGGCACGGAAGGCCTTGGGCCGTATGTCAAGCATGGAAGTATTCTTAAAAAAGGACAATTGCAAAAATAATCAATTTAGAAGAATAAAAAAATAAAATTACATTTATTGTCGTATAATTCACCCACTAAATCAATATTAATAAGGAAAGAAAAATTTCGACAGTCACGCCATGAAATTATTGAACTACAATTGTTCAGAAAGTAGTTTCGTATGACGTTTATCACTGATGACGACTAAATCAAGGCTTTGCTCGAGAATAACTTTAAGTTATTACTTATTATTCCCGATTATTTGATAAAAATTCTTTATCCTCTCCATGTTTGTCCGTGCACCCCGTTTCTCATATTTTGGAAGCCTTTTATAAAAAAATAGATTGTGTGATATATCAATACTGGCACTAAAAAAGTATTTATTTAATTATTTTATTTATTAAACACTTTTATTGCAAATACAATCTGGCGGGTTTATTGCCAGGTGGAAACCTCTTCCAGCCGACCAGACAAAAGTGAATTAAGCAAGAGATATCATCAATCAAAGGAAAAGGAAGGGATTCACAATCATCATCATCATGTCGTGTAGTTCATGACTGGATATCGTGACTCCCACGATAGACCTTAACTACTCCTCTCCATCCATCCTTGCACTCCGCAGTTTGAAAAGCAGTTGTTAACGGTAGTTCTGTTGCGTCTCTCACTTGGTCAGTCTAACGCATTGAGATTTCCACTTGTGCGTCGTACTTCCACGCATCCATTGACCACAAGCCTCTCCAAACTGTCTCCTTAGCCATAAGCAATATGTCCAAAAAATTAATGTAATCATCATAGGCATATTGTTGACAATATGTCGATGACCGTACCATCAAACTTTTTACGCATACCTACGTACTGTGTCAGTGATTGATGCACCTCACCTCACTCGCAAGTGTTTCATTTCGTATTCCCACTAGGTCCACAAGACAGCTCAATCCCTTTTATACCAAAAATTGCTATACTAATTATAAAATCAACTCCTCTATAATTCGTATGCAGACTTGGAAACGAGTTTTGCAACAATTTAGATATTTTCAGTACAAGAATATATAGTATTCGCTAGAATATCACAACAGTATTTAAAAATAGCTACTAACTTTGTGCTCTCATTTATTAATATAAATAACGTAATATAAACAAAACATTAAGGACAATACTTTGCCTCTGGAGTTGAGTAGCCCTGCATCAACATGTATGAAGGTTTTAATTCTGCAAAGGCACTTGCATATCGTTCTACTAATGAGACCGTGTGTTTTCTATATCTCAATATCTATCCATAAAATTCCCACAAAATTCTCAAAAATTATTAAATAATTTTAAAACGATGACTTTAATTTATTATAACTACTGATTTTTGTATATTCATGTTAGTTTAAGATAAAGTTGTATTATTTGTCAATAATTTTAAGTATTTTATAACCTGTCACATGTTCATTTATATATAAAGACACTGTTGTGTCGTTAATTAAATAAATAAATGAAGTACTAAGAATATTATATAATTCTTCGGTCACTGGTCATTTGGAATGTTGCTCTGTAATATGGGTGCCAGCAGGGATTACGTATTCACTCATGCTAGAAAGGGTTCAAAAAAAATTGCCCGTTGTCTCTACATGAAAGAGTATAGATATTATCCCTGACTCTATCCAAGTGTCTTCTTACTGGGGATGCTTAGTTACAGATCATTGGGGAGTGGAAAACCTCTAAGATTGGGTGTCCTTCGATTGAGTGCCCTTCGATTGAGTGTCTACGTTCAATTTAGTTAACACATCCGTTCTAAACAGTCTTGGTTTGTATGTTCCCGATAATTAATTATTTGAGACAACACTCTCATAGATTGTTCAACCTGTAAGGCGAACCAACCTGCCTTTGGAAATGCCGGTAGGTAGAGCAATCACACTTTTTAACCGTGTGTGTCCTCATGTTTTTCATGTGTCACTCAGCTCCTTCAGGAAAAATCTCTTAAATTTAGCATAACCCTTGAAATAATTTCATTTTTTATATTATTTAACATTATTTTTGTCATAATGTGTTAGTATAACATATACATTTTTAGTAACAAATTGTTTTTTATCAAATAAGTCTTAAAAATTGAAATTGTTTTATACATGTTTTTTTGTGCTTGTACGAATTAGGGAAATCTGTAATGTTGTTTATAGTTAAGGTATTAACGTTGTGGAGGTTTAAAGACTGTACAATAATTTATTTTTATCAAACACTGTTTATTCCACTTTTTTGTAACGGTATAACCCTACCGGTTTCAAGGCTTTCACCTCATCTTCAGGGAGCACAAACAAGACTAGGTAGGGTTATACCGTTACTAGGTAGGGTTATACTAGGTAGGGTTACTAGGTACTGGGTAGGGTTATACTAGGTAGGTAGACTAGGTAGGGTTATACCGTAGGGTTATACCACAAACAAGGTAGGGTTATACCGTTACAAAAAAGTGGAATAAACAGTGTTTGATAAAAATAAATTACAATCTGTAATGTTGAAAAGGATCTGAAAAAATAAATTAATAAATGGAGTTTTATATATATCGTATAAAATATGAGCATTCATGTTAAAATTCTGTTTTTTTATATGTTTTTGTCAAAATGATTTGAAAAGATTGCTTGTCAATAAACTCGTTTATTATATTGGATATTGGTGTAATAAAATAGAAGTATAAGTAATGTATATTTATTTATTTTTTATTAAAATTTGAAAGAAATTTTTAAATTAAGGCAAAGAAGTTTTTCTCAATTATCAAATATATTCTCATTAGAAGCAATTAAGGGTGTATTAACCTTAGCAAGCAAGAGATGGTATAAAGCCCGTTAAACTTTAATGTTTAAATAAGTTAAGTTTAAAGCCTAATTACCGGGATTTAGCGAAAACTGTTGGAGTTAACTAAAACTCATTACGGAAGTTAATAAAGAATAAGTGATTATAATTTCTAACACATTGTAAAATTATTATATTTTTAATTATATGTTTTCATGTTTAAGAAAATATCTTAAGTATGCCATAGTACTTTCAAGGATAAATTAAATTAGATTTTCAATAGTTATATCAACGACATCCGGGGGTTCTAGGTTTAATTCTGATGGTCGATCGATAGGATATTCTTCGTGATTAAGTAAAATTGTCTGTCACCCATCCTGTAGATGGGAAACGCCTGCCCATGTATCAGTGTACTGTGTTCATGTTGTTGCGCTTCAACAACCACACAGTCTTAAGAGACAAATCACGAAGTTCGATCGATAGGATATTCTTCGTGATTAAGTAAAATTGTCTGTCACCCATCCTGTAGATGGGAAACGCCTGCCCATGTATCAGTGTACTGTGTTCATGTTGTTACGCTTCAACAACCACATAGTCTTAAGAGACAAATCACGAAGTTCGATCGATAGGATATTCTTCGTGATTAAGTAAAATGGTCTGTCACCCATCCTGTAGATGGGAAACGCCTGCCCATGTATCAGTGTACTGTGTTCATGTTGTTGCGCTTCAACAACCACACAGTCTTAAGAGACAAATCACGAAGTTCGATCGATAAGATATTCTTCGTGATTAAGTAAAATGGTCTGTCACCCATCCTGTAGATGGAAAACGCCTGCCCATGTATCAGTGTACTGTGTTCATGTTGTTACACTTCAACAACCACACAGTCTTAAGAGACAAATCACGAAGTTTGATCGATAGGATATTCTTCGTGATTAAGTAAAATGGTCTGTCACCCATCCTGTAGATGGAAAACGCCTGCCCATGTATCAGTGTACTGTGTTCATGTTGTTGCGCTTCAACAACCACACAGTCTTAAGAGACAAATCACGAAGTTCGATCCATAGGATATTCTTCGTGATTAAGTAAAATGGTCTGTCACCCATCCTGTAGATGGGAAACGCCTGCCCATGTATCAGTGTACTGTGTTCATGTTGTTACACTTCAACAACCACACAGTCTTAAGAGACAAATCACGAAGTTCGATCGATAGGATATTCTTCGTGATTAAGTAAAATTGTCTGTCACCCATCCTGTAGATGGGAAACGCCTGCTCATGTATCAGTGTACTGTGTTCATGTTGTTGCGCTTCAACAACCACACAGTCTTAAGAGACAAATCACGAAGTTCGATCGATAGGATATTCTTCGTGATTAAGTAAAATGGTCTGTCACCCATCCTGTAGATGGGAAACGCCTGCCCATGTATCAGTGTACTGTGTTCATGTTGTTGCGCTTCAACAACCACACAGTCTTAAGAGACAAATCACGAAGTTCGATCCATAGGATATTCTTCGTGATTAAGTAAAATGGTCTGTCACCCATCCTGTAGATGGAAAACGCCTGCCCATGTATCAGTGTACTGTGTTCATGTTGTTACACTTCAACAACCACACAGTCTTAAGAGACAAATCACGAAGTTTGATCGATAGGATATTCTTCGTGATTAAGTAAAATGGTCTGTCACCCATCCTGTAGATGGAAAACGCCTGCCCATGTATCAGTGTACTGTGTTCATGTTGTTGCGCTTCAACAACCACACAGTCTTAAGAGACAAATCACGAAGTTCGATCCATAGGATATTCTTCGTGATTAAGTAAAATGGTCTGTCACCCATCCTGTAGATGGGAAACGCCTGCCCATGTATCAGTGTACTGTGTTCATGTTGTTACACTTCAACAACCACACAGTCTTAAGAGACAAATCACGAAGTTCGATCGATAGGATATTCTTCGTGATTAAGTAAAATTGTCTGTCACCCATCCTGTAGATGGGAAACGCCTGCTCATGTATCAGTGTACTGTGTTCATGTTGTTACGCTTCAACAACCACATAGTCTTAAGAGACAAATCACGAAGTTCGATCGATAGGATATTCTTCGTGATTAAGTAAAATGGTCTGTCACCCATCCTGTAGATGGAAAACGCCTGCCCATGTATCAGTGTACTGTGTTCATGTTGTTGCGCTTCAACAACCACACAGTCTTAAGAGACAAATCACGAAGTTCGATCGATAGGATATTCTTCGTGATTAAGTAAAATGGTCTGTCACCCATCCTGTAGATGGAAAACGCCTGCCCATGTATCAGTGTACTGTGTTCATGTTGTTACACTTCAACAACCACACAGTCTTAAGAGACAAATCACGAAGTTTGATCGATAGGATATTCTTCGTGATTAAGTAAAATGGTCTGTCACCCATCCTGTAGATGGAAAACGCCTGCCCATGTATCAGTGTACTGTGTTCATGTTGTTGCGCTTCAACAACCACACAGTCTTAAGAGACAAATCACGAAGTTCGATCCATAGGATATTCTTCGTGATTAAGTAAAATGGTCTGTCACCCATCCTGTAGATGGAAAACGCCTGCCCATGTATCAGTGTACTGTGTTCATGTTGTTACACTTCAACAACCACACAGTCTTAAGAGACAAATCACGAAGTTCGATCGATAGGATATTCTTCGTGATTAAGTAAAATTGTCTGTCACCCATCCTGTAGATGGGAAACGCCTGCTCATGTATCAGTGTACTGTGTTCATGTTGTTACGCTTCAACAACCACATAGTCTTAAGAGACAAATCACGAAGTTCGATCGATAGGATATTCTTCGTGATTAAGTAAAATGGTCTGTCACCCATCCTGTAGATGGGAAACGCCTGCCCATGTATCAGTGTACTGTGTTCATGTTGTTGCGCTTCAACAACCACACAGTCTTAAGAGACAAATCACGAAGTTCGATCGATAGGATATTCTTCGTGATTAAGTAAAATGGTCTGTCACCCATCCTGTAGATGGGAAACGCCTGCCCATGTATCAGTGTACTGTGTTCATGTTGTTACACTTCAACAACCACACAGTCTTAAGAGACAAATCACGAAGTTTGATCGATAGGATATTCTTCGTGATTAAGTAAAATGGTCTGTCACCCATCCTGTAGATGGGAAACGCCTGCCCATGTATCAGTGTACTGTGTTCATGTTGTTGCGCTTCAACAACCACACAGTCTTAAGAGACAAATCACGAAGTTCGATCCATAGGATATTCTTCGTGATTAAGTAAAATGGTCTGTCACCCACCCTGTAGATGGGAAACGCCTGCCCATGTATCAGTGTACTGTGTTCATGTTGTTACACTTCAACAACCACACAGTCTTAAGAGACAAATCACGAAGTTCGATCGATAGGATATTCTTCGTGATTAAGTAAAATGGTCTGTCACCCATCCTGTAGATGGAAAACGCCTGCCCATGTATCAGTGTACTGTGTTCATGTTGTTGCGCTTCAACAACCACACAGTCTTAAGAGACAAATCACGAAGTTCGATCGATAGGATATTCTTCGTGATTAAGTAAAATGGTCTGTCACCCACCCTGTAGATGGGAAACGCCTGCCCATGTATCAGTGTACTGTGTTCATTTTGTTACACTTCAACAACCACACAGTCTTAAGAGACAAATCACGAAGTTTGATCGATAGGATATTCTTCGTGATTAAGTAAAATGGTCTGTCACCCACCCTGTAGATGGGAAACGCCTGCCCATGTATCAGTGTACTGTGTTCATTTTGTTACACTTCAACAACCATACAGTCTTAAGAGACAAATCACGAAGTTCCGATTGCAAGGAAATTAAACTTCCGAGACGATTGATAGGTTTACTCTGCTGCAGACTTTCGTTAGGTAGATTTTATTATATAGTGTTATTTTTGTGTTGCTGAATAGCATTTTAAGCATGTTTGATAAGCAGCATATAAACTACAGAAAAATATTAATTTAGATGATAAATGGTCTAAGAGTAAAATCAGTTTGGAAGTGAATCCGTCAAGAATCGAACCAGGAGCGCTCGCTTGCTTAGCGTGAATGCTAACCGTTAGACTACGGCCGCCGACAAGTCGTTCCAAAGATACATTAAAGTTACTAGTTAAATTGATGACACGAGGAGGTTCTGGGTTCAATTTTTGTGGAACCCGAAAAAAAATCGTTTGGAAAAAATACTCGCACGGCAGAATTGTCGATCCTTACAATGAGGAACTGCGAGCTCAGTGACTACTCCAGTGGTTTCAAACCCGAAGGCTCGATCAATTGAGTTGATAACAATATTGTTTCCCTGTCTAAATATAATTGCTTTATTTTAAAGGTATAACACGCATAAATTAAATTAAATTACATACATATAACATCCCGCTATTTCCCTATCAGAGAGAACACAATACCAAACTTTACTATCTCGACACATATATTTCGCCTCTTTTATATCTATACACCTACTCATACAACTTCTCTGGCGAACTAAAGCTAAGGGATTTTTTATTTTTACGTAATCGAAGTATAAGATTTTTGCGATTACCAAACTTAATTTACTTTTATCTGGTTATTAGAAAGGGATTAACATCTGGGAATAAATCCACCTGATTGTTACACAATGAAGTATTAAATAAATATATTTAATCTTATATGAAAATCACAACGCATGTTAAAAATTAATTGATTGAAATTGCGCGTTCATAAAGTTAAAAATGTATCAAAGCACATTATTTTTTCAAAAGCGTATTAAATTGTTCATGCTTTACTTATTTTCAGTACAAGACGGAAAAAATAATCTCTCCCACAAATTAATTACAGGGGTGTAAATTTTTCTTTTCTGGCAACACCATATCCCTATTCCGGTTCAATGAATATTACAGTTTTACCTACATCATGATTTTTTTGCGCATCGAAATGTCGTATATAAGGGAACCCCCCAAAATTTACATAAGTTACGATAGCTTGCAATTTATTATATCATAATATTATGAAATACGTATTTTTTTTAAGTTTATTTAGAATAACCTTATTGGCACAAAATCCATACATCGTTGGGTTCCTGACGCAAGTTGCTAACTAAATTTCCCTGTTTTTTTTATATATATTTCAATTTAAAATATTTAACTCATTCCTTAATTCGAGCTTTTCAGGGAGTATCGGGTCCTGAACATAGTCAATTTACATCTCAAATCCATTCTCTAACACTATCATCGAGAGGAGGGTAAGATGCAGACTCAGCAGAGACACATGGCACGCATGGCAACTGATCAGATGTTCACCATCCCTAGAGTTAAAACACCTTTTGCCCATAGGCAATATGCCTATTTAGCTCCCATGACATACAATGGGATGCTGAATTCAATAAAGGCAAAGGGTGGAAAACAATTTAGGCAGTCGATCGGAGCGTGGTTGTTATTGCGATTGAAGTTTGAGTACTTGGGCTTGCAAGAGGAATGACTTGTGGAAAAGGTTACATTTTTATATACATTTTTTTTTTATGATTATGTGTGGTATATTGTGGGATGAATGTGTTGGTCTGTCTGGAGGGATGAAGTATCAGGAGTTTGATTTCGCGTGATGTATACATATGTAATTGAGTGTCACTGTTTGTCAGGTTGATGAGAATGTGCAACAGGGTTTTATATAATCAAAAATTGGAAAGAAGTATAAATTTATTTTTTCAGTATATGTCCTCAGTGACATACAAGCAAAAGCCTAGTTTACTAGGGACACGACAAATGAAAGGCAACAAACCTAGATCCATTAAAATTGTGTGTCCAAATTAAATTACCTGTTTTTTTTTCGCAAATTGTGTATATATCTCTTCATGTCTAAAACAAATAAAATAAAATAGAATTTCTAAATCAGCGATTAAAATAAAAGATGTCAGTTGATTTTATGACATTATTTGACTTATTACTAGACGAACTCCGTGGCCTAGTTGGTAAGACTGTATCTACCCGGAGGTTGAGGGATCGAATCCTGCTGGAACCCAGATTTAACAAAAAATAACCAAGTCTTGTTTTCACTTCAGGCCTCTTTAACATATTTCTGGTTGGTTGGAATAGATCACCTCATGGCGATTAGCCCGCTAGGTTATACTGTATACAACGAAATTACAATACAATATCAAATCTGATAGACGTACTCCCATAGTGTAAGTTTGTTAGAAAAACCTTTTCAGCACTTAATTAACGTATTTAAGTAGACAAAAAATTACCGCAAAATATCTGAAACCTTGCCGAAATCCCTCATTGATATAATCCTTTACGCTGAGTCTTGCCGATATATGTTATACCCACACATGATCGGAAGATTCCGAGACTAATCTGCTGATGCAGGCTTCTCGCAGTAAGCCAATCCAAATCTGCTGATTGTAATAACTTCTTCCAACCAAAAGATTTTTATCTTCGTGGTATCAGGAGGGAAAAAGAGGCTTTACTATCATATGGGAAAAGGAAACGAAATTGTCACGCCATAAGGAGTAAAAACATGGATAAAATGTTTTAATTAAATATTGTTAAAGCCCAAATAGATTTTTTTTATTTAATGAAGTGATCTATTATACAAACATTTGACAAAGGCTATATCTATACACAAATTTATACCTTAAGAGCTTATCTAATTTATATATTAGGTGTTAAAATAAGTTGTGTCCGTTTTTTTCTAATTTAAAAATGACCACCAAAAGTAAAACAAAATGGTAAAGGTTATACGTCATTCGAAAGAAAATTTTCGAAATGAAATAAAAGGAGTCCACTGAATACAGTGGAAATGTGCGCTTTGAGAAGAATATGTAGATATCGATATATGACGGAATAAGAAATTATAAAGGACAAATGTGGCTAAAACTAGTTAATAAAGTAAAAAAACAACATGTTGATGTTGTTCGATATATTAAACCGATAAATGATGATTGACATACTTAGCAAATTTATAATGCAAGCATAAATGGAAATTATGTACAGGATAAACGAGGAATGTATGTTTGGACAAAGTGAATGACATTTTTAAAAAAGGATAGAGATAAGGAGTATGAGAAACAGAATGAGTTGTTTAAGACAATGTTTTAAGATGAATGCGGTTCAGGAAGTATAGTGTGATAGAAAATGTTGGCACTCGGTCCTCTCTGTCTACCCCAACAGGGAAATGTTATGAATGTAGGCGTACCTATTTGTTGATTGTTCTCCGAAATATTGGATTCATCAGATCTTTTTGCACACTCATCGTGACTATTCGTTGGTTGTTCTCTGAAATATTGGATTCATCAGATCTTTTTTTGCATACCCAACGAAACTATTTGTTGGTGGTTCTCTGAAATATTGAATAAATAAAATAAATATGTACATCCACATTCAATGTATTCGATATGGTTCATCATAGTTGCTTTTAACGTCAATGGCTCAATACAAAGAAGTAGATTGCAGAACATCTTAATTATATGGAACCCAAGAGGAAATCAGAACTCTTGACAGTGGGAGAGAATCCAAAATTGATCACTGCAAAACTTTTATTCCAGGAAGTATGGATTTTACCAACGGCCCTACTCCGTAATGTATAAATTGTATGCTTGGCAACTCCTCTTCAAGGGTTAGATTTACGAACTTATTTGTACATATACATACAAATTACTTACAGGAAAAATACCAAAACTCTTGTTTATTGACAAACTTAAGCCACTTTGCGAGTTCATTTACTGCGCTGTGAGTTATTTTCATTATCCTGTGATGTCGGACCTTAAGTCCGTCGTCACTATTAATTATTATTTTCACTCAGGTATTTCGCCAACGGAGAAAGATTCCCTATGGGCAGTTCCTTCTTCTTCACTACGTGACGTCGCGCTCATAAAAATATAAAGAAGATTTCGATCTTCTAGTATAGATCGCACTCGGTGAGGACTTATTTTGTTTCCCATAACAGCGTGGGTGGTGATAAAATCGAACTGAACTGATTGACCAATTTTCATTTTATGTAACTGACAATAATGTACTCTATCGTAAATTTACATATGTCTACCAACCCGGGGGTTGCGTGTTCAATTCTCGTTGGTGCTCAGAATTTTTAAAAAAGGATTCCAGTCTGGTTTTCACTTAAGGCTTGTTTAACACCTTTTTGGTAGCTTGGAAGAGATTGGCACATGACAACAAACCTGCCAAATTGTACTCCATACAACGAAACTTAATACAATACACTTAAGATTGTTTTCGGTGCCGTATTAAAAAATTAAGGTAGTGAGAGTATCGCCATTCGCATACGGAATAACCTTGTTTAACAAATTATCCGATATCGATATGCATATATCGGTGAAAAATTATTTTTCTCTAAACTGATGTTTTAATTTCTAATTTTCATTACACTAACTTTCTAATGTATCGTATGATTTGTATATATATTTAAATAGGCCAAGATCCACTATGAATTAATACTAATTATGAACATTTAATTTTAGGTATAAAAAAATCGAAAATCCAATTATCGTATACCTCATACAGAGCCAATGCGGACTAACGTAGTGATTTTTGATAAACGTCGCCAAATATTATTTGATTTAAACAAACTGCCACATTTTTGCTAATTTGTAACAAGATGTATTCATTTGTTATTATTGTTAGCTTTATGTAATGTATTTACCTAAATAACTTGCTATTTATTAGAATCGAAGCTTATATTAAAGTTGATAAAATTATTGAAATTACTGAACGTCCTGTGAAGTGGTTCATTTATAGACATAAATGAGCCACTTCACAGGAAAGCATTAGTTATCCTATTAATATTATTTGTAAACTATTATCTATTTAATAAAAATCTTGTACTATGCACGTTATTTCATTTTATTGGGTTAAATTGGTTTCAAATACATATTGATTACCAATAAAATTATTATTAAATGAATAATATTATTTTATGTTACGCCACTGATGAAAATGTTTTAGGAAGATTCTATTTCTTTAATGCTACTTGACCCGTCGAGAGGATAATGCCTTTTTAGGCTAGTTACGAGAGTCAAACAGTTAGAAGGGCTGAGAAATAATTCAGATTTAGTAGGGGTTTAGGCCATAGATACTTAGGAGATATTTTTCCATAGATTTTTACATTAAGAAGGCTTACTTTAAAAGCTCTTCTCCAACTTTAAAAGTTCTCAATAAATTGTCTATTTACCACTGGCAATTGTTAGTGTCTTATTTAACAATAAAAAGACAAGGTTACGATTAATATACTCGTATATGAAAAGTACTAATTTATTACAAGATGGTCTCCAAGTTAATGTCTTTGTTGGAAATTGAAACGAATTTGATTTTTTTATGTACATAACGACCTCCGTGGCCTAGTTGGTAAGACGCTTGTTTCTCAGCCCGGAGCTTGCGGGTTCGATTACCGTTGGAACTCAGATTTTTTTAAAAAGGACTCCAGTCTGGTTTTCACTTAAGGCCTCTTTAACATATTTCTGGTTGATTGGAAAATATTGCCACATGGCAATAAGCCTGCCAGATTGTACAGTATACAGTGAAAGTGTCACACAATATATTACATCTAACGGGCTTCTTGCTATAAAGAAATTTATTCCAACCAACCAGCATATCTTAGAAACAAACTTGACAATAAAAATAATCCATAACAGATTTCACAAAAACAATATTTGTTAAAATTTTAGTAAAATTAAACAAATCAATTACAATTTGTTTTATCAAACACTGTTTATTCCACTATTTGTAACGATATAACCCTACTGGTTTCAAGGATTTCGCCTCATCATCAGGGGAGCGTAAACATGACGGAGAAACGTCTTGTTTGTGTTCCCCTGACGATGAGGTGAAAGCCTTGAAACCGGTAGGGTTATACCGTTACATAAAGTGGAATATACAGTGTTTGATAAAACAAATTACAATGTCTTTAAACCTCCACAATATTAATGCCTTGACTAAAATAAAAAATAAACCAATTACTTATTTCGATCACTAATGGTAGCCCATCAAATATTCAACGTCTGTTTCTGTCCGATTAAGGAGCAGTGTCCTTAAATCGGATCGATACTTCGAGCACAAACTATCAATAGTATTTATAATCAGAACTTAAAAATTAAAAAAAAGATGCCGGAGCTCACTTCTTGTTCAAGCTTTTTGTATACAGTAAAAAAGGTGGTGGAGCACCACAAAAAAGTACTGCTTATAATGGTAGAACTAGAGGAAAGGAATTCGTTCAAGGATTAGAAAGGGAAGCAAAGGAAAGAAAGCATATTCTGTGTCATGTTATATTTTTTTCAATTCTCTCTTAAACTTTATCTTAGAAACTCGTTCATCGAATGTGTGTAAATGTGGTGTGATGTATTGGTATGCAAAGGAGTCTCTCATCTGATCAAAGGGAACGTTCGTTTTCTGTATTCGCACAGAAATAAAGGAGACTTATAAAGTACACAAAATAATGTCAACAGTGTGAAGATTCCTTCACTGCCTGGTTATAAGAAATTGAAGTATGTTCCAATACTCTGACACCTGCACATGCTTTCTTAGGTTAAATATGAATGGGATGCAAACGTTTCCTCGTTGGCATCCAAATAGCATACTTCACCATTATTAAATTTTCACCGAATACCGAATGAATGAATGCTTATTACCCGTGACGAGTATAGTAAAAAGCACAGTACCAAGTAGGGAATCAATAATAAAAATAATGATTTCTTTTAATGATAGCAAAAATAAAACAATACAAGAAAAAAATGTACGTTAGTATAGGTTTGACGTGTGATTCACAACAAACGATTCACATCTGATTTTATTAAAAGGTCTGGGATCATCTTGTGTGACCCCCCCCCCCCCCCCTGAAGTACTAAGATAAAAAAACCCGTTACGAATGACCCGAAGAACGAAGAAGGGCTTCACGAATGTTTTTCAAAACACATAATATAATACAAATAACAGAGAGAAAACATGACTTATAAGTCAGTTGTTTGCGGTATTTTTGCGTATTGTACCGCGTGATTTGGCTTATCATGCCAACGTTTCGAAAACGTTACATTTTTCATCTTCATTGCTTATTTGAAATGAGTTTTGCCATTAGGACAAATATATGAGTCCACTTCGTCAGAGGCCTTGCCTAGTGAAGACGTTTTCTATGTCCACAAAATTGAAGTTTTCTAGCATTGATATGTAACATAATTGTACTCTACAATTCACCTTTCCATTGGAAAATTTTAAAAAATAAACACCACTTTAATAATCAGGTTGGATAAGGCTTTATAGTAAGATTAATACCAAGATGCTAAAAGTGGAAAACAAATCAGTTTGTCAATATTGCAGCGAATGTTCGAGCAGTTACCAAACATTGTTAAGACCCTTTAATTAAAAAGGAACGATGAAAATGTTCACAGGACTAACTTTGAGAACCACAAGCAAATAACCATCCGCCATCTCTCCGTTTAAATCAATTAAAAGTGCGTACCTATAATGACTAGTCGTTTTCAAAACAATTTAATACTTTAAGACTCGGTTAAAATCAAGACAACCCTTCCCAGTGCCTGGCTCGCCTTTGAGGAATTCTGATTTTTATTAAGGGTTTACTTAAATTACTTTATCTAAGTAAATAAAAGAAATATTGTAATACAACTTTGTATATTTGTAAAATACTTGACTATTTTAGTTAGTGTAGTAATTCTGCCAATATTCTCGTTTGTCAGAAAGCTACATCACACTCCTTACACGTGTACCTGGTTTACTTTATCTGTTTGTACTTAGCGCATACCCTGCAAGTTCTGCAAGGTTCTTTCTCGTCTATCAGTTGATGGAATACACATCAACATACGTTTAAACAAACTCTTTGACAACCTGTTTGGAGGAGCTTGTAAATTCCTTATTCTATTTGAACCAGGAGACTAGTCAAAATCTTCAAGATCTGATACATCACTGCACATTGATAACGCGACATCAGAATCTCCATAATAAATTAATTCATCATTATTGTCATTATCAGGGTCCATGGTAAAAATCAGAATACTATCGTTTAAAGGTTGAATTGTGTATAAAAATATTTGCTAGACGCCAGTATTACTTGTATGTAATTTTTTAGAAAAGGTATCGATCACGTGAAACAACGGGGCTGTAACTCAACACAAATCTAGTTTATTACGTTAAAACACAGAATAAAACATGTTAATTGATTTATTACATAACATATGTACGAGTTGAGGGGAACGAATAAAACATGTTAATTGATTTATTACATAACATATGTACGAGTTGAGGGGCTGACAACACATCTCGTATAAGAGAATCAACAATAATTTTGAGAAAACCTTTATACAAAAAAAAAACTTCCTAAAACATATTTAGATGTACATATTTGGAATTATGTACGTGAAAGATAGCTTACGATGTAAGCATGTGTAAGGATATGAATACAGACTGTGAATGAATCAACGGAGTGTTTAGTATTTAGGACATTATATAAAGTTCTCCAACAACCTCCGTTGCCGCCTAATTGGTAAGACGTATTTCTTGTAACCCGTGATTTGTGGGTTTACGAGTATTTCCCGTTGAAAACCTATTTTTTTTCAAAAAAGCCCCTTGAGCATCTTTCCAGTTGGTTGGAAGAGATTGACATATAACAATAAACCTACCAGATTACACTGTACACAACAGAAATATAATACTGTAAAATACAATTTGTAATTAAGGAATGAGACCACTTCGTCGTAAAGTAATTCTTTACACCCACAAAAATGGTGGCTTTTTTACACTGTTATGAATTTGTACTCGACAGTTCACTTTTCCATTAAAATGACGTTAATTTTAAATGTTGAATTTTGGATATTAAGAAAATAAGAAATAAAAATTTTAAGCATAAAAGAACTTTCGTTTTTTTTTTTTAAATATTAGGTGTTAACATAAGTTGTGTCCGTTTTTTTTCTAATTTAAAAATGAGCACCAAAAGTAAAATAAAATGGTAAATTATTCGAAAGAAAATTTTCTGCTCTACAAGATATTGTGTTTGCTTTTACGTTACATATATTATTTTATTTGATTACAAGCCTTCAAAATGGAATGTCAAGTAGACGAAAGTGAGCATTTTCGACACCTCCTTCTGTTTGCGTTCAATCAATTCAAGCTGCTCGCGATATTTGCGAAGTGTACGGTGAAGATGCTATGAATGAAAGGACATCTCGTCTATGGTTTTTGCATTTCAAAGACGGTAATTTCGAGATGAAAGACAGGGAGCGTTCCGGACGACCACTGGACTTCGATGAGGACCGCTTAAACCATATTATTCATGAAGATCTCCTTCAAACCACCGTAAAATTGGCTGAGCAGATGAATTGTAGTCACATGACTGTATACCGCCATCTTAAATCAATGGGAAAAGTCCAGAAGTTCGGCGCTTGGGTTCCAAATGTTTTGAGTAAAAACAACAAAAATCAACGTTCGACAATTTCTGCTGTGAATGAAAGGACAGCTTTCGAACAATTTGCGCGGCATTTCCTTCAATAATGACATCGAATTGCGGACATGGTTGGACGAATTCCTCGAGTTAAGACCAGATGGTTTTTATCGCACAGGCATTTAAAAACTTGTAGAACGTTGGCAAGAAGTTGTAAATAATGAAGGAGAATACATTATTGACTAATTTGTTGTGAAATAATGAAGGAGAATATATTATTGACTAATTTGTTGTGATTTTTTTTTGTTTTGTCCTCTTGTTCTCTTCATTTGGAAAAAAACGGACACAACTTATGTTAACACCCAATAGATAACAATAAATGTTGTAAAATAAGTGACATTTTTAAAATTTTCAAAAACGTCACTTGGTTTACTTGTTTTTCAACTCTTCACTGCATTTTCAACAATCCCTCCATAGAAGCAAATTCACTTACACGTGGTTTATTATGTTTAAATTTCACACACATACTAGTGACAAGTATTGTATGATAATTTGGTTTCTAAATAGGTAATTTTATTTTTAACTCATAGCAACATCGAATTATTTTGTTTCTTAATTTGCTATAATTGTAAGAGCGAGTTTATTTTTTTTAAAGAATAGATATGACCGAAGTCATAAGTATCCTTATACCCTCGAATACTAGACGGAAAAAATGGCTGTGTCATTCGAGGGATACGAACCAACGATCTTACATACGGAAGTCCATGCACAGAAGTAAGAATGGAATATTGAAACAGCAAGAGTGATCTTGAATAGGTGTAGAGAATAGTTTTTTTTTTCATTATATAAATCGAGTGTTCCCAACATGTGTTCCGCAAAACACTAAGATTCCTTTGATTGAGGGTTTCGCAATATAATTAATTTTTAAACATTGATTAATAGTTTAAAATGTATATTTTACCTTCCCGTACCTGAAAACTAAGCGCGCTAAATGTATGTTGTATGTTCTAAGCGAAAACAAAATACAGAAGTAAGTGGGATGCCACCCTGATTTTAGAATAAAGCCATCCACAATTAAAACAAATTTCGTAATAAAATAAGAAATTTGATCCTTAACATTTATTACCAATTTGAAATAATACTTATTATATTCCTTGAGTTTATTTTTTATTTGATTATTATAGTTTTGGAAATTCTAGGATGAGTCCTGTGACAGCTCACAAATTTGCCCCAATACAACCTAATGTAATATATTTACCTAAATAACATGCTATTTATTAGAATTGAGGCTTATATTAAAGTTGATAAAATAATTAAAATTACTTAACATCGTTTCAAGGTTATATTGGGGCAAATTTGTGAGCTGTCACAGGACTCATCCTAGATTTTCCAAACTATATTTTTTTTTTCAAATTTCGTTTTCATTCACTACGTTAAAAACGCGGTTATGGATACAAATAATAAATTAAACAAAATCAGGTCGATTGGAAGAAATCGCTTTAAAGCAATAAATCAGCCATGTGTATTGGCATGAGAACAAGTGTTAATTAATAAATATTTGCTTTTCCATTATAATCAGATATTTTCAATAAATAATTTTGTTTTATATAAGCAGCAAAAATGGTTAGGTTTAATTAATATTTTTTTTATTTAGATGTTCCGCAATTAAAATATCTTGGGAACCGCTAATATAAATAAATAAAACTACTCCTTTTTATAATAATAATATCAAGATAATTTAACAGTACCGATATCCTTCGAAACTCATATAACTATTTAATAAGAACTAAATTGGAATATGCATCTGCAGTTTAGGCTCCTAATCAACTCAAATATAAGAATAAATTAGAACAAATACAAAAAAAATCCTCAGATATCTATGGTACAGAACGAAGGGCGATTACTCAAAATATGCTCACCATGCCGAACTTCTCACGGTGTGTAACTATAGAAGCCTTGAAACAAGAAGGCAAGAATTCATTGCTATATTCTTATGAAAGGTTTTTCAAGGTTGTTTTAACTGTTCCGTGATACTAGAAGCACAAAGTTTATAATATATGTTCCCAATAAATATAGCCGTGCAAGAAATCACCTTCTGTTCTATATACCAACTTACGCGTGATATAGAGATATTAAACCAACTAAGTGCCACTGTGGATATATTCTCGGCCACCGCCTAGCAGCATGAGAAGAATCCTGGCTGATCAGAAACAGACCCTCTTTGCGTAACAGGAGAAATCCGAAAAAAGTGGATTAAATAAAAATATACATATAGATCTCATCGAAATGTGTTTTATTAGTTATCAGTAAACACTTATTTAAAAAAGTTACTAAAGCTTTTAATCTAAGTCAAAATAAAATATTTGGAAATATTTAAAAGCTCACTTTTTTAACATATTCATTCGATGACTCCACATAAGCGGTTTTCATTTAATTTCAATTACCCGGGTAAATGGAGGTCTTAAAATATCAGATTTTTTATTAATATTTTTCGCCAATATATTTACTTTTCATATTTCACTAGTTCGTATTTTATTCACCTCTCGCACATTCTTCCTTCATTCCGCCACATTGTCTCTCTCTCTCTATCGCTTTCACATCTATCTCTAGCACACCTATCTGTCTCTTAATGGCTCAACTATGGCACACTCTATCTCTCTTCCCTTTGTCTATGTATCTCCTGCTGTCTATGTCTGTACACTGCCTGTCTAATTAGGAAGGAATGGAAGTAAGTACCCACTATCCCCTATCGCTTATGTCTTGATTATTTTTGTTTTTCTTTTAGAACTTTACCTTTATGCAAGTGCAAGTTATTTTTCTGTTCGCATAAATAAAACAATTGGACTACATCTAGACGATTAGCCGAAATCTGAATTTACAAAGCATTTGTGAAGTCAATTTTAACATGAGGAATAGTGTCTTAAGCAGATATAAGTAAACAAAAAGAAACCACTACAGTCCAAAATTTTCTGACATGAACAACAAGTTAGATCGTGTATACACAGATATCACACCAGCTACGCTCACCTCATGGTCAGGCGATGTTACTGTTAAAAGTTGATACATGTACCTTTAGTAGTATATTATTAACTAAAGCCGATAAAAGACCTGTTGTTTCGTCGTATTCTGAAATGTTAAAAAAGAATAACGCTTGGTTATCAAGTTTATTTCAAAAAAGGAAAAAGTCAGGCAGAATTTAAACGACGTTTAGATGCAGACGTCATATAATTTCTGCCGGAATGTTTTCTTATTTAAAAAAATGTATAACCGCGCGATATTCAATATTTAATATTTCAGAATATGACGAAACAACACGTCTTCTATTGACTCTAGTTGACCTACAGGTCAGGCAATGTTGCATGTATCAAATTTTACCTGTAACACTACCTGACGATGGAATGAGCATGGCCGGCGTTATATGCTTTAATTTGTTCAAGCTGAAAACTTTTGGACCTTGGTAAAAGGTTGAGATCTAATGAAATGAAAATCCTTAGAGTAACTCAAGGTTAAACTTCCGTAACGAGAAATAAGTGGCAGATATTGTGAGATGATGTAAACATACTCGTCTACCACAATGTTCTCTCAACCAACCAGATTTATTAATTGTTGTTTTGTAGTTCAATACAACCCGTGTAGTGCTAAAATTTAAAAGTTATAAAATGTGTATCATGAGCAACACTAAATAAATTCCCATGAACTACAATAAATAAATTCGTCTAAAGAGGGGCTAAAACTAGGATGTACAATAAATAGTCACCTGTCCACCTGACCTCAATTTTATTTGAGATGCAATGGCTTTGATGACCCCCATACCCTTGGATAACCCTTGGATTGTGGGTTCGAATTCCAATGGTTCCAATAAATGCTCTAAGTTTAAAGACTTTTAATAATTAAAATATTTTGATTCGTCCCATCAAGTTGTAATATATACGACTGAAGTATTGAAACGTAGTTGTTTAAACACATTTTCTTTATACCCACAGATTGGGGGTTCTTATTGTTATGTGGTTGTATTTTCCAACCAACCAGAGAGATGTTAAAGAAACCTTAAGCGAACACCATAGTGGAATCCTTTTTAAAAAAATTGAGTTCCAGCGGGATTTGAACCCGTAACCTCCGAGTTGAGACACAGGTGTCTTAACAACTAGGCCACGGAGGTTGTCTATTGTGTCTACTATGGCTATTGTTATGTTTATTATTGTTGGTTGTAAGAAATAACTACGTAGTAATAAACATACTAAGTTGTACTATATGCGACGCAAGTGTAATGCACAAAATTGTGCCTCATGTCATTCAACCTGCTAGGTTGTATTAAATACAGCTGAAGTGTAACACACACAATGTTCAGGCAGATATCCAAAGTATTTAGTTCAATTAATTAAACAGGATAATAAAAGGTTAATAAGACTAATATGAATAGGGCATCACAGAGGATGTTTTTAGTAACTGCTTCCTACAGTTAGCGAATAATGTTTATATTTTTTTGTCTTTAAAATATGTTTTTTCAATGGAAACATTTTTTTCTTAGCACAGAATTATGCATAATATTTAGATAAACCTATTTGCTTTGTAATCTGATTTTTTCAGTTTTTTATTTTAATTTTAATTCTTGACTTTGAAACGCTTTGCTTTGTTCGTCAAGACCTATTTTTTACTGATATATATCTATTAAAATATAACCCTTGAAATGTCCTTCAACATTAACTGGAAGGAGGAAGGTTTTTGCTCTCAATCAATTAAATTGATAGATTAAACAAAACGTCGAGTTAAAAAAATATATTTTAAGTGTAAACATTTACACAAACTTTATGTTTGAAAACATACTAGTATTTCTATAAATACAAACATTTTCAGTATTTGATTAAAATTATTGATGTTAAAGTTTATTTAATCTTTGCTCTAATATTTTCTATATATTGACAAAAATATATATAAAAATAAATATATAACAGCTTTGATTAAAGAAGTTATACATAACTAATTTTATGAAATATTCAAAGTGTTTGTAGTTCAAGATATACGAGTACGTCGCCAAATAAAGGATTTAATTTGAACATACGAGTACCAAATTTACTTTCTCAGCAAAACAACTTTTTCAGCATGTAGCAAAAAAACATGTTTAATTATTTTATTTTTACGTGTTACAACAACAGTCGGTTTTAATACAATCGCAATTTAAATTGCACATGCATAAAGGTATGTTCTTATTTGTTTTTCATGTGTAAAAAAGAGGGGTGGATTGGTTGATTTTTTTAAGGTTTATAATTAAAATATTCTTTTGATTCTAAATAATACACAATGAAGTTTTAATTAACTGTTATATTTACAAGTTTTTGTATTTAGCATATTGAATTATCTAATGGCATGTATTGTTTTATACAGTACAACGAAATATAGGAAAATATTGCATCATAGCTTAATGCCATGTAAGAATCTCTTTCAATCAACCAGAAAGATTTTAATTAAGCCTTAAGTGAAAACCACATTTCGAACCTTATTATATAAAATCAAGGTTCCAACTTAAATCGAACCTGCAACCTCCGTGCTGGAAAACAGGTATCTTAGCAACTAGACCATGAAGGTCGTCAATTGATTTCTTAAAAAAAATATATATTTTCATAAATACTAATTAAAAATGTTTGAAAATACCTTTCACTTTGCCAATCCAAGCCTCTATTATATAAATATTTTTAATATAAATGTGTAATAAAATTATTTAACAGTTTAAAAATAAATTTAAAACTTATTTTTTATAAAAGCTGATATATAGTATTATTTTTTATTTATTTTAATAAAATTCTGTTTATTATTTATCGATTTATATTTTTTGAGATGCTGATCTTCAACGAGGTAAGAAAAAGGACTAGCCTGGAGTGGGTGACTGGTTTTTATAATTCAACATGTTTGTTATTTGTTGATGACTTGAAAACTTCTAAAAAAATTACTTCCATTTATGACTATGCCCAGATACAACAGACCCTAGACTATGTAACATAGTTCACTGGGCTGAGTAAAATCATATATTCAATATAAATAAATATATACCCTACAGCCACTCATTTTCAACAATCTACCATCAGTATACAATATACGGCGTAACATTAAACAGAGTATCAGAAATAAAAGAGTTCGGTGTAATTTTTAATGTCGAACTCACACTCGTTAACCCTATTGATACAGACTATTAGAAACTACTTGACTTTATATCAAGAATATCTAGATCAACGGTCCGAAAACTATAATACACGAACCCCAGTCTAGCGGTACGTGAGCAGGGAAACGTCAAAATATTGGATCTCTATGACACTTGACCTTAATTCACAACAACATTTTAAGGCCTAGAAACACTCAGTTAAAATAATAAAATACATTACATTTTATGAGTGTCTATATAAGGTTTTTTTAGATTTTAGCCTTAAAATATGTAATTAATACGTATTGAACCTATGGGAGATAATATTTTCTATATGTGTTGATTATTTTTTTAAATGTGCCATATTTTCTAAACTCAAATTTTAAAGTATACCATATTAACTACACAATTATTAAAGAGGGTAGATATAGGTACTTATATTTTGAAAATTTACTTGTGAAGGGGCAGAGGGTGAAAAAAGATCCGAGAGGGATTTTCGTAACTTTCATTAGGTGGTACTATTCAAAAACAAATTACGAACCCCTGATCTAGAAAATTTAAAATTACCGATATCCCACAAAACTTATAAAAGTTTTTAATTAGGTAGATCTAAATTCAAATACGCATTAGCAGTTTGAGCACCTCGTCAACTCAAATATAAGAATATAAAAGTACAAATACGAAAGAAACCAGTTCAGTTAGATCCCAACTCCACCCACGCTGTTATGGGGGACAAAATAGGTTGCCGTACAGCGCGATCCACACTAGAAGATCAAAATCTTCTTTATTTTTTTTTATAAACGTGACACCACTTAGTGACGACGAAGGAACTGTCCAAAGGGACTCCTTCTCGGGTGGCGACACACCTGAGTGTAAAAAGAATTGTAGTGACGACGGACTTATGGTCTGATATCAATGGAAAAGGGAAAGATACAAAAGGAACACTCAAATATCAATAATTCAGAACAAGGGATAATTAATTTAAATATGCGCACTATGTCGAACTTCTCACGGAGTGCAATTATAGTAGCCTCGGAAAAAATGTCAGTGTCATTCGAGGGGAGTAGCATAACGCGGGGTTCGAACCGTTGACCTTCCGCACGCAAGTTCAATGTGTTACCATGAACATCATGACGAAAACGCTGATGAATCTTTCCAACTTATTCCAACATCTTTTTTCGTTGCCACCCAGACTAGAACCCTTTATAAAATCTGGTTCCATTGGTAATCGACTGCGCAAACCCCCAATTTGTGTTATTTTTTTCTATAAGAAGGGTGGCTAAACTTCCCTTAATTAATTGAATATATCTTTGTAACCGAGGGAGCGAATATGTAGTTCATTAAATATATCTTTGTAACCGAGGGAGCGAATATGTAGTTCATTGAATATATCTTTGTAACCGAGGGAGCGAATATGAATCCGAAATTCGTTACTTAATTCAACAGATTCTTCTAAAAATATCAGAAATAATAAATTCACGTCTGGTTCTCGAAGACAAAAGAATAATTTAAATGTAGCAGCTATTGAACGGGGAAAAAAGGCTTTACCCAATATATTAGGGTTTTATTATTGCTTTTTCCAATTTCAGAGAGAAAATCCTAAATCTCAGTGCTTTATCTTAATAAATTCTATCCTATGGCAAAATGAAAATATTCCAGAATGTGAAGGTATAAATGATATGAGAAAATCAGTTTCATTTGGCTTTACACGTATACCGAACCGAAAAAAGTTGAAAAGATGTTTTTTTTTATAAATAATTTTATTCACAGCCTCTGTATTCTATTACTCGTAAGTAGGACTATTGTCTTTAAAACCGGGGGTGCTTCTCTTAAAGTCTGTTTGACAAGAACGACGAAACCCGAAAAACTATTTGGGATAAGGCATTAAAAAAATACACACATACTACATGATATAAACCGTGATACTTTATTATTAACCTGTTCCCCGCGGGGAGCACAAACGCCTGTGATCTGACGACAATCCAAGTTTCAAATCACAAATACTTAAAAAAAATGACACAAAACCGGAATAAAAATTGAACTAAAATTTAAAATAATCTTTATTCTAGCGACATCACTGAAAACCTTGTCAAATAATATATTAGTTTATGAGATATTGTTGAATAAACAGAGCGCCGAATTTTTTTGGTTTCTCAATATTTCCAGCATTAACGACCTGTCTCGCGGATCGAGTCCTGCGATGAGCCTCTCTTACGTAAATAAACATTACTAAGTCTCTCTTACGTAAATAAACATTACTAGTGCTATATGCATTTGATTGGGTGAGTGTCATGAAGCATTGATTTGATCGTAGCATTCCTTTGTTTATTTTACGTAATGTTTAGTTTATCTCCTTTATTTAATGAGTCTCCTTAAGAGTAATGACTATTATTTATTATCAGAAAATTACTTAAGTGTCATGTTTACTTGGTGTTGTAATCAAATATCAGTGGTTCTAAACAAAATATGTGTTTAAACTTAGAAATTAAAAAACGCTGAAATTGTGCCGCGCACAGGATTCGTGGAATTTGATTTTTAACGCGGTGAACAGGTTAATATTATAAGTTGTCTAGTGGCCTCCACTAGTAATAATTGCTTGCCTCTAGATTATGCTATAAAATTAGTACTTTCTGCTAATTTTATAGCATAATCTAGAGGCAAAGACTTTCATATAAGTCGAATCTGTCGAAATAACTGCTTGACGTTCCAGATCTTTTTCCCTCGGTGCTTGTATTTCATGAGTGCCAAGAGATTTTCTATAGGATTTGCATCTGGTGACTGCGACGGCCAATCTATTACGACAACGTCATTTTCCTGTTTCCACGCAGTACTAAGACGACTCCGATGTTTTTGGGTCATTGTCATCTTGCAGTAGCCAATTTTCATTTTTTTCTTACGAACCATCTTTGAGCAGATGGTAATAAAGCCCTCTGATATATAATATTTTAATCATTACAGCAGCGTTCAAATTATTTGTCGAGATGTGCAAAGTATCAAATCCCTGCTTTGAGAAACAGCCCCAGACGTGAACTTTTACCGGGTATTTAACGGTCCGCTAGATGAGTATATTGGTGCGGGTACACCAGGTATGATTAATGGAAGAACGTGCCCAAAAAGAAGCTTCGTCCAAAAAAAATATGTTGTCCCAATCGCGATCCAAGTTTTTGTTCGCCCAAGTGAGTCTTTTTTCGATTTGTTTTTTGGACTGTAGTAGTTTCTTCCCCGTGCTTTGAAATTTCACTCCATGAGCTAGTAAAGGTCTTTTTATAGTGTCATATGACACAATTAGACCCATTTCACGCAAAACCGCCTGTCCGCTACGCAATGATAGACGAGGATTCTTCTCAAACCCACGTAAAATCACTCTGTCGTTTTTCATCGTTTTCTGTGCAGTGCCACGATGTGGTAGGTCATCGACGTTTTTTTTATGTCGGAATTACATTTCATCCACTTACTTAAAAATGTCTTCGACTTTCTCGTGTATTTAGCAGTGGCTCCGTACGACATTTTTGGTCCTTTCGGATTTGTAACTAACGCGTACGTGATGCGCTTCGTAACGTGATGCGTACTCGGCACTCATGGCGAAATACTCGTATGTTCTTGTGTAACCAAAGTCGAACGACAACTGAGTTTTTCTATACAAAGCATCTTGGAGGAAGTGTATTGCCACCTGCTACCGTTTAAATCTACCCTTTAACGGTTTACAGGAAAAAATATAGCCGTACACGCTCTTGTCAAACAGATTGTACCTCTTTCTGGTTGGAAATAAGAAATTGCAAAATGTCTATAAACCCGTCGTGCTATACTTACTGTATACAACGAATAAAACACTTTTTTTCAACCAATAAGAAAAATGCTATAAGACATGTTATAATAAAGTCAGCACCCATTTTTTGGATAGCATTAGAAGTTGAAAGCCCGCGAGGACGATTAGAGCAAAATACTCTATATACCACCATGCGGGAAACCGATGTTGACGTCCCTATCTAAAAACTCAGATTTACAGTCAACCCTTACCCTGCAACCTCTGAAGTAGTCCTAAATGAACAGGAAAATGTTCAGTGGAATATTGAGATTTTATTTCTTTAAAGTATGTTATTTTCCAAAACTGCGATTTTTATCAACCTACCCTCGTACATGTAGTAACGCGTTTTAAACAACACTGCTAATATATTTTTTAAGGCTACATCTCTGATAAATGGTCCCTTTTTTATGTACTGAATATTTCACATCAAATTATCTCTACACGTTTAAACTATCTTAAAATATCCTTAACACATACAGCACGCGGTGATAAAAGATTCGGACCCCTCTCCCTGTTAGTATGGTTATTTGTCAAAATAAAGGAAAAAATATGTTACCTTAGAATCTCCATCTTCTATAACAGGAGGCACTATTGTTATTACATTTTTCAAGAAAAAGCTATTATTTTTACTTTTTCAACATCCAATTTATTGAAGCGAATTTTCCCTTTTGTAAGTCTCACAAAGGACTTAAATGTCTGAACAGGAGACGATAATAACTAGAGATGAGTTTCTCAAACTTTAGAAGTGGCTTAGCGCGAGGAAACTTTAATACTAAATGCGTTTAATAAATTAAAAAAGTTTTGCTGAAAGTAAGACAAATGCGGTAGAAATTAAAGCGTTACGTGGAATTTGTGGAAAATAATGTATGATAGAATTAGAAAAAAAGGGAATTAAGAAAGAATGCAGATTAAAAGAAGATGTAATACTTAAGATGAAAAAAGGAGTATTTAGATAGTTCGGCTCATGAATGATAAATACACAAGTGGTAATGAAGGTATGAGAAGGTTGTAGAGTGTATTAAAAGAAGATGTAATACTTAAGATGAAAAAAGGAGCATTTAGATAGTTCGGCTCATGAATGATAAATACACAAGTGGTAATGAAGGTATGAGAAGGTTGTAGAGTGTATTAAAAGAAGATGTAATACTTAAGATGTAAAAAGGAGCATTTAGATAGTTCGGCTCATGAATAATAAATACACAAGTGGTAATGAAGGTATGAGAAGGTTGTAGAGTGTATTAAAAGAAGATGTAATACTTAAGATGAAAAAAAGGAGCATTTAGATAGTTCGGCTCATGAATGATAAATACACAAGTGGTAATGAAGGTATGAGAAGGTTGTAGAGTGTATTAAAAGAAGATGTAATACTTAAGATGAAAAAAAGGAGCATTTAGATAGTTCGGCTCATGAATGATAAATACACAAGTGGTAATGAAGGTATGAGAAGGTTGTAGAGTGTATTAAAAGAAGATGTAATACTTAAGATGAAAAAAAGGAGCATTTAGATAGTTCGGCTCATGAATGATAAATACACAAGTGGTAATGAAGGTATGAGAAGGTTGTAGAGTGTATTAAAAGAAGATGTAATACTTAAGATGAAAAAAAGGAGCATTTAGATAGTTCGGCTCATGAATGATAAATACACAAGTGGTAATGAAGGTATGAGAAGGTTGTAGAGTGTATTAAAAGAAGATGTAATACTTAAGATGAAAAAAAGGAGCATTTAGATAGTTCGGCTCATGAATGATAAATATACAAGTGGTAATGAAGGTATGAGAAGGCTGTAGAGTGTTTTTCAGAATGTTGTACTACGTCATTTGGTTTACGATGCTTCCTAAGCCAAACTTCGCGGTGTGACACTCTGAAAGACCTTACACAACTAATACGAAGAACCGCAAAAGCCTCAAAACATATTTAAGGTATTATAAGTTAAGACAAACCTATAAAAACATTGCAGAACCAAATTAATCAAATTTTTAAATAGGAAACAGAGAAAAGCCTTTGTGCAACAATAGAAGACACCGCATGACAAGGTATATGGACGTGGCAGAAGGGAAAGATTTGTGTCCGGATAGAATGAATTGGAGATAAGTTACCTCCGCACGCTCTGAGAAGGACATAACGGGGTGGGGTTGATGATGAAATGTTTCATAAATCGTTGACAGATACCTCAACCATGAACAACCTACTGCGTCAACCAGCTTTGTCAACTTGTGCGACAGATCCAAATGTCCTGAAAACCTCAGGTTTAGCTCTTTGTCACTCAATTGGCGAACATGCTAACATAGATAAAGCATGCCTACCCGTGCAAAGTAAATCGATATTGTATCAAACGAAATACGAGTATGTTGATTAATTACTGAATATCTTAGACCAACCCCGATGGAAAAGGTTTACATTCTTGTTGAGATACTTCCTCTTAATATTTGCCGCAACATTGCATGCTGGAGGAGAAACACAAACACACTAATGCTTCCAAACGCCTTATATTTACCCAAAGACCAGCACAGTCAAGATTAAGGTCATGCAGAAGTTTATGACCACCCACAACCCCCTTGAAAGCTCTCTGGGACATAAGCGTGTCGATTCCTGAAGAACTAGAACTGAAAATTTAAGAACAAGGGAAATGTCTGCCGGTGGGGCTTCCCCTGCTTATGGGCCGTATGAAGATTTCTTAACCGCCTACGCCTCCACGTGGGTAGACCAAAAGAGAATCTCCTTAGGATGTAAGATTGGCAAAGAGGAATCATGTATAATACACACGAGTATGTAACGATATTCAATCCATGTCGCACGTGATGGTTTGGTGACTGTCTTTCGTGTGATATTCAGAAGATCTGCTGAAGGAAAAACCCAATTCCATCATAGTTACATCTTTCTAGGTTGATCTGGTGTTGTTGAAATGATTAGAATATAATAAATCGAAGCAATTTGATAATATATACGAGTATGTTATAATTACATGACAAAAGCATGTGAACGAGACTCGTCTTAAAAGCGTGGTACAGTTAAATTAGCTGGTCCTGTAAAGCAGTGGATCGACCAAATATGTCCAGATACCTTGGCGTATTGGAAGGTTGAGAACATGATTGAGAACTACGACTTCCTTGGCCTAAAACTCTTATCTTTCAGTCCGGGGGTTACAGTTTCGATTGCTACTAGAACCCGATTTATTTTAAAAAGGGTTCCAGTCTAGTTTTCACTTAACGTCTGTAACATATTTCTACAATAGTTGGCTGGATCATTTTTATTCACATTCAGACCTTCTAACATATTTAAGGGTTGTTTGCAAAAAAACTGACAAATTTTGAAATTGGAACTTAAGCCCTCGGGTGGAAAATAGGCATTCTATTATTAGTTTTCTTGAGAAACGATCATATAGTTCGTTTATTGTACTATATTACACTTTCGTTGTATAAAGTACTCGTACAACCTGGTGGGTTTATTAATATGTGGTAATCTCTTCCAACCAACCAGAATAATATGACAGAGGCTTTGAGTGAAACCATACTGAAGTACTTTTTTTTAATTGGGTACCAACAGAAATCGAACCCGCAAACCCGAGTTACTTACTAGATCACGGAGTACGTCGAGAAAACTTAAAAATCTGAACAAAAGAGTTAAAATTGTTCATTTTTCAGCTTCTTCTTTAAAACATTTAAATTTGGCAAAAAAACAAATCATCATTATTACGTACAATCGCCTTCTACTCCTGTTCGTTTATCTTACTTAGATAAACATAGAAAATAAACACTAACAAGGAAACACCATATAAAAGTTTTCGAAGGACTGTCTTACAAGATGAACGAAAAAATGAAAGATTTAAGACACGCAAGCTTTTTTCAGTCTCAGAATGAACTGCTGTAACCCCGAAGATTATAAAAATATCAGATTTCCTTGATCACAAAATGAACACGCAAAATTAATTTGAGTTTCGTGGATTATTATCAAAAAGCAAAGTACACATACCTTGTATGTTATACATTAGCTCACCAAAATATAAATTAGCTCATCAAAATAACTGCGATATTGAAACTCAACATACACGTCTATAGACTGGAAAAAAGCGATTATGTAATAGTTTCCGTATATAAATAAAAGGTTCCAAGATGGATTGCGGTAATTATCGCGATATTATTATTAAACATATTTAATGTGATACATCGATATGTATAAGAGAAAATCGATCAATTGTGTGCATAATGTAATGAAAAAGAAAGATTTACATTAAATTATTAAATTTATTTTGTAACTATTCAGAGATCGAAATTACTTAAAAAGCTTTCATTGTCACATAACCAAAACTAGTCAACCAGCACTGTCTGGTATTTTATTATGCTTTCGTTGTATACAGTACAACCTAGTAAGAGTATTGCCATGCGGCAATCTCTTCCAACCAACCAGAAAGATGTTAAAGAGGCCTTAAGTGAAAAGCAGACTAGATTTGTTTTATCTATATTCATCAACTTAATAACATCACCTCTTAAATCTCATTATTGAAAAAAAAAACATTAATACAAATTAAATTTCAACATCGAGATTTTTTAGTTTTAGAATAATGGTTGACATTTCTAAGAAATCTTTGTTTACTCGAATCTGTACTAGGAACCCTTATATTATTCAAACAGACAAGGATGTTATCTGTTATCCTTTTAAGGTTTCTTCCTTAAGGATTCATTTTAATTAAGCACTAGCAATTCGTTAAACGAGGTTGATTGGCAACATTTTAAAATGTTAATTTTTTTTTTTAAACATCAGCTTACAGATATTTATTTATCTGATATGAGAGTGTTGATACAATTCATTCATACATCTCAATATTCAAGTATGCAGAAGAGTGGGGCAGACAGATAACATTGCCTTCAGCCTCAGTAATTGAGCCTCCGAGTTAAAAAAAACCACTGGCGTAGGCAAGTAACTCACAGTTCGACAGCATACGTGTTAAAATAATATCGGACGTAGACAGTCAACAATACTCGAACACATCTAGACCGTGTAAGATTTACTATCAGACGAACTCTTATACCAGACTAGAACCAGGAGAAATCAGGAAGTCAAGAAGTCGTATCCCACGAAATAAAGGATTCTTAGTAAATAAAACATGAACAAAGATTGTCTACGAGATGTCATCTGGAAAAACAAAAACATGTTGATCGACAGCAAAGTTTGAATATAAAAGATATGTGTCAGGTCAACCATGATGAAACCAGAGCCAGCACGACTAAAATAAAAATCATTCTCCGAATATCCGAAATGAGAATATTATAAATGAAAATCATTTTATGAAAATCTCTCAAAGATAGGGTCAAAAACTCTCTTATTCGACAGACCTGCAACACAGAGAATATCGTTATATGGAGCAGGAAGAGTATTTGGTACGTACTGACGTGACTATGTTGATAGATGGGCAAAGATATGATATCATACATAGCGGCACATGAGACCACATAGGACATTACATGTCAAGAAAGCCGCCCTTTATGTGGAGAGACAGCTAATGCTCTACCTCTATATAATTATTTTCGTGACAACAGATCGAAGATGTACTCGTACATCAATAAAAAGAAGAAATATCAAGAACGTAGCATTAGATACACATATCAATAATTACACAATTTACTGTTTCTGATCACCTAAATACACTCAAATTAGTATTTAAGAAAAGCACACTGGTACTGTACGAGTTAAGTGGGGAAATTTTACAAGACAAAATTACAATGTGTTCTTTGGTAATTAATCATCGATATGAATTTTCAAACCGATCGATAGCTGGAGGAGAAAAATGGATATTTAATGAAATCATATAAGGAGCAAAGTTTATCGTAAGCGAGGAGAATCTGCACTGACAATTTCAAGACCACATTTATAACAAAATAAGTTAATGCTGAAACTGGTCCTATTTACAAAAAGGTTTTCAAATCTGGTGAAACAATTACTGAAAAACACTGAAACTAGCTTAATAATTTAAAAGAAAATTTAGGCACTGGATTGGAGCGTGGTTGTTATTGCGGCAGGAGTTAGAATACTTGGGCTTGCTAAGGGAATGACTTGTAACAAAGGTTTGTGTGAATTCTTGAGTGTGGCGTCTTTTTGATGATTATCTGAGACACATTATGGGATGGACTTTTTAGTCTGGCTGGACTGATGAAGCGTGAGGGGTTTGATTCGCGTAATATATACATATGTCATTGAGTGTCACTAATTATCGAGTTGATGAGAGTATGTAACGGAGTATTGCATGATATAATAAAAAATCGGAAAGAAATGCCAATTTATTTTTTCATGTTACATGTCCTTAGTAAGATACAGGCAAAAACCTAGTTTACAGGGGACACGAAAAATGAAAGGAAACAAACCTTGATCCATTCAAATTGTATGTCCATATTAAATTACCTGTGATTTTTTACAAATAATGTATTTATAAGATCTCTCATTATATGTGTATGTAAATAAAGAAATAAAATTTGGACAAAGTCATCAAAAATAAAATTAAACAATCTTTAAAAATAAAATAAAAGAAGAAGATTCTCATATGATGCATCCATTCAATACACGTCAAAAAACGCAAATCGAAACTTTTTTTACAGATCTTTGAAAATTTTAGGGGGGAAAAATCAACGAGTGGCACGCCGTGGTGCCGGATTCATCCCTTTTTTGCCTGATGGATTGCATATCATGCACAATGTCCTACCAACGAGTGGCACGCCGTGGTGCCGGATTCATCCCTTTTTTGCCGGATGGATTGCATATCATCCACAATGTCCTACCAACGAGTGGCACGCCGTGGTGCCGTATTCATCCTTTTTTTTGCCGGATGGATTGCATATCATCCACAATGTCCTACCAACGACGCATTGTTACCCATTTGACAGTATATTCATCCTAATGTAATTAATATGCCTGAAAATAGATTAACGATAATTCAATTAATTCAGGACTCCGTGTGCTGCTACCTTCGATAAATTTAATTAAATCTTAGCATATTTATTTATCGGCGTTAATTAACTTCTTGGCGTTAAAATAGTCAAATAAAATCTTTTTAAAATAACGATAGTAGTTGACCTTTTATACGGTACAAAAATTAATTAAACATTCTGTGAAATGTTTACTATACAATTAATGCCTTTTCTTTTAATTAAAAAAAAACATCGTTCAAAGATCTAAGAAAACTTAATACAAAAATCTCTCAATTTAAGAGGTTTCAATTTACGTGAATTCAATTTAACGCGGTTTATTATGTTTAACAAAAAAAGTCTTAAGTACTTTTTTCCGTAAAACTTTTTTAACAAAGCAAGAATAGAATATCTGGAAATATGTAAAAGATCATCGTTATTCACAGAAGCATACAATATCTCCATTTATGCGGTTTTAATTTGAGCGATGTTTAATAGGAAGCTTTTTAATAAAGGAGAAATAGAATATCTGGAAGTTTGTAAAAGAACACCTTTTTCACAGAAGCGTGCGATATCTTCATTTACGTGGTTTTAAATTGAGCGATGTTTTCTCGGAGACTTTTTTGACAATGGAAAAATAGAAAGTGTAAAAGATCATCTGTTTTACAAAGCTTCAATGGCTCTATTTATGCGGTTTTAATTTAAGCGCTATTTTCCGGGAAACTTTTTTTAACATAGGAAGTAAAAAATATCTGAAAATATGTAAAAGGTCAACTCTATCACAAATCATGCAATAGTTTCATTTACGCGGTTTGAATCTTAGCAATGTTTTCTTGAAAGCTTTTAACAAGGGAAGGAAGAATAGAATATTTGGAAATACGTAAAAAGTCACCTATTATACATATCAATCCATTGCTCCATTTAGATATGTACATTGTTTTAATTTAAGCACTCTTTTCCTGGAAACTTTCTCAACAAAGGAAAAATCATCATCCTCTCTATCCGTTTCTGCACTTCATGGTTCGAAGAGCAGTTATTAAAGGTAGTCCTGTTGTATCTCTCACTCAGTCAGTCCTACACATTGGGATTTTTCCTCTTGTGCGTTGTCTTTCCACGTTTCCAGTAACCACAAACCTCTCCGAACTGTCTCTTTGGACACAAGCAATGTGTTCAAAGACTAGGAGAACTCATCGTAAGCATATGGTCGACAATCTACCGGTGACTATTAGTTATTTGAGAATATAGACATAAGTTAGTCTTACTATCCACATAATTCGTAGCATTCTTCTCCAGCACCACATTTCAAATGCCTCTAATGTATGTCTCACGCCTGCTCTTAGAGTCCACACCTCCGTCCCGTACATAAATATTGCGAAGACAAGATACTTAATTAGACGCATTTTTATCATGATGGTGATGTTTCTATAAGAAAAATTGAAAATATGTAAAAGATCACCTCTTTTACACAGCATTCAATGGTTCAATTTACGCGGTTTTAATTTAATCGCTGTTTTCCTGGAACCATTTTTCACAAGAGAAAAAAGAATATCTGGAAATATGTAAAGATCACATCTTCTTCCTGGCACTGTCCCAACTCATTACCTAGGTAGGCTGTTGGGGTCGGCTCTTCTCGTTCTCAGGCTGTATATTCTTCGGTTCTGGGTGTTGCTTTCATCTAGGCCGTTTCTCTGCAGGATTTTGGAGCATTGAGTCATCCAGGAATTCTTGGGTCTTCCTCTGGACGGCTGTTGAGGAAGATCCACAGACATTGCCTAATTAACAGTATGGTCTGGTGGTCTCCGTCTTATGTGCCCGTACCATCTCAGCTGTCGCTCTTCCCGCTTACTATTTATGTCAGTGACTCCCAGGCTACCACGAATGCGTGAGCTCTTCATTTTATCTTTCAGTGATACTCCTGCCGACCACCTAAGCATTCGCATTTCTGCTGTTTCAAGTTGCCTAGAGTAGGAGCTGTACATAGTCCAGCATTCTAAGCCATACATACATAATTGCGGGTCTAACGATAGTCTGGTATACCTTTCCTTTCAGCTTTATAGGCATTTTTGGGTCACACAAGACTCCTGTAACCGATTTGAATTTCATCCATCCCACACTTATTCTATGGTCAACATCCGCGGCGCACCCTCCGTCTTTATGAATGAGTGAGCCCAGATACTTAAATGAGTCACAGCCGGCTAATATTTCCCCATCCAGTTGCATTGAAGGAGTTGTGGCATTTGGGTCTTCAAATGACAGGTACAGATATTCTGTCTTTTTCCTACTAATTTTTAAGCCGTAAAGATCACATATTTACCCAAATATATTTGCGAGTCTTCCTGGTGGTTGGTTTACTACGGAAAATCATGAGAACCTATTCGGAGAATCCGGATGCCATTCATTTGTTTAACGTGATCACGTTAAGAACGTCTTCTCTGCCTTCCACATCTTATAATATATCCCCATTTACGCGGTCTTAATGTACGTCCTGTTTTTCTTGAACCAATTACCCGCTTAAATGGAAAAATAACTCTTGAGTTATTTCTTGCTTAACGAGTTTCCGATTTACGATTTCCGGACTGAACGAGGTTTCTTTCCTTAACACTGCCAACCGATTTCAGGTTGAAGAGATCTATGAATGGCGTATATAATCTGCTTCAAGTATGATACACAAAGAGAGGCTTTCAAAAGGAGATCCACTTGAAATGAAATAGCAGAAGCTGAAAATCCGTTTCGTTCTTTCGCGCTTAAATGGATCGTAGAAACATTTCTAAATCCTAAAAAATGAGATTTTTATATTTCAAACATATAATGTTTAAGGAGAAAATATATTAAATTATTTTGTAATACTATAATTAAGTTATACATAATCAAGTGATTAGGGTTGAATGTGAACTTAAGGGTGATGTGATGAGTAAGATGGAGAAGAGCCCTCTGAGATGGTTTGAAAATGTAGAACAAATTAACAAAGTGTGGTAAAGGAAAACCAAAAAGTAGGGCGAGATCAAGTGAATAATATTTTGAAAGGAGAAAACAGGGAAATTATATGTGAAGGTGTGGGGATGTAGAAGAGGCGAAGGATGTGTGTCGAAATAGAAAAGTTTGGAGCTCTGTTATATATGCTTAACTCAACAGAGAAATAATGTGATAGTGTGTATGTTATATTTTTCACAGTTTGTAATTGAATCTAAAAAACATTTAACCAATTAAAAATAAACTGGCTCCACGTTCTCTCCACATGTTGTAGTTCATAAATTGTGGTTGTAGCGGTTTCATGAGATATGTACTGCGGTAGATTCTCATTATTTCCCCAACTGCGGTGCGGCGACCATCGTTGTGCTCTCAACCACACTTGTGGTTTAAACTTCTTCTGCTGTACCATCATTCGTGATATCTTACTTTAGACTGGACGGTAGACCAAGAAGTTTAAACGAAGCTGTTTTCATTCCTAATCATAAATACTTTATTGTAGATTTAGAATCAGTTTTGTACTGAGTGTAGACTTCTAGTTGTCTACGTAATCATAATGATTTACCTTGCTCTCTTGGCGATATACTTTAAGCAGAATATATTAGAAAATAAACATTTAAAATGCTCTCCGCAAAGTTGTTTGGCTTCAGTTATGCTAGTTCTAAATTAACGTAGCTATTTCATCACGTAAGAGAGAGTTACAAATATATACAAGAATATTTACATTTCATCCAAAGAGATGTTTATTTGTTTCTTGGATAAATAAACGACACTTAGGGGTCATTTATCATACAAACCATAGCAACATTTATGTACTAAACAAAAGATAAAATATCAATTTGTTCAAAATAATCAGCACAATCCAGAACATGTAAATCACTAATATGCGAGTATAATACAACACCGAAAGAGGAAACAGTGCAATGCAATTAATAAATATAAAGTTATTTAAATAAAACAAATAAGACACAATGCAAAAATAATAGTCAGTCAACGACTTAAGATTGAGGCTATGTCGGAGAACCCTCCAGAACTCAATAACATATAATAATAATAATAATAATAAAAGGATTATTCATATAGTCCCGTTTAGAGAACAAACTCTCCTCAAGGTGGCTCGAAGTCAGAATTCAAACCCACTCTGATAAGACATCCCGAAAAGGATCGACTTTAGTGCTTTCTAACATACATTGAAAATATCTACTAAACCATATGTGACGCTACGTGATTGATTGATTGATAATTGGTGATTGATAATTGGTGATTGATGATTGATGACTGATGACTGATGATTGATGATTGATGAACAATGGTCGATAGACGGTGGACGATGGACGATGGACGATGGACGATGGACGGTGGACGGTGGACGGTGGGTGGTGGGCGATGGGCGATGGATTATGAATGATGAATGATGATTGAAAAATGTACGAGTACATGATTGGATAAATGCTAATGACAATTTGCCAGGATATGAAGCATAAAATTATGAAGAGATTTGCAATGTGTTACTCTACTAAAGAACCAGCAGCTACTGGTGATTCAGAATAGGAAGAAGATACCCTCATTGCCAACCTTCAAGTGGTGAGGAACTTCGAAAGAGATGAAGATGTTCGTCATTTAATTTTTTTCTTTTAAATCCTAGCAAACAGCTTTGCTATAATTAACATACCATATAACACTGTTTGTAATCTGTTTCAGCATTACAAAAGGTGTATATTAATGAACTTACACGGAATTAAGTAGAGTTTCTCGTTCAAGATTCGGTTAAGTAAGGAATTGGGCTTTAGGGACATAAAAGATATATGAATGTTCTATGGCTCATAATTAATTTCTGGGTTATATTTGAGTCGAGTACGTGCTCAGGCAACTAAATTTCGCATATAAGTCCCGGCTTATTGTGGGAAATTGAAGAAGAGCTATTTTTAAAAGACGTTTTGTAGGAGATATGAAATTACACGTAGAAAAGGTAGACATTGCTTCAAAAATAAAACGTTGTGTTTAAATACATTTACTTTATTTTAATATTTTGTTGAACAAAAATACGCTTTATTTTAATGAGTTTTCTATGAAAATACAGTAGACTCTCGATTGTCCGGGGTGTTAGGGGGAAAACTGGCCCTAATAAAAAAAACGGATAATCACCCCAAATAGAATTAAACCTAATAAATTATCGTACATACTAACCGATTTATTTAAAATATGGCAGAAAAAAAGGTTATATTTTCCCCTCTGTGAAGAGGAGCTATTTTTAAAAGACGTTTGGTAGGAGATTATAAATTACACGTAAAAAAGGTACACATTGTTTTAAAATTAAAACGTTGTGTTAAAATAAATTTGCTTTATTTTAGTTGTTTTAATGAGTTTTCTATGAAAATACAGTAGACTCTCGATTATCCGGGTTGATGGGGAAAAATGACCCCAATAAAAAAACACCCGGACAATCTCCCCAAACAAAAACTCAAATTATCGTACGTACTAACAGATTTATTTAAAATATCTCTGCAATTTTTTCGTCTTTTCATTTTACGACGAATTGTGTTATGGAGTTTTCACAACATTTATATTTCTCCAAACAACTGATTAAGCTTTCAATGTTAGTTAAAACAGCTGTGTATACGTTTCTCTTGTATGAGGATATCTTCTTCCATATATGTCATCAGTAGCTGAAGGTTAATCTCTTCATCATTTAAAACTGCATATCCAGGTAAATTATTATCAGCATTTATCTAATATCCTTGGCGAACGAATATTTTGATAACCATAATCCTATCGTATAGCTCATGACAGAATCGTGACTCTGACGGTTCTCCTCCATCCATCCCTGCACTCCGTGGCTCGAAGGAAGGGTAGTCCATTAGCGTATTTTCCTTGGTCAGTCCAACGCATTGGGATTCTTCCAAATACAGGTCGTGCTTCCACGCCTCCAGTAATCACAAACCTCTCTCCTTGGTCATGAGCATTATGTCTAAAGAATTGGAGGACTCATCGAAGGCATATTGTTGACAATCTGTCCAGTTGTTCGAGAATGGGGGCGTCCATCCTTCGTAACATTCTTCTCCAACTCCACATTTGAAATACATCTATTCTACGTCTCTCGCTTGCTCTCAGAGTCCAATTTTCCGCGCAATACATGAATGTTTTGATAATAAAAAGACAATTTATAACGCCGTTTAGAGAGCACATTTTACTTAAAGATGATCTAACTCGGAAATCAAACATACTCTTGTTGACACGTTAAAATATTACAAAAATAAAATAAGTCTTGTGTAAGGATAAAAAGATGGTGCCGCCATGTTAGGACAGAAAGGCGGTCGTATCAATATATATTTAGAAAAATTATTCGGTTAGAAAACCGCAGGAAACTTACCAAAGAAAAACGAACAACAAAGGAACCTTTATAGATCTTCTGAATGTGATAGTAACACATTCGACTTTAGGTGGAGTCTAGTGCATATGTGTAGTGTTTATATATAATTTTAAATTTAGATAAGAGCTCCCAAAAACATATGTCTTCAAATGTTTCCTGAAGCTGCACACGCCACCTATATCCCTAATAGGCCAGATAAACTATTGCTCGCCGCAGGACCAGCAATTGCATAAGTCCTGTCCTAATACCCAGCCCCGTTAGATCATCGATATTGACATATTTTCATATTGATATCCGATATTGATAATTTTTCAATATCCATATCTTCCATATTCCGATAATAGGTGTATTAAGGGTTGAGCTTCTTAATATCCATATCTTCCATATTCCGATAATAGGTGCATTAAGGGCTGAGCTTCTTAATACCCATATCTTCCATATTCCGATAATAGGTACGTTAAGGGTTGAGCTTCTTAATATACTTTGTAGGCATAACTAAAGCCTCTTCACAGAAAAGCACGAGTAATTAATTATTGTTCATGTTTGTAGTAGACTTTTATCTATTATTTTTTTCTTGTATTATGAATTTTATGTTATTTTGGTTCAATGTGTATCAAATAAAAAAAATATTAAATCAGGGTCGATATTATTTCTAAAATAATTTTTTTAGTGTATTTTATTACTTAAATTGTAATATTGTTTTCAGGGTGCTACAAAGCTGACAAAAGAAGACATTGAACGAGTATTTTCCTTGTATGACAGAGTGAGTATATTATTTTTATCTATAATCTAACCCAAGAACTCAAGACACCCCTCATATTATTTCATGTTAACAGGGTCTTCAGGAAAGTGATTCTTCAGCAAAGTTGGTAACAATGCTCGCAGACGACTAGCGTACCAGTCAAAGTATTTACGTCTGATTTTCATTTTACATCTAAAATCTGTATTTTGTATCACTAGATGTCGTCATTTATATAATTTTACCGGAACACAATGATGTTTACAACGATTATTTTAAATGGTAAAGATTTGCGATTGAGATATAGGTGACGAGAGCAGTTTTAGGTAGCACTTGAAGACAACCTTTTTTTTGAAGATCTTATTAAAATTTATGATTGTACTCGTATATGAACACCACTCATGTACATACCATATACACTACACCTTAAGCTGAATGTGTTACTATCACATATCGGAAGATCTACAAAGGTTTATTCGTAGTTAATCTACTCTCGGTAAGTTTTCTGCGGTTTTCATATCAAATATATGTTTATAAACATATGCAGATGCGGGAAAGTACCTAATCTAATGACCGCAGCCATCACCTTCTAATTCTTCCACTATTAAACATACTCGTAGTACCCATTTTATTTATCATTCTACAGATGTTGTTGTTCTACTCATTTTTCTTAAATTAGACCTGTGGTATTAAGAGAGGCAATTCTAATGGTGACCCATTAGAATTGCCTCTCTTCGAGATGTTGACTCCCAGTTATCCTTCCATCTTTTAGGTGGTCTTTCTGGGAGAAAACTGTCAGTGGGTATTTCATGCATCGCCACGCAGGGAACACTGATACTGTCCGGTTCGAGTGTATATGTTTTAGTACCCCATTGACTTTTGTTTCCTTACACTTCGTGCCGTTCGATATCCTTCTTAAATCTTCCATCACCTGAGAATATACTACCAAAATAGAACAATCCCTCAACTTTCATTCATCTTTTTTTTCACCCATATGTCGTATTTAATTTCTTTTCCTCGCTTTTCTATCACTATTACGTTGGATTTTGCAACATTAATTTTCAAATCTTTCTCTTCGCATCTCTCATACAATTTACTTCAAACTCTGCGGTTCAACTTAACTCTCCGCCAACTCTACCATATAATCTGTATAGAGCAATCCGCAAACGTTCCTATTTGACATGTGTATGGCACCAATTGAACTCTAGTCATTCCTTCACACATGAATCTATATAAATGTTGAACAACTACTATAAGCATACACATAACATAATACAATAAAGACGTTTCAATAATCTCTTTTGGACTTAATCAACTATCAGGGAATTCTGGATTCATCTCGAGTTCCATATTATTGAGCCGCACTCTAATCTACTGCAAATCAGTGAATAATAAAAAGATCTCATATCAGATAATTATACAAACTTACGCCTCAATATTTTAATTATATCACTACTTTCATAGGTTTTTTTTGTTCTTGTTAGTTGGAAAACAGCCAATATAGCAATTAGCCCAACAAAATATTTTGTATTCGTTCCAAATATTATTCAATATAAGAAATAACACCCTCTCTCACAGTTGCCACAATAACGTGTATTTTGGGAATAATGTACTCGTGTCATGTTAATGATAAACATTTTCCCGCTACAACATTTTCAGGAAGGTGATTTAATTATTTGATATATCATTAGAGCTCCAGAAATAGGGAGAGAAGCAATTCAGGTGATCTTCTCCGGGAAATATGTCAAAGGTAGAGATGACAGATAGTATAACATGTTGGAGACTTATGGAAGAACGTTTGCGAATTCAAATACACAATAGGTAATTATTTTGAATAAAATGGAAACGTTGTCGTTTGATCACAATTATACGCCCGATAAAACTTAGCTTACGTATAAATATAATATGGGAAATAGGGACCAAATGAACCTTAATATTATATTTAATCATATTACGGTGTATTGACAAAATATATGATTTAGAAACAAGCTTCCATCAAAGTGGAAGTTTAATTGGATGGTATAATAAAATAAATCAATTATGCGCCAAATATATCGGTTATGCGCGTGATTTATCAGTTATGCGCAAAATAAATCAATTATGCGCAAAATTTACAAGGTGTGCTCCAAAAATAGATCAGTTATGCACCAAAATATCGTATTAATAAGTGAAAAACATGAAGACCTGCAAAATAGTCTGGAAAGGTGGAGAAGAATCTTGGAGGGCAATGGATTGAGGCTGAGTTTCGATCAATGACGGGAGTTCTATGTTATCCGAAAATGCCAGTAAAGTTAAAAGGAAAAGTATACCAAACGATTGTCAGACCCGCACTCCTCTATGGCTCCGAATGCTGGACGATGTATAACTCTTACTCCAAGCAACTAGAAACTGCTGAAATGCGCATGCTAAGATGGTCAGTTGGTGTGTCCCTAAGAGACAATAAAAAGTTCACGCATTCGTGGAAGCCTAGGTGTTACAGACATCAACAGTAAGATGGAGGAGAGGCGATTGAGATGGTATGGGCACGTTGGACGCAGAGCACCCGATCACATTGTGAACCAGGCAATCTCCATGGATCTTCCTCGAATAACAACCAGAGGAAAACCAAAGAATTCGTGGGTGGTGCAAAAAGATAACCTGATGCAGAGGCACGGCTTGGGGGACGTAGTCCGGGACAGAAGAGCATACAACCTGAGGACGAGGAGAGCTGACCCCAACAGTCTTCGCAGACAGTGAGTTGGGATGGAGCCAGGGAGAAGAAGTTATGCACCAAAATATGCATTGAATTAAACTTTTGATGTGTCCAGTACTTGGTTGGTTTATTGCCATGTGTCAATCTCTCCCAACCAACCAGTAAATATGGAATCTTTAAGCTTTTCACTTAAGGGTTATAAGTATATACATGAATTTGATCATATCTGATTGTATTACACTTTTATTGTGCACAGTACGACTTGGTGAGTTTATTTTCACTTTGCAATCTCTTCCGACCAACCAAAAAGTTATTAATGAAGCATATAGTCAAAACCAGATCAAACCCGTAACCCCCGGGCGGGGTTTTTAACAACTGGATCACAAAATCATAAATCGATATATTTTAAAATATAACCAAATTGGACAGTACTTTAAAATATATTAGTTATGCGCAAAATATAACAGATATGCGCCAAAATATATCAGTTATACGTGAGTTATCTGGAATCTACATATTAAAATATGTTTAATTATTTTTGTGACCCCCTTGCCTATCATAGGTTGACCACCATTGCGGCAATCTTTCTTTTTGTGACCCCGTTGCCTATCATAGGTTGACCACCATTGCGGCATCTTTCTTTTTGTTAACTGCGACCCCGAACAAATAAATCAAAAGTTATCCGAATCATTATTGAGCTAAAAGATGCGGTGCCGGCCTCTTTTTTGTTTGCATATTAATATCATGAGACCAAGTGAATGAAATTTTTACAGAAGGAAATATAAAAAATCGAATAAGTTGAATGAAAAGGTGTATGAATGTAGGGGAAGCAAAATATGTGATGCTATCAATAAAAGCCTATAAAAATGTGTCACTGTGTTTATGTATGTATTACGTGTGTATATACGAGTATATATATAATATCATAGATGAATCAATTAGGAGAAGAATGGTAGAGAAATTAGAAAAATATTTAAAGAATCATAGAAAAATTATGAAGGAAATTGTAATGTGAAATTGTGGGAAAAAATTGTGAAGGAAATTGTATTGTGAAATTGTAAAGGAAATTTTAATGTGAAATTGTGGAAAAATTGTGAAGGAAATTGTATGAAGGGAATACGCAATGAAAGGTGAAATATAGGAATCATAAAGGGTGAGTTTGTCGTGACTCGAGTAAACTAGGTTTTTGCCTAAATCTATCTTACTGAGGACATACCATACAAAGGTTGATTGAAAAATGTGTTTTATCCTATGGGAACTACTTTGAAGGAGACAATATTAATGTTAATAATTAAATAAATATTTTCTGATAAAAATAAAAATTCTCGTTATTTTTTTATCAAACCTCGTATAACATATTGTTTATGTTGATTATTATTTAATTCCTTCGTCAAAAATTCTCATTAAGTTGATACGTTGTGAGATCTTATTACAAATACGAATGTACAAAAAAAAACTTTTTTTTTTTAATTCAGTATGTTATCAGCTATTATATCTTGTAAAAAAAAGGGGGTGAGCTGGTCGACATAATTGAAGCCCTTTCGTAAATCTGAAACAAAATCATACAGTTTCTTGATAAGAAATAATGTCGTTATACTCGTAGTTGGTACCAAAGAGAAAAAAAATCATAAAATGGCGGCTGCCTGAAAAAAAAAATCTATTTTTTACCCTTTTTTTCAAATATTTTAATGTTTTAAAAGTAGTAAAAAAAATAGTTTTGAATTTTTCAAGGTAGAGACAAGGTAGTTTCATACCAAATTTGAAGGCAATCGGTTGGATAAAACTTGAGATTTTATGTCGACCAGGTCGAAAAAAGTAGTTTCGAGAAAAACGCGTGTAAAGTTTTGAGATTATTGTCAGAGTCATTCCGGTGCGGCTTAATTGCTGCCTCATTTATAGCTATAACTTTGTAAATATTGAGAATTTTAAAATTTCCTTTTAAGAACATATTTTTGAAGGTCTAAACTTTAAAAATATGTAAAAAAATCAAATTTCTAGAGTAGAATACCCTCTTTACTATAAATAATAAAGTATGTATACATTTTTTCGGAAATCTTATTAGTACTACGTGAGTCAATGTCTGGCGTGAGGGGTTAATTTCAAGAAATCAACAGCATCTCCTACAATTTCCTTCACACACTCATCAAAAACAAATATAAGAAATTTGTTTGGTAGATATCTCTTGTGACTAATAATTACAACATCATTTACTCTCGATTCCCAATAGATATTATCTGATTGAAATTATATAGGAAATGTCGAGGGACTAAGGAAAGAAATTATTTACGATTTGAGAGTGAAATAGTAGAATAATTAGAGGGAAATGGTAGAGGAATTAGGGTAGAAATTGTAAGGAGTACAAAGTAACAACGTATAATAAATATGGTGTTATTTTCGATTCTCTCAAAAACGATTTTGAGGTTGGAGAGCATGTCTGATTTCTATAGAAAATTCGTTTCAAATTCTGAATCGCAGAGACAAATATGACAATTTAAATATAATTCAATCACTGAAACATCGTAGACCTCTGGAAATGAGCGGTATTAATAAGTCTGAAAATTATGGCAAAATTAAACTTCAAGAACGGTGTGGAAAATAACTACTGGGCATGAGATGATCAAGAGACTGGTCATCCGGATATTCGAAGCCGAATACTACATCGATACTGGGCACTGTTTCTTATAAGAACCGACTCTATTTATTACGTTTTCTTTAAGAACACTACACGTGTACACTACACTCCACCTAAAGCCAAATGTGTTATTATCTCATATAGAAAGATCCAGAAAGGTTTATTTGTACTTTGTCTTTCCTTAATCTGCAGTTTTCTTACCAAATATGTTAAATATAAACATATGCAAATGCGGGATAGTACCCAATCTAATGGATGGAGCCGCTACCTTCCTTCCTTCTAATAGTGAGTTCAAATCCCGAGTGAAAGTGCCTTTGAAGAGAGTGCGTTGTCTAAATCAGTGTTCCCCAACCTTTTTAGACCCGTGGACCGGTAAAAAAAAGGAAATTTTTTTCGCGGACCACTAATACTGAAATAAAAATGTTTTTTTTATTTAATATTTTTTAAATCTTATATTGTGACAGATGGACATATGTAACTATAATTGACAAATATACATAAAACAGTTAAACAATTTTAATTGTAACATTGTCTGATACAATTAAAATTTAACAAAAAACATTGTGTTTTTGCAACAAACTAATGCGAAACCTGCTGTTGTATATTTGATAATATATTGGATATTCTTGGCTGCAGTGCTGTCTCTGACAGACGAAGTGCTGCATTCACGTCCAGTCTATTCCTTTGTTTCGATTTTATTGAGGACATGGATGAAAATCCTACATTTAATATTTTTGCATGGCGAATTTCTTGAAGTTTGGCATACTGTTTGCGGCCCGGCGGAAAGTTTCTGCGGCCCGGTACCGGGCCGCGGACCACCGGTTGGGGAACACTGGTCTAAATGACACTTGATAAATTGTCCTTTATGATATACTCGTATTACTTGAACTGGACAGTATCAATATTTGTTAAGATGATAGTCCACAATAGTATTTTGGTGTAAACTTTTATGTATGGGGGTGAAACGTGGATGGGGAAAAAGACTGAGAAGAGCCGAATAAATGCTGTAAAAATGCGTGCATTGAGAAGAATACATAGTGTGACAATGTATGACAAAATACGGAATGAAGTGATTAGGGATGTACGTGAACTTAAAAATGATGTGTTAAGTAAGATGAAGAAGAGCACGCTGCGATGGTTTGGGCATGTGGAACGAATAAATGAAGAAAGACTGACATATATAGTGCAAATGTTACTGGAAGACGTGTGAGGAAAACCAAGGAAAGAATGGATGGACCAAATAAACGATATTCTGAAAGAAGGAAACGTTTCAAGTCAGAGAAATCGTAGAAGTTGTGTGAGAAGATGTATGGATGTGGAAGAGGCTAAGGATTTTACAAAAATATTGAGATCAGTGTTTGGACAAGTTTCATTTTCGTATTTTTTTGTAATGGTTTGGTCTTTCCATATTTTCACAAGGTAATCGAAATTTAAAAACACCCAAATAACATCGACAGATATCAAAATATACTGTGTTCTGTTTTTGACATCATCCTGAAGATGAAGTCTGTTATGCTTTCGAAACGTCGGTCATCAATCATTTAAAGCAACAAAAACTCCGAAAAACATTTTCAACTAGTGAAAAACAGCCGTGAAAATCTTATATCAAAATACGATAATGATTATTAAAAATGTTATAACATATGTTATACTCGTATAAAATTTTAAAGCGCTCTTGGAGCAAAGTTTGCAAAATAAAAATATCGCCGCGATTATTTTTTATTTATCAAATAACCAACCATCCTATCGGGAGGGATAACCCATTTCGTGGAATTTTTAACGGCGGCATATATATCACAGGGCTCTTCTGAAAGTATTTTCAATAAATTTTCTTTTATGTCTTTTTCAAAATTCACAAAAAAATAATTTAATGGATTTTCAATACATAGATACTATAAAACTTTCATGGCACGCGTCACGATTGCCTTTTGAAATATACCATTTTAATTTTTTATCGCTCAACTTGGGGAATAAAATTGTTTATAAAGATGTTTTTTCAAGTTATTAAAACTGTAAAAACTGTCAAGGATTTTTCCTTGTATGGAGTATTTATGATTTATCGACTCATGAATATTTCATCGAATCGTCTAATTAATAGCAAGCAATGCTTTGCGTGTTTGTGCCACGGGCTTAAGTATAGTTGGATGATGCTATAAAACATATCAGTTATGCGCTAAATATATAAATTATGCGTCAAAATATATCAATGAATGCCAAAACACATGGAATCTTTTACAATTCATATCCATATGTCATTAGACAGTTGCACGTTGTAATTAATCGATTGTGAGAATGCAACAATTGGGAGGCTCCAGTCTGGTTTAATAAATATTTTTAATGTCGGTGTTTTTAGGCTCAGGAGGGTTCTTCTCTGACATTTCTTGTATAAGGTCTTGACGACTGTTCATTTTATTTATATGTTATCTTCATTGTTTTTTTTTAATTAACTTAATATTATTATTTTTTTCTTCTATTTGTATTCTTTGAGTGTTGTACCATAAATGAATAATTTAATGCGGTATGTGCGTCCTGAGTTATATTAATTTTATGAAAATTATACAAACAAACCATCACACTGTTCCTCTGTCTCTGTAGGCAGAGAGAGCAAAGCGTCAGATTTTCCTATACACATATTTCGTCTCTTTCACATCCATACACCTTCTTATACAGCTCCGACGATTTATCTCACTTCTTACGATTCCTTCTTTCAAAATATCATTTACTTGATCCAAGCATTCTTTCTTTAGTCTTCCTCTATCACACCTTCCACTCACATTAGCACTGTATATTTGTTTTGTTAGTCTTTCTTTATCCATTCGTTTCACTCGCCCAAACCATCTTAGAGTACTCTTTTTCATCTTTCTCAACACATCAACCTTAAGTTCACATTCATTCCGTATTCTTTCATACATTGTCACCCATATATTCTTCTCAGTGTACGCATTTCTTTATTTATTTGCCCCTTTTCAGTTTATTTCCACGTTTCACTCCTATATATCAAAGTCGCTACAAAAATACTGTTGTGTAATATTATCTTAGTAAATTTTGATACTGTCCGGTTCGAATACATATTTTTTATGCCCCAAGATGTTGACATTTTATCTTTCATTTAGTAAATGTTGCTATGATTTGTAAATGACATCTAAGTGCAGTATAAATTTTCAATAAATAAAATAAATCAGTTGTACGCTTAAAAGTTACTTGTGCTCTGGGTTCTATTCCGAGCTGATTCTATGATACTATCAAAAGGCTTTTTGTTTTGAGTAAGTATAACCTTCACGTACATTAATTTGGCCGGCTGAAGGAAATGCATATGTCTCAGGCATATGAATCAATATGAATATGAATCAATATGAATCAGGCATATGAATCAATATGAATCAAATGCATATGTCTCAGGCATATGAATGCATATGTCTCAGACATATGAATCAATCACGTTGCTTAACTTATTCCGTAAATAAAGTAACAAATAATATAACTATGCTAATGAAGAACTTGTTTACCCATTAAAGCAGAGCTCCAGACAGAGCTTGTTCGCCATTAAGACAGAGCTTTTTCAATGTCAATTCATTTCTTCATTCCTGGATTTCCTGAATGTATGACAGAATTCATTTCTGGATGTATGACAGAATACGGAATGAAATGATCAGGGAAGTATATGAACTTAAGGCTGATATCTTGAGTAAGATGGACTAAATTAATAAGTAAGATTATCTAAATTTTGTCTAAATGGACTTGATATTTTAAATCCTTTGTTATGAATAATCATGAATTTCACTATAAAGGAAAACCAAGAGATATATCATATTAAACATTTTTATGTTTCTTTTTAATATGTATGAAATTCACCCACATGAGTATGATTTTTGCCATCACTGTTAAAACCAAAAATAAGAGTAAAAAAGAGTCAATAAAATAAAAGAAATTTCTGTAAAAAAATTATTCAGACTTTTTAAAGTTTCAATTAATTAAACACCACAATTTTATAATCGCTCTTCAAGTAAAAATGTTCTTCATAAAAAAAATGCAACATTCATTGAATATGACATTTAGTAAATTTAATTTATCATGTAAAGAATGGCTGAAAAACATACAATCTATAAGTGTAATTATCCAGACCACACTCGCAGCTAAGATATTCTACCATACCCATTCCGTAAAAGTTATTAGCCACCACGCAGTGGCCCATTTGCAAGCGACAAAAGATTAACGCTTCCATCTCGTTCATTCTTATGAAATTAAACTGCCATTTCTAAGGAATAAATTGTTGAATTGATTTATATTTTATTTATTAATTTTTGTTTATTTTACACATGACAAGAAATATACATAATTTGTGAAAAAACAACAGGTAATTTAATTTGGACACACCATTTTAATGGATCTGGGTTTGTTGCCTTTCATTTGTCGTGGCCCCAGTAAACTAGGTTTTTGCCTGTATCTCACTGAGAACATATAGCATGAAAGAATAAATCGATACTTCTTTCCGATTTTTGATTATATAAAACCTCGTTGCACATTCTCATCAACCTGGTAAACAGTGACACTCAATTACACATGTATACATCAGGCAAAATCAAACTCCTCACACTTCATCCCTCCAGACAAACCAAAAACATTCACCCAACAATGTACCGCGCATAATCATAAAAATAAAAAAACAAATATCTACATATTAGTTATACCCCAATTCAATGCCCATCAGTGAAAAATCTTTCAAATCTGATGATTTATAGCAATTTTTTCCCACTAACTAGCTTTTGTGTCATAAAAATATATATTGGATTCCCTAATATAAATTATTTTGTATGTCAATGATAATTAAATTATTTTTTTCAGGACAACAATGGCAGTATTGAAAATGAAGAATTGAGAGGATTTCTGAAGGATCTTTTGGAACTCGTGAAAAAGGTGAAGGAAATGAAAAAACTTTTATATTTATGCCAAACTGACTAGCTTCTCAAAAGTAAATAAGTGAAAATGAATTTATCCAGCTTTAAATTTTAAACATACTCTTTTCCTGCTATATTGAACAAATATGTTGTGAGATTTAAAATTTAAATGAAAACAATATATGCAGTCATATTTGGTATGTAAATAATTTTAAATATTTTATTTATTTAGGGTTTATTTTGACCATTCACCAGTTTTACAAAATACGAGTGCTAATGAATATAGAAATACAAGGTGTTACAATATGAATATTGAAACACGAACATGATTCATATAATTTGCAGTCAAAAAGAAATAGATACACACTACTGCGCATGACAGGCCAGGGCTAAGAAGACACAGGGCCGTATGTCATACAAAGAAAAAAAAAACAATGTAATCTAGGTACTTCATTAAGACATTTCTATGGATATGCTTATATACCTCAACACACTCGTCCTTCCTCTTCACACAAATAAAAATATTAATGAAAATAACTTCTGTACAAATAAAAATATCCACACAACAATATGAATGAAAAAAACTTTATTATTAAATAATTTCTCCACAAATAAAAATATCCACATAGACATAAATAAGTACGTCTCCAAGAGACAACATCGTCTTTGACCTTATTTCAATAAATTTCTATTAGGCTTAGAACTGAACTAAGATGGTATCGCCACCAAGCCCAACTCATATTTTGAACCCTATATTTGGCTCAAATACTCGTATAATATATAACATAAATCAAAAAGCAAATTTTTATGATACACACTTGATCTTAATCACTTGTATCTAATACTAGTGTCAATCGCTGACAACCTCAAGTTTCAGAACAACACAAATAAGTGTCAGTTTATTACGATTGCATGTTTTTTTTTAATTTCAGGATTACGATGCTCAAGATCTCCTAGATTTCGAAGAGACAATACTTCAAGGAGTAGACTACAACGACGATGGAAAGATCAATAGGAAAGAGTTGACAATGATCCTGTTAGCGCTCGCCAAGCACAACCAAGAAGACGAAATCAACTCGGCTTAAAGCCATCTCTAGTGTTATTTATTTTACGAGTATTCCCACAATGTCCACATAATTCAAGGTCACAAATATATCTAAAATTAAGAACATAAAAAATGTGTTAGAACATCGCTGAGGATGTTTTTTTTATTAGATCAGACTGAAAAGAGAACTAACATCAGATTTGAAGCTTACTTTGATCATAAAATGATACGAAAGGCTTGGAGTTATTAAAATTATCCTAAAGAGCTGTCTTTTAAATCGACTCACAATTACTTGTGTCGTCTAAATAAATCATTGTTGGACGATTTAAAGTGAACAGATATTGAAAGTTTTTATAACAACTTTGTTTTCATATAAATTTCATCATAATATAAATTGAAGTTATCACAAAAGAGTTAAGTAATAAGGAATAATTGTGTCATTGTACAATATAAGTGTTTAAGTATTTAGAAAAACATTATATTGAGAAGTGGTTATTTTTTGTTGTTAGTTTTCAAAAGCTTTGTCGACATCTCTACATCGCTTTATATCTAATTACAGATAAACAATTCGACAATTCACATTTTATATCTAATTACAGATAAACAATTCGACAATTCACATTTTATATCGAATTACAGATAAACAATTCGACGTTCACATTTTATTTAATTCCATGGTAATTTCAATACAGTTTGTTCCCTACATTTAATTTGGCCACAGTAAACAGGATCTTAAACTCCCTGCGTCTAACTGGGGACAACTGTTGACAGTGTAATCCTTTGTCGGTGCATGAGTATAACATTTAAATATGTCTTCAAGTTCTCTAATTATTTTTAAGTTGAGTAAAGCAAATTGTAAAAATTTTAAAATAAAAATACCTTTACTTTCAAAATGGTTTTGGCTAAACATTTTTTTTTACAAATTGTTATTAAAAAACTAACACAAATTATCCCTAAATTTTAACCTGGTTAATAATATATTAACAAACTCAAAAATCATGCTAAAATCTTAATTTGATTAAAAAATGAACCATGCTAAAAAAATCCTAGTTTACCTGGTGATTAAAAAACTAACTCACACAATATATTAAAAGTTTAAGCTGGATACGCTATGTTTAGGTAATGCATTTTATAATCCTTAGAGTTAACAATATTTGAATTGATGCAGAATGAAATCTAGCACAAAATTGATTGCTCATTAAAATTTACATTTCTTGTACACTAGTCAAATTATGTTAGCTACCAGATGAAAAAGCTTAACTCGGCAAGTGTAGAAATGTGATCTCTTTTATAACCTTGGCATTATTCTTCTAACTTCCGGCGGAGTCCAGAGTTGTCTAATTTTAAACTTAAATTCCGTCACTCTAGTTTTCTAAACCACAGTAATGCACTGACAAGAAAAAATTATCGTCTTTGTTTTAAAAAATATTTGTTTTTTTAAATTTCAACCATATTATTATTATATGACACTCAAGTGATTATTAGGACTTGAACTATTCTGTCGTGACTGAAATAAGAAGATTCAATACTTCTTAAATACTCCAGGGATTAAAGTTATTTTATTAATACAACAAAGTGGTCAAATATCAACCCTTAAATATATACAAAGAGTACAGAATCAACTCTTAATCAGTACAATGGGGATTTGGAATAATAAGATCAATATTGGATATATTTGGGATGTTGTTATTTATGGAGGATAATTTTAAGAAATTCTGAAATATGAATATAATCTATTTATTATTTATAAGTTAAATTTAATATTTTCCAAGTTTCCTCTAAATAAATTTATTTCAAAGATAACGTGCCAACAAAATTTAAAGAAAATATAAACATTGTCGCGAATTAAAGACATTTTTCATGTAATAAATCATTTTTAATTCAGATACTGGAATAAAAAAAATATTTTTAAAAACTTAAGATGCACAAACAAACAAAACTCGCATGCGGTATGTGTTGGTACAGATCTTTACTTAACCGAATGATACTCGCGAATTTCATACTACTTCAAGCCAAATACTTATTTATATGTTTAAAAAACACTCAGTAGTAAACATGGTTTATGTAATCACTTTTATCGGTTAACTTGGTGATATTTAGGCATAATAATAACATTTTATGAGGTACACCCTCATTATGTTCACCAACCATCAAGCCTTTTTCTGAAATCCGTGAACAACTTCCTCAAATTCACAACTGCGCAACACACTCCAATAAAGCACTGCCGACTACAGACATGGAGTATGAAACTCGGTAAGGAGCTGTGGATAAAGCAATCGAAGGATGCCAGTCCATCTTTCCTCTATATGGAAAAGTCTCAATATATTAACGCAAAGGTCTGCAATATGACGCCAGCAGGAGATATTTGTTATGCTCTTAAGGTAGAAAACATCATATGTAGTCTCCACCAAAAAATCCATACTCTTTATGATACACATTTCTTTTATTTTCGGGGTTTCTTCCAAATCTCGTGTATTTTAGTTGTTGATATTTCGGCTCCTCTGCTAATGCCATCATCAGGATGATATTAATTTAATTGTTTGTCATAAACAGCAATTATCGATACAACACGTCTTAATGATTGCACCAGCAAAGGAGCCCAAATATTAACAACAGCAAGAAACTCCTTAAACCACAGCAATATGCAGTATGTAATCAATTTAATGTTAAAGCCTACGCAAACATCCTCATAACAGTAAATTGGATAATTTACATAAACCTTATTTAAACTATTCTATTAAGGTTTATTTACATAAACCTTATTTAAAGTATTCTATTAGGATTATTTGAACTGTTCTATTAAGATATTTAAACTATTCTATTAAGACAGCAGTAAAAAAAACTAATTATGTAAATATACAATTTTTTTAATTTGTGTTATGCCCTTCATGGTAAGATTGTCGACCTCTGGATTAACGATTGGTGTCAACAGATACAGGAGAGATTTTCAAAGAAAAGGAAAACCATGCACTGTATAGATGTGGAGAGGTGTAGGATAATGGTTATCAGATGTACTGACCAAAGTTAAGGACAAGCTACAGCCAGAAAAATATAATACCTGCCAATTTTAAGGCACTTTGTGCTGCTGCGTTTGACAAAATTTGTGGTTGATCCAGGCACAAAAAGTAAGTAATTGAATTGAAAAAATTGTCATCTATGGAATGGGCTATTTTAAAAAACAAACAATATTTTTTTTTATTTTCAGTACCATCATAAAAATATATCAGACTTTGAGAAGAAAATGTATTTACATATTTATTTCAGAGTTTTTTAAGCTAAAATCTGAATTGTTTTTATTGTATTGTAGAAAAAACTTGGAAAATTGAATAAATGCAACACTGACATCTAGCATATTGGAAATCTGTCCAACTTTTAAAAAATAAATCAATTTAATGAATGATATTTTCAAAATTTTCACTCTAGTCACTGAAACAGGCATATAATACTATTTAAATTGTATCACACCCTTTATGCAAGACTAACAAGTCAAAGTGACGTAGTTTTGTGATTTAAAATTTGAAAGGTATGAAAAATATATACTATAACATATTTTACTGAGCGGTAATGGAATAACGCAATGTTAATGATTTTAAACAAAATAATATCTAGTTTATAATATGATTCGAAGTTGTTGCCGTGTTGAGTTGGCTTAAATAATTGCCATCATTTTGCAGGCATTACAGTTTTTATTCTGTGCGTGATGTCAGAAAACATTGCCAAATATCATGAACAATATGAAATATTCAATAGTGTTTTTTGACATCCCCTGAGAATGAAGCCTGGAATATCTTCGGAATGTAACAAGGCAAAATACAAAAGCATATTAAATCAAAAAACATTTTGAACTAGGGGTAAGCCGTGAAAATATTTGAACTCGATATAATATCTCATTTTTAGAACTCGCAGATTAGCATAAAAATATATTTTCAATCATGTTTCGGTGAAGAGATGAATTAAAATTATTATCTTTCTTCATAATTGTGTGGTCAATATTGAAAGTCGTGGTTCTTTGTTTTGTCTGGAACTTGGTGTACTACCACTATCCAACCTTCTTGGTCCTGGGCCATGTTGAATGCAGCTTTTAAAGAGAATCTGACTTAACTCTTTTATTTGGTCCGACCTTCTTAGGACACCTTCCTCTCAGTCATTTTCTCTCAACATCTTCTCCAGACTTTCGTTATTCTTTCTGGCAAAACGTCCAAAGTATGTAAGGATTGTTATACTGCATGTTGTCGAAAGTCTTTCGATAATCTTTAATTCTTGAATGATAGAGACGTACACATTGCGGTCCATAGGATATGGAACATCCATTTCCAGCACTACGTCTCGAAGGCATCTATCATATTGAGTTCTTAGTGGGCAATAAAGCAGCTTGGCTTCTTGTCAGGATGGCATTCTCAATATACAACATAACCACCTTCAGCATTTCACCCGTATCATCCTGTTTTAAGGCTGCTGCTGCATCCAAAGATAAAACCACAATTTGTTTTTGGACTGTCCATAGGAGCATCCACCTTCAACACCACATCTCGAAGACAACTATCATGTTTCTTTGCTTCTTTCTCATCATCCATATTTTTCCTCCATACAATGCTATCAAGAATACTAGAGATTTCACTAACATATATTAGTATAAACTGTTTAATTATAAAGATTCTTTAATGGTCAGTTCAACAAAATTCATGTAATTTTATGATAAAAATCCACATGTGACAGTCTTGCATTAAAAAGGCAAAATATTATATATATTTTACATATAAAAATATGTCAATAAGGTTTAAAAACTCTCTTTAATATCTGATATAAATTTATATTAAAAAACGTATTGTCAATAATTATTATGTAAATTAGTCGTTATTAATTTTGCTATTCAAAGAACAAAATTTGAAAACTCTTTATTTATGTTTGCAATTTAAATTCAATATAAAAAATCAGCGACCCTATTTATATGTAAATTATTTTGCCAATGCATATTATTAATGTTCCATTACTATTGAAAGTCAAATATTAAAGACTTGATTAAAAATTTTCAATTAGAATTTTTTTAATCGACTTTTCCAAAGTTCAAAAGATATGGTTACAAGTTTAATGATTAACGAAATATAGAAATTTATTGCATCATTTTTCTTGTTTTTTTTTAAATACAATGAGAATTAATTCATGCATGTGCAAAAATATCTAGATATTAAAACAATTAAAAGTGAAATGTAGTTACCAAAGTCTCTTCAACTTTACAATGAAACTTTTGACACCCAAGAGGAATTATATTTTGTGCAATAGGGTCAGCAACTTCAAAAGATTTAAACAACCATGTCTTTGTGCTTGATTCGCATCAACTGTATTTGCTATTTCTATATACTCTATAGCGAGTGTTGTTAAAGCTACTTTAAAAAGTATAACTGTTATAGCTACTTTTAAATCTAAATTAGCATGCTACACAAGCTGCTAAATAAAAAGTAGTAACAGTGCTACTTTACAGCTACTTTTAGGAAAAAGCATGCTGTCTGTAGTATAGTATGCAACAACCCTCAATGTATCTAAACTGACTGAAAGATGTCTCTGTTTGATTATGTGTGAAAAGATGTCAGTGATTTTAGGAAGTACCTTTTCCACTGTATTTAGTCTGGATAAGGTGAAGTCTGTGTGTTTTTGTCTCGTTTTTCATGTCCTAAGGGATTTTAACCCAACTCTTAGAGCAAGTCCTAATCAAATGCAGCACAAAACAAATGTTGACAAGAGATGAGTATGGTGACCTCATGAAATGGGTAATACAATTCGACGGTACATACCGGTCTGCTTAAATCAAAAGCAAACACAGAATTTAAACGTCATCTACCAGAAGTCACACAATTTCCCCAGATTTATTTTCTATTACATATTATCAATCGGTTCCATCAGGTTCTGGCAAAGACCAGGCTCCCACCTATCATGATATCGTTCTGAAACTCATGGGTGCTTTCTCCTTAACAAAAATAACTGATCCTGGGATTTTTAACCCATAATAGACAAATATCTGAAAACAAGGTACCCGGCGGTAAGTAATACACATAGTTTGTAGAGTGTCGTCTCTGTCAGTCGGACGATGCGCTAACAGTCCGGTATCGTAGTCACGATGCGGTTAGCGCATCGTGCGACAGAGATTACGCTCTACAAACTAAGTGTATTACTTACCGCCGGGTACTGTAGAATATATGTTTTATCTATTATGTATCCATTATATGCAAATAAAAAAACATCAGTTCAAAATGACACAGTTATATATACATACTTGTTTTAATTTAATGAAAAATTGTTGTATTAAAGAAAGAAAGTTACAATGAATATATGTTTAAAGCTTTTGTGATCAGAATGTTTTAAATTAATAAAAATAGTTGTATTATTATTATTATTATTGTAATATATAATTTATTAAAATTGATGTTGATTGAATATATAAATCTATATAAACTATTGTCGTCCAAAAACTAATTAATGTATTCAATACTGATAATATAGAAATATTTACAAAAATAAATACAATTTCAACTTTCATAGACGTGTTGTAGATGCATTTTACTATCCTACATATTTGACAAATTTTCACTTATATAATTATTCTCTTCTCTTATAGACATTATTTCAAATATATTAAATACAAACGATTTTCTCTGATATCTTTAACCGTTAAGAGTGCTGAGAGTCTATATATACCATAGACGTTTTATAGTATTGAAAAAAATGTCCAGCAGTAAAACGGTTAATAAGCAAGTACACAACTCTCGTGAAGTATTTTTTGCTGACATTAGAAAAACCAATTCATATATTTTGGAAACTTGTGGATTTTCATTTTGTCTAGTATTTGATTATAAGAAAAAATCTTCTTTTATTCTGTTAAAAAAAACTTAGTTATTTGCAAATTCTTTAAAATCAAATAAAAAATCTATCTGTCAGAGTAAGCTCAAATTTTTGATAAAAATAGGAATCAAAGAAATGAATGAGCTAATCCGTTGGTTAAAAATTAAAAAGGAGTATTTCTTCATTTATTTATATGTATTTATTTACTTAACTTAGACTGAATAAATTTCTTCATTGCTAAATACTTGTAGTGAAAACTTATAACTATAGTTATATATGATTGTTGGAAAGAAAGGTGAAAATTCTCATAAATGTAATATTCAATATTAAACAAACTTCTTTATTCACAGAGAATACATTTCAAGACCCACCATAGATGTCTGAAGTCGTAACAGTACCAAAATCCAACATGCATACAGTAGACTCTCGATTAACCAGAATGGTAGAGAAAATAATAAACCAGCTCCGGATAATATCAGTCAAAATAAAATTTGGATTAAACTAGAGCGGTCAGCTATATGATCCAAAAATACACAATTGAGGATATAAAATACAAATTTAAACAATAACAAAAGTCAATAATAAATTGTTAATCAACCATTACGCACACGTAATTTAAATTTTATACTTGACATTACGTACCCAGCTGCTTAAATCAAAAGTAAACACAGAATATAAATGCATTCAAATAATAATTTGTAAACACGTCATCCACCGAAAATCACACAATTTCGCCACTTTTGTTTTCTATTATATATTATCGATTTCGTCAGCATAATTTTCTGGTAGATACGTATTATGTTGTTGACTGAAAATATTTTATGTATATTTAAATAATATTTCGAAATGTTATTATTAAAAGAAATTGTAATTTTTTTACTGCCCTAGTTAATCCGCAACCTAGTTAATGTACCCCGGATAATCGAGATTCTACTGTTCTATGTTTTTTTCCTATACATATATACCTTATGATAAAGTTTATTTAATAAATTAGAAGTAAGAAATTAACAACAATAACTTGTTATAAAATAAAACAATTATAACGAGTAACTGTAATAAAAATTATGTGAATGTGGTCTCTCTCTCTCTCTTTCTTAAAATATTTTATTGTACTCTACTCACCTTCCTTCTTGTGATGATGATAGTGATAGATATAGTGAAGAGAATAATGTAGGCACTGTGACATAGCAATAGGCTACTATTGATCTTCTGGTGACCCATTGAAAATTTAATTTCAAAAAAGTTAACGACGAATAACTGAAACCATGAAAAGTGATACCGCAAATAAGGGAGAACTGGTGTATACTGTTTTTAGTACAAATAACTTATGTTTAAAATATGAATCCAATCTTAGGTAATAACTTGATTATTTTGATCTATTTCATTGAATATTCCAAAGAATTGCAATTACAAAATAAAATTAGAACACATGATATGGTAACATATTAGCACATGACTATCCATGTAAATAGATAGGAGAAGGGAACTGGAAGACGGCACCTCAATTGCAAAATTTAAATGATATCTGCAATCTCAATTGTATCCGACATTTAAGAGCAATGGAATTGTCATACAAAACTATGAACTGTTTTGTAAATAAAGAATATTAAAAAACTTTTTTTAATACATTAAAAGCAGTGCAACTAAATAAAATCCAGGTAGATTAATATGAAATAACAATAAAATAAGAAGGAGAGACTATGTCCTGGGCATATTTTTCAACATTTTTATATGGTCAATTTGGATATATTGAAACTAATTAGTCAATTCTTCTACAACGATACCTAGATGCTGAAGAACATGACCCGTGCGGATGACATGACCGGAGCTACTGTTTATTGTGTATATTCTTCTCCAGTGCTCCCGGCTTTCTGCTGTCTGCAGATGTTGTGCACTCTTCAGCTGGCCACTGCAGCGTGTAGTTTATTTATCACTACTTCTGCGACCCTTCATATTATCAATTGCCATGAATTTTTCTATGCCCTCTTTGCACGAAATGAGACCTAAGAAGGTGTTTAGTATATAAATAGAGGTATTTGTTCAATTCATGAAACACCCAGCAATTGTCTCCAATGCCACATTTCGAAAAAATCTGTCCTTGATATTTCTCTCGTCTTTACTGTCCAACTTTCTGAGGCACAAAGGAATATTGAGAAAATCTGTATTAGCAAAAGCAGCTCATAAACACAATGAAATAATTCTTATGGTAATCCATCCAAACTGGGAAACCTAAAAACCATTCATCCACATTTAATATGTGAAATTAAAACCAGGATACCAAAAAAAAATAATAATAAAGGGAAACGTTTCCCAAAAACACTTTTCAACAATTCTACATCACAAATTAAAATATGTTGAATGCACCAAAAATTTTCATTTTGATGAAATTCAGAGATTCATATATGCGTGCTAGCAGAATATAGTGATGAATAGAAGAAAATGGATACATTGATTAGAAGATTTGATCAATGGTGCATTGATATTGCTGTTAAGTACAAGAGTGTTTTGTTTTTTAACAGTTCTTGACATGTGCTATTCATAAAATAAATTCTTATAAAACGAAAAGGACTATTTGTTTTTTCATAAAACATTAATTTAATATTAAACAGATAACAACCTACATGGCCTACTTGGTTACAACTGTCTTCCAGCCCATGTAGCTTTCATTCCCAAAATTTTCTAAAGAATCCCAGTCAGATTTTCACTTAAAGCATATTAAACACATTTCTAGTTAGTTGGAAAAGAAAGTCCACCTAGTTATACTGTATACAACGAAAGTGTTATACAATGCGATGTCAACTTAATATCTATCATTAATTTTATATTGCGATTTTCGCAGACTTATGCTATCATATCCTATCTACTAACCATTTCATTTTGCTTGTAGAAATTATTCATATGAATATTTCCTATATAAAATACATATACATAAAATTATAATCTTTCATCTATTATTACGAGAAAAAATATCTTCTTATTATTCTATATATACATATATATATATATATATATATATATATATATATATATATATATATATATATATATATATATATATATATATATATATATATATATATATATATATATATATATATATATATATATATATATATATATATATATATATATATATATATATATACACCCATCCCTTGATTTACGCAGTAGATAAGATTAAAAAAAATCCCGTAGATCGAAATCGAGGGAAGAAACTTATATGAAACTTATTAATTTTCATCTACGAACCTTACAATAATTTAAAAAAATGTTAGTAGTGAGTGTTTCATTTATTACAAAGAAGAATAATCCCATAATAAAAACACTTATAATAAAACTAAATAAAACAATTCAATTGGCAAAGAAGTATGCAAGTACAGAAGTAAAAATTATTTCTTAAATATTTAAAATTTACATTTTACATAGTCGATTATACAATACAGGACGGTCTTAAGACAGGCCGCCCGCACCTCACCACACCGGGCGTCACTCTTGACATTCATGCCGAAAGAAAAGTGTTGAACAAATTCAATATTTTATAAATTCTTCAGTCTTCTTTTATAGCTCAACAGACTGTCGTAAAATATATCAGCAATCACAGCAAATTGATTTCATAAAAGATGGATTCAATATATAAAGGAATTTTGTCGATAGTTAGAACTAACATACTTAGTTTATAACGGAAAACAGTCCTATGGCGAGAATGTAATAATGGAACTCGTATATAAAACTGTTCCATAATATCGAAATTTGTTTGAACTGAGGTATTGAACTCATATAAATGTAAAACTTATCAACGAAATAAAATTAAAAAACGATATAAAAAAAACATTATACTTACTGGTAAAAATATTATTTTTGATACACTGGTATTAATTACTTAATTACACTGGTATTAACTACGTGGTATTAACTACGTGAAAATAAAGTATGTTTAAATTTTTTTTATATTCAATTAGTTTGCCTTTCCCGACCTGACCCTCAGTATTAATCAAGGCGAGTGCATGGTCATGTTTAATTGTATGCTGTATAGTTTACTACACAAAATTCAGAGAATTTGTAAAATAATTGTATTTTAAAAGGCATTTTTTTAACTGTGTTAAAGTGACACCGCGTAAATCGAAGGATATGTGTATATTTAGTTATTCTGAAACATATTATACAAATTTTATGTATTTTTTATCTTAATGGTGCTTATAAAAGGGAAATTTTATTAGTTAATATTTTATATTTCCATATGATTTTTGCGAAAGTAATATTTTTAACACAATAAGTATTTATTTCATTAAAAAAAGAATATTCATGATTGCAAACTAAATAATACAGTAGACCCGTATTTTACAATTTTCAATATAAAATAAAATAATATAAAATACGTTGAAATCTTTGTTTGAAAAATTTAATTCATTAACGACCTCCATGGCCTAGTTGGTAATATGCCTGTCCTCTAGCCTGTAGGTTACGTGTTTCATTCTCTTTGGTACCCAATTTTCTTTAATAGGTTTTCAGTCTGGTTTTCAATAAAGGCCTCTTTAACAACTTTATGATTGATTGGAAGTGAGATTTGCACATGGTAATAAACTGGCCAGGTTGTATTGTTAATAATGAAAGTATAGTACAATACAATAAAAACAATTTGTTTTTTAATAAACAAAAAATCAAGGAAGTTCCAAATAAATTTAAAACAAAGCATTGTAATTTATAAAATGTCAGAAATTTTATAAACAACAATATACTTTGGTTCACAAATTGATTCAATACCAAAAGAAACTCAACAGTCAAGTTTTTCAAATAATATCAACATTGGGTCTCTATGGCCTAGTTGGACAATCTCTATGGCCTAGTTGGTAAGACTCTTGTTTATCATCCGGGTGTTTCGAGTTTGATTCCTCATGTATTACAAATACGTATGATGGTGAAATGTTATTTACGTGCCTACTGCAGTGGTTCTTAATATGATTTCTCCATAAGACAATATTATCTCCTGGACATGCTCTTCAACCTCCATATCCCCAGTTTGGATATGTTGAGGGGTATCATACGATAAGAAATATATACATGCCATCACGCCATTTCCCTGTCGGATTAGACAGAAGGGACAGAGTGTCAGACTTTCCTATCACAAAACATATATTTTACCTCCTGTACATCCATACACCTTCTCATACAACTCTTGCAATTTCTATGACTGTGCATTTCCTCCTTTCAAAATATAGTTCACTAGATCCAACTATACTTTTAATAAAAAAAAATGTCGTGTTTAATTACTTTAAATTTCCATATAATTGATATGGGTTGAATTATTATACAGCAAGGGTCTACTGTACATTAAAATTTTAAAAGCATATAAAGATAATTTCAAACATTATTTAAGCACAAATCAGCATATTTATTTTTGAGTAATAGATAAACAAATATCTTTTCAACTCTTTAAATCTAATTATTTCAATTTCAAATTTATTTTTGAAATGTGATTATAATATATTATATAAAAAAAAACTATTTATGCTATCGAACATATCAAAAAATTTACGTATGTATTGCAATTTTCAATTAAAATTTACTATTTTTCATCTACTATATATCTTAGTAACTATCTATAGTAGATTGTAATATTAAGAAATCTTAATGATATTATGTAATAAACCTAGGATATAAATGTAGTAAAAAAATGTGAAAATGTTATAACACCAAAGTATAGTTGTTTGTGAATATTTATCTTAATTAATAAACGTCTCTACTTATGCTATAAATATGAAAGAAAAAAAGATCTCCGAAATTCCTTATATTTGGTTTTATTTTAAATTTTGTCATAACATAGGTATCTCTCGCTTTACAGGATGTATTAATTCTGGGAAAAACCACGTAACTAGAAAAACACGTAAAGTGAATTGATTTTAATCTGGGTGAGATTTATTTATTATTTAAACACTTAAATGTACAGTGTACAACTTGGCATGTTTATTACCAAAGGGCAATCTCTTCCATAACAAACCAGAAAAATTGCTTAAGAATTTTGATTTCAGCGGGAAAGATTTCATTTACAATGAAAACAAAATTATGAAAAATAATTTTATGTTTAAAAGAACAATTTAAGTATAACAATCTGCAGTTAGATTATAGAAGAGGATACTGTGGAAACTACGAAACATGTGTCACTAAAGAAGAATATAATGTTTTTTGTCACTATTTGAAACATGTTAACGGTGAAGCAAATCGCATGTTAGTTGGTGGTTGGTTCCGGAACCTAATGTCATAGACAGTAAAGGATGAAGTGAAAAATTAACAGCGAACTGGAAAGTTACAAGACAATCTCCGCTTATTTCCAACTTGGAAGTTGCATATTCAATTCTCTTTGGTACCAAGATTTTCTGAAAAAGGGTTAATGTTTGTTTATTTACTTGTGACTTATTTAACACCTTTCTGGTGGGTTGGATGAGATTGCCACATGGTAATACAATACGACACTGCCTATACTTGTATGGGAAGTGTCAATGATGGCAGTGTTGTAAATTTCTATATTCTGTGTTCAATAAGTTTTTTCTATCATTTTAACACTTTAAATAATGTATTATCAAATATTTACTGAATGAAAAATAAATTTTATCGAATTATCATGTAAACTAACTTCCCATTTACATTATATTTGGAAGCAAAATTTTAATTCAATGAAAATATAGAGATTTCATTATGAAAATAAATTACAAAAGAAAGATTTCATCGTTAAAATAAATTACTACCACAACATTGCGACAGTATTCAATAGAGCAAATCAACTACAAAATAAAAACATTTTTAAACTATTTTATCAAAAATTTGTAAAACAGAAAAATGGTGTATATATAAGTTGAATGAATTTTTACAAATTATAGAAATGTGTTGTGATCTTGAAAAGTCTCTTAAAGACAAACGTACAATTTCTTCTACCATAATGTCCCCTTTCTCTCGATATCTCTATATATAACAAATTTAACATACCTTAAAGCATTGCTCGCAGCATGTGATTTTTATTGTATAAAATCAGGCATATCAAATCTACAATACGTGAAAAGAATTCAGCTATATAAAGTAACACCGCTACAGTTACTTTTAAATCTAAAGTAACGTGTTACCTAAGTACTGTAGTAAAAAGTAATGACAACATTATATAGCTTATCTTGTACAAAATGCTTGGATGAACAGCTAATATTCAAACCAATTGGTTCCTCCACTCTAGTAGCATCAAAGGATAATTGTATTGCATTCGAAGTTTTCTGCGAAAGTACCAGCAACTTCTGGGCTTAACTCCAGATCTTATTTACTATGCTGTAAATTATTTTCTTTCTCCCGTGACATTGTACCTTATGTCCATCATCGCTACTACTCTTTTCATAATTAGGTGTGTAGTCGCCGAAGGAAGAGTCCCTTTGGACGATTTCTTTTTCATCACTATGTAACGTCGCACTCATAAAAAACAAAGAAAATTTTAATCTTCTAGTGTAGATTGTACTTATTTTATAGCCCATAACAGTGTGGGTGGTGGTGAAATCAAACTGAAGTATTGTATTATAAAAAGTGTTGGAAAAGCAGTAGCACTGTTTCAGCTACTTTTAAATCTTAAAAGCTATTCTACTCAAGAAACTAAGTTAAAACAAACACCTTTTTACAGCTAATCTTAGAACAAAGTGCTCTACTTTTAGCATAGTCCTTAACAGTGCTATACAAGCTATATATCTATTACCATTATTATTAACCAAAACAAATTTTTAAACCACAGAAATATACAACTCCAGCTTATTCGCGAAGTTTTCTTTTAACCAAAACCTTAAATTTATAATCAATTTAATAGCATTAATTTTATACTAAATAAAAACAGTGTTCGTATGTAGAAATTGATATGCCTGATTAATGGCTATTTTTTTATGTACGAAATAATTATAAATGACGACATTGTAATTAAATGTACTTTTCATCATTATTATCTTATCGGTGTCTATTTTACTTATGAGCTTTAATATCTATCTGTAATCATTGATTAAGTCGTATGAAATAAATTGAAATCAAGTATTTGTTTTTATTTAAAACATTGTCCACTTTCCCATCCCTGAAGGTTCATTTTGAAAACACATAAGACACATTTGGATTTTCTAGACCAGAGTTTCGCAACCCTTTTTGGACCAACGTTCCTTTGGAACAATATAGATATTTTGGACCAACGTCCCTTTGGAACAATATAGATATTTTGGACCAACGTTCCTTTGGAACAATATAGATATTTTGGACCAACATCCCTTTGGAACAATATAGATATTTTGGACCAACGTCCCTTTGGAACAATATAGATATTTTGGACCAACGTTCCTTTGGAGCAATATAGATATTTTGGACCAACATCGCTTTGGAACAATATAGATATTTTGGACCAACGTCCCTTTGGAACAATATAGATATTTTGGACCAACGTCACTTTGGAACAATATAGATATTTTGGACCAACGTCCCTTTGGAACAATATATATATTTTCAGTATCTTTACAATCTCTTGAATTGTAGAATAATAAATATTCTCATTCAAAACCTTTCGTCAGTGATAATCATTATTCTAGAGCTGACACCATCTTTGAGTATATCACTACCAGGTAATTATTTAAACCACATTTAACACACACAATCACTTACTGCATTGTCTACATAGACTGTAAATATCTTTTTTTTTGTTTGTGACAACTTCTGCTTTGCGTTAGTAAAAAATCATCCATTACTAAAAAAAAAGCTTATTTCGTTCAAAATGACGCCAAAAAAAGAGGCTCAAATAATTTGGGTAAACAATGGCCGTAAAAATATGCTAAACTCTTATCTTTCATAATAATATACATTCAGCATATCATCGCCGATATTGCAGGAACACGTAACTCGATTTTTTGGTATATGTAAGTAACTTTCTCTATTTTTTGTCATCTCTTGTATCATTGACATATTTTTGCATTAACACATATATTTATTTTTAACGCGGAACGCATTTATTCGTAACTGTAATACCAAGTGACGTTTTTATTTCATTATATTTTTGCAGAAAAATCGTTTTTTGTCTCCCCTGTAAAATTTGGGCAATCCTAGATACGTGTTTCTGCAGTATCAGCGACGATATTTAAAATAAAGTTAGCTACAAAAAAATATCCTAGTGACATCTATCCGAGAAATACAAAACTTATAGAGAGATAGACTGAAAAAGTAAAATGAGTACGCTTGTGTTCAACCGTTAAAAGTTTTATTTATAATATCTAGCTTAGAAGCTCCAATTAATTAACAACAATGTTATGCACTTCAGTTATATGAAATGTGCTAAATCTCAACTATCTCTTGCAGCTTTATTCTCAACTATATTTTTAGCTCGGCTAAGATGTATAGATTTGTTCTCATGGCTGTCCATGATATCTGAAGCATTCTGCACCAACACCACATTTTTTTTTCATTGAACATGTATTTAGGTAAGTACGGACAAATCTACCTATAATACCATTAAGTATTAAGTTCAACAGTACACGATTACTATAAAAATATTTAAATGACACAAATCAATTTAAAATAATGTAATAAAAAATATATACTTTCACTCATTGACTATAATAAAATTATTGAAACATTTGCAAATTTAAAAGCTCCCAAAGTGAATTTGTGAATGAAGTGAATTTAGTTCGTAACTCCATCTCCAATGGCACTTATTTTGTAGTAATTCTACTATCTTGAAGTAGCTACGAACTAAATTCACTTCATTCACAAATTCACTTTGGGAGCTTTTAAATTTGCAAATGTTTCAATAACTTTATTATAGTCAATATTTTTGATTGAGATATAGCTAAACCTGAAACTTTTGATAATATAGCTAAACCGGATAAGCACTGTTGGTTCATTGTTGATTTAAGATAGTTCTTGATTAAATATAATTTGCTAAAGCTTCAATCAGCTGAAGCAACTAATACAGGAAGAGTTAAAAATATTCACAACATAATTTCGATATTTAAATATGAACTTGTAAGCCTCCATTCGAGAATTATGTCGAGAAGTTCCAGAGGAATAGCGTTTGATGCAGATTCTCCAATAATTATTGGAAACTGTGAATTACAACTTTCATTTTCACTTAAAAATTCGTTACCAATCAATATTTTGCAGTCAGATTTTTAGCATGTGGTTTTACTGATAAAATATCTATATTGAAAATGTACACTAAGGAAATCATAATGGGAAGAAATATTCTTGATATTTATAAACCATTTTCAAACTCAGTCAACACTTTATCTAAAACAATATGCCACTCTTTTTTTATAATGAAATATCAGAATTGTTAACGATTGTTTGTTCTTCAAAACTAATAAAAGATCCTAATTAATCCTGGCTAATTAAAAAATGTAAGCTAGCAGTTTTATGTTTATTTGGATTAAAAGCATTAAATTTTTATATGTCCCCTTAATAAATATCGCTGGATCTCCAGGATGTTTTTAGCAGTTAGGGGAGGGTTAACAAAACAATAAATATTACTTAAAGCAAAACACTATTATTAAAAAAATATTAAAAATTTGTTTAAGGTCTTATATGCAACTTTTCTTTGATGTTTAAATAAAATATTTAAATGCGTTTAATATGTGGAGTCGGAGTCGGAGCTGGAGTCGGAGTCGCGGAGTCGCGGTGTTTGGGCCGGAGTCGGAGTCGGAGTAGGAGTCGTAAAAAACGAGCGACTCCGACTAATTTTTCGTTAAAATTTAAAATACTTTTTTTTTTTAATTATTATAATGAATGTGTATTGTGCACGAATATTAAACTTGCAGGCGCAAGTCGCGCCGATATGGTGAATCACCGAGATCCATTTAATGCATCAAGTCTACGAAAATGTGTTTGTCTCCTTCTTTCTCACGACGAAAGAAAATTCTGTTGGCTGGGATCTATGTTAACCCCATGGTTCGATCCATATTGACGGAAGAACAAATAAATAGAGCGAAAAACGCTCTGTTTGAATTAACCGTTCGTATGAAAGGCCTTCGACTAGAAAAAGAGACGACAGCAGGCAGCGTACACGAAGTATCATCATCTTCATCCGACACCGCTGAATCTGAAGACGATTTTGAAAAACATCTCAATGAACAAGATAAACTAAAACGTCCTCGTTTGAATCACAGTCCCAATATAGATGAAGGAGACTCTATTTCAAAATTTAAAATTGAATTTTATGATGCATTGAAAATAATGGGAAAAATTGACCGAACTTATAAGTTAAATGTTGAAATGGCAATACAGCGGTATCTAGAAATCGTAAAAGATTCAGCATTGATCGTTACAGCATTACCCCCAACCCAAGTATCCGTAGAGCGGTTATTTTCCGCTCTTAAAATTCTCAATTCTGATTTGAGAGCCTCTACGAATACAGATTTAATAGAAGCAATGTTGTTTTTAAGAATAAATTCAAATAAATAATTATTAAAGTTTGATCTTGTTTTATTTTTATCCCTATAACATGAAAAAAATGGCTATATGCAAAGGTAGGAAACAACCTGCTAAAATTGAGCTTTTTTGAGTCGGAGTTGTAGAGTCGGAGTTGTGGAGTCGGAGTCGTGGAGTCGGAGCTGTGGAGTCGGAGTCGTATTGTTGGTAAATATAGGAATCGGAGTCGGAGTCGTGTTTTTTTTTAAGCGACTCCACAGCCCTGGAAAATAGTACATCAACTATATACTCAAACGCTTGATGAAAGATGATGTTGTTTTTATTAAATAATGGCCGTGAACTATATATGAAGGATTATACGCCAGTATCAAGTGATATTAACTTAATATCATCTCGCTAGTTCTATTCACATGGGTGACATTGTCGCACTCGGGATTTGTTACAAAAGAAATTTTAAAATAGGCTATGCAAGTAACTATTATGGATTCTCAATAAGTAGACTAAAATATATGCCTTATTTGAGTTAGTATTTATAGTTATATAAACTTATTACAGACAATAAGCAGTAAGCACATCCTCACTTTGAACTTCGAAACACATACATGACAAAAATGAAACTTGAAGAAAATGATCGATTTTATAGCTCACCATGCAACAACACTTTTGTTCTTGGCATCGCCCTTTCTTTGTTATATTCGAAATTTAAAAATGTGCACACATTTAGTTACTAATATTATCTTGAAAGTTTCCTAAACTAGTGGTTCTGAATATCAAATTCTCAACATAAAAAAATTATATTGTTTATTTTTTACACATTCAACGAAGCTCCAGTTTTGCATATTAATCCGAGCTGTGCCTGAGGTAGCTACCACTCTCACCTACCCATTATTTCACTCCTGATCTCTTTATACATTGTTCAATCAACTATTGTCATATTGAATATTTTATCTGCCTGCAGGACACTATATGGAGAAACAAACACATGCTAACCGAAAGGTCAGGATATATAAGACATGCGTCCGCCCTATCATGACATATGGGATAGAAGTGAGAGCTGATACCAACAGGACAAAAAACCTTCTCAGAGTGGCAGAAATGAGAACCCTACACTCCATCGCAGGCAGAACTCAGAGATCGGATCAGAAATGAGATGATAAGGTCTGTCTGTGGTGTTGAAGACATAGTGAGGTGGGGAAGAAACAGAAGGCGCTTCTGGAGAGATCATGTGGACCTCATGGAGGATATAAGACTAGCAAGAATCGCTAAGACTGAAAACCCTAACAGCAGGAGATTACTAGGAAGGCCGCCTAAAAGATGGAAGGACAGCTGGACATCATCATTCCAGGACAACCCACCGTCACAAACAGGTCATACGACCTAAACCAAGAGGAAGAAGAGTATTTTATCAATGCTTTTCAGAGTGGTGGACATTGAAAGCCATTAACTGCAAAAGTAGTCAATTCTCTCTTGGCCATGTTTGAATTCAGCTACATACTTTTAACAGTTGTGTAAGATGGACACAATGATCTTTAAATCACTTGTATGTCATCATGGATCTACTTCAGAGTCATCCACTTTTTGTAACCACTAACCACTCTCTGTTGAATATTGTCCATTTTGTAAAATTACACTGTCATGCACATTGCAAAATTTAGAAAAATTAAAACAAATGACAGTCAGACATTTTATTTAATAACAATTTATGGCATGGAAATATATTTTTTGTACTTTTCTCCCCCTCACTGAGATTTTTTTTTTGTGGAATGGCAACACCCCACCCACTAACTTCTTCCTGTAAAAAATCATATACAAAATACCGAAAAAAACATAAAGCCAGCTTTTTACACTAATTTAAATCAATAAGGCAAAAATGGAATACTTCGCAACAGTTATATGTATAAACTGTTATGTGCCGACTGCAATAATTTCTATATAGGAAAGACAGGAAGATCCTTTAAAAAGAGATTTTGTGAACACAAATCTGCCTTAACAAACACTCTAATTTATTCTGAATGGCTTATCATTGTCACTGTGAAAATCATAAATTTTCTATCAATGATGCCAAATTCTTGAATATCAGTAGTAACGGAAATAAATTGGATGATTCCCTAGAAATATCCAAGTCAGTGCATCAGGGTGAACATCTGGCAAACACATACAAGTACATTCCCAGGATCTCGCCGCTGCTTACTGAGGTTGGCTCCTGCCTCCCTCCACTCACAATCCCCAATCCAATTTTTTTCCATTAGAAGTGTGTATGTCAGTACCAGTTCGAACAGAATTCAGTCTTGTTTGTGCTCCCCTGATGATGAGGTGAAAGCGGCCAGGGTTATACCGTTACATAAAGTGGAATTAACAGTGTTGGATAAAACAAATTACAAAGAAATATAATCCTTATTGCCGGGTTCATATGTTTCCCCCATTAGAGTTTATTTCTTTCTGTCAAATGGCGGCAAGCCCTCTCGGCAGGAAAAACTACCTCTCCATAACTTAAAAAATCCTTACCCATCACACGAGATTACTTCTTCCTGCTTTAACAATAACACCATCCAGTGAGAAGACACAGACGGTGCCTCTACAAAAACAAAAAGCAACCACCCAACACGTAAAAATAGAGTCTTCAAAGCTGCAGTGAAACCGTCATTCTGTCCCATAAATAGGCACCCCATCACTCCAACTTCACACTGGCAACTAAATGTTGCCACTACAAAATGACAACATTGTCTGTTAACAAAAATGGGAATATCTTAAGGCAGTAATCTTTTCAACACCACCTTATACTTTTTTGGTCCTGACAAGATGCTAACATATTATTTATTTACAATTTGATGATGATACGCACCAGCCGGTATATTTTTTGGTTCTTCTACGATGTGGAAATCTTTTCATGTTGTTTTTTGTGACATGTCAAAAAAAAATTGTAAAAATCACATAGCATCTTGTCAGGACCTGAATACTTTATGTTAACCAATTTTTTGTATTGTGGAAATCTTGTCAGCACCTGAATACTTCATGTTAACATATTATTAGCATCTTGTCAGCACCTGAATACTTCATGTTAACATATTATTTATTTACAATTTGATGATGATACGCACCAGCCGGTATATTTTTTGGTTCTTCTACGATGTGGAAATCTTTTCATGTTGTTTTTTGTGACATGTCAAAAAAAATTGTAAAAATCACATAGCATCTTGTCAAGACCTGAATACTTTATGTTAACCAATTTTTTGTGTTTCCATCATATATCGAAAGATCTACGAGTGTTTCATTGTAATTCCTCTTCCCTTGGTAAGTCTTCTGTGGTTTTCTTATCAAATATATTTTTATAAACATATGTAAATAAGGGGAAGTACTTAATCTAATGACAACAACCACCACTTCCCTAGATATAAATTGTCTTTTTAATATTATTGTTCATGTTCAACTATTTCAACTAGTTGTCAAAAAAACCATGTGTCAAGTTAAAATCATTTATTTATTTAAACTAAATTGTACACAGATCAGGAGCGAGAAAAATCACGCACATTAGAACTAAAAGTACATCCAAAATAATCGAATACTTGATTTCTTTAGTATTTGAACAAACTTATTGTGATATTAAAAATTATGAAAGATCATGGCACTCATACATGCAGTAAGAATCCATTCATTCACGCATATCCTGACGATTAAGAAAAAAAAATGCAAAAATAAAAACATTTGTTACTTGCGGTCTAGAGCCGGTACACAATTATTTAATATGGCTATTGATTTAAGTTACAAATTAAGAAATACATGATGTGATCGTTCTTCAAAATTGTTCCACTACACTTTATTATTCTGTACAAGTTTCATAGAGAATGATTGAGAAGTTATCAGTGACTTATTCAACGCGAAGGAGCTCCACATCAAAGATGAGAGTTGCGTTGGGCGGGATCACTCCTGGATGACCTCGGGATCCGTAGGCAAAGTCAGGTGAGCACGTCAGCTTGGCACGTTCACCCACAGACATCTGCAACAAAAATATATAAGACATGGAGAAATAAGTTCATTGTATCGTATTACACTTTCGTTATATACAATACAATCTGGAAAGACGTTCTAAAACTTTTGAATAGCACGAAGAGAGAGCAATTGGTCGGTAAAATTCTGCACAACTTGGACCTTTTCCAGATTTCAAAATAGGAATCACTTTTTAAATTTTCTATATGAATCATACCTGTCAACATTTTTATTGTTATACTAAAGAAAATGTAGGATGGTCCCTGTGACATTTGAAATGTCATGTCTCAAAGAGATGGGGTAAAATCGTTTTTTTTTTACAAATCGAATAGTTTTTTTATAAATTGAAAAATTGTTTTTTCTCTAAACTGACGTTTCAATTCCTGATTTTCATTATACTGACTTTCTAATGTATTGTATGATTTGTATCTATCTTTAAATAGGCCAAGATCTACTATGAATTAATACTAATTACGAGAATTAATACTAATTACGAACGTCTCCAAATATTATTTGATTTTAACAAACTGCCACATTTTTGCTAATTTGTAACAAGATGTATTAATTTGTCATTATTGTTAGTTTTATACCTAAATAACTTGCTATTTATTAGAATCGAGGCATATATTAAAGTTGATAAAATTATTAAAATTACTGAACGTCGTTACAAGGCTGTATTGGGGCAAATTTGTGAACTGTCAAGGGATCATGCTACATTTTCTCAAGTATAATATATTTTTAAGTATTTTCTGAATTTTTTTACAAATAGCTATATGAAATTTCCCAGATTTCAATCCCAGAAGATTTTTGGCATAATTTTAAAAAATTGAGAGCTCTTCAAATTTAAAAGGGGAGTCGACCCAGCCACAGCTTGGATTATGAATTTGATACGAGGACAATTCTGATATGTGAGGAACAGTTGATTGAGCCAAACAATTTAGTGATATTGAATGAACTGGCAACGATAACTATTAATTGTATTCCATACAGGTGACAATCTCTTCCGGCCGACCAGAAAGATGTTAAAGATACCTTAAAACCAGACTGGAATCCTTTTTGAAAAAAGTCTGGGTTCAACCAGTATTCGAGCCTGTAACCCTCGAGTTAGAAAACAAACAAAGCCACAGAGGTCATCATTCAAATATCCCTTCCATAACCTAGTTAGTAAGTTGCTTGTCTAATAAATTCCAGCCCCTACTTAATAAAATAAGGAAAACACTCAAAACATTGTTTTGTGAAAATGAGGATTGTAAATTTTAGTCATGATAAATAAATACTACGTAAAATTTATTCAAGTTGGATTGTATTATATTACACATTTGTTGTGTAATGTACAACCTGGAGGCTTAGTTACCTAGTGGCAATATCTTCCAACCAATCAGGAAGGTGTATCAACAAGCCTTAAATAAATATACTGGAACTCTTTTTTAAAAATTTGGATACCAATGGCAAACAAACCCACAACTCCCGAGTTAGAAGATGTCTGTCTTCTAGCCCGGGAGTTGTGGGTTTGTTAACTAGGTCATGGAAGTTATCAAATTCATTATATCACTACTCTGCTTCAATCATCCATGAATAATTTTAATAATAATAAATAAATTTATTTATTACTTAACATTTATAACATAGTCTCTTAAACTATGGGTCGTGACCCAAAATCTCTCAACTAGGCCACAGATGTCGTCAACACAGACTTCAAGGTCAATAGGTAAACATTTGACATATTTCTGTGAAGAATTAAAAACAAATATAACTTGTTTCCAGCACTGGTCCACTTCTGACTATTTGATACGCTAAATAATCCATAATTGATTAAATTGATAGCTTATTAGTCTATAATGAAACCATGACAATAACGGGCCCATGATGTAAGGTATAAAACACAATCAATTTATGATGATGTAGATTGAATTAACATCTTTACAAACACAAGTGAGATATTTTTTTTATTGAATAATGACGTACAGTAGACTCTCAATTATCTGGGGTAATAGGTAAAAAATTGACCTGGATAATCTCTGCCTAAAAAATTAAAAGAAAAACTTAAAATTATCTTTCATACACCATTTTATTTAAAATATTACAGAAAAGAAGTTTGTTTTTTCTCTCTGTTCACTTTTCAGTAAATGGCGCTTAGTAGATTTTGCAACTTCAACTCGGGATGGGGAGATGTAAAATTTACACCACGACTCGAAAATTCACCAAAAGAATATTAAAAAGTCAAGAAAAAAATACACATAAACCTAGAAACTCGTGGGTTTATGAAAAGATAATAAAAATACAAAGATGCATTTCTCTATCAGGGTAGGGAGAGAGAACAGAACGTCAGAAGTTCCTATCTCGACACACATTCTTAAGACTCCCCCCACATTCATAAACGTAGGATTACTCTGACTTTCTATGTCTCCTTCTTTCAAAATACCATTCACCTGATCCGATCATACTTTCATTGGTCTTCCTCTCACATGCCTTCCACTCACACTTTCATTATACATTTGTTTTATTAGCCTTTCTTCTTTCCTTCATTCTACATGTCCTAACCATCTCAGCATTCTTAGCTCAGTACCTTAGGTTCACATTCATCCCTAATCACTTCATTCCGTATTCTGTCAAACTTTGTCACCTTCTCTTCTTTGTATTCTTCTCAATGCACGCATTCTTACAACATTCATTTGGCTCTTATCAATCATTTTCCATGTCTACGTTTCACTTCCAAACATCAAAGATGACACAAAAACACTTATGGACTATCATCTTAATAGATTTTGATACTGTCCGGTTCAAATATACATGTTTTAGTGCCCCATTGAACCTGTTTTCTATACACATAAAATAGAGCTCACGGCTTTGTGATACGAAAATACAAAATATGAGTAGAAACAATAAAAATAGTTCATTTCTTTCATTTTATATGCCCAAACCATCTCAGTGTTCTTTACTTACTCAACACATCAGGCCAAGCACTTAATATCATATTCTATCATACATTGTTACCCCATTTATTCTTTGCAGTGTACATAATCATTCTATCTATCTTTTGTAATGTTCTTAATTTTTTTAAATTAAAATACAAATGGATCTTAAGTTGATATTTTGTTACAAAACAGTACTAAATCGTTGTAATAATTTGAATAATTTTTGTATCTTAACAGCTTAAGAATAACAAAAATGGCTGTTACCTGAGCTAGTCCCTCGTCCCATCCCTTGATGACATCCCCTTTACCGATGGTGAACTTGAATGGCTGTCCCCTGTCCCGGGAGGAATCGAACTTCTTTCCATTGGTCAGCGTGCCTGTGTAGTGAACCACTACCGTCTGGCCTCTCTTCGGGTAGGTAGTACCTGAAATAAATATTTTGTATTTTATCTCCTGAACAGAACAAACTTGTAAAATAATAGCAGAGTATTCAATGTATAGACAAACTTGATTTTTGAAGCGGGCCAATTCAACTAAATAAATAACTGCAATTTAAAGAACTTCGACAGGGTTGACTCACGATCGTCAAAAGTGGAGAGCTATTCGTTCTCGAACTGATAGCGCCTCAGCAACATAAAAACAGTGAACGTACAGCGAGCATGCGTCAGCATTAGCAGACAACTCAGCAGGATCCACATGTCTGTGGGGAAAGTACGCGTCTAGGATCAGATTAATATCTCACAGAAGATTGACGTGGAGGAGCAGCTCAAGATTGACATTGGAATAACGAAGGGATCCTGGACAACGATGACTTATCGTTATCAAAGTTCTGAATGGTTCCGTTCGATATCCCTCTTAACTTTTCCATAATCGGTGAAAATACTACCCAAATAGCAGAATTTCTGAACTTACTCTAATTTTTTATTTTTCACAAATATGTCGCATTTACTTTTCCTTTCACATTTTTCTACCACAATTACTTTGGATTTTGCAATAATAAATTTAATTGATAACAGTTATCAACGAAAATTTCAAATTCAAACATAGATTTACATTAGATTGAAGAAAAAAAAATAAGTAAAAAAACAATTTTTTTTTCCTTATATCTTTAAAAACATTGCGAAACGCGTCAGTGAAACGAGGCCATAAAAAAACTACAGTGTATTCATAGTACAATTCGCAGGGTGGAGTTAATTGGAATTCATTGCGCAAATCGAAGTGCTAATTAATGAATATATGTCCAAGTTATTGCAAAATGCAAAATTATACCTATAAAAATATTTTATAGAGCTTCAAAAGGACTTTTCAATGCTTAAACTGTAAAAATATTCATTTTAGACACGAGACAGTTGAATACCATCGATTTAAAAAGAACTCGACTTTTTAAGAAACTAGAAAACGAAGTAGTTTTTCACGAATGTAAGTCGTTTATATTTTCGAGCACATCCAAAATAAATTTGATTATCCAGTTGGTTAATAAGCTTGAACTTATATGATTTTTTTATCAAGAAAAAGTAAGTATATAAATGAATTTAGGCTGAAATATTTATGATAAATGGAACTAGACTGTCCGGAATGTGGGCAGGCCTTAACACTTCCCTTACTGTGCTAAAAAATTACGCCAGTTACGGTGTTGGACACTGAGGGTACACTAAAAATGTATGTTTTAAATTAAAATTATGCAAAATCTATTAGTTTTTTTTTTTTAATTAGCTATAAACATCATTTTATTGTGTAATAAAATGTCGAATAATATAAAATAAGTGTAAGAAATGATAAAATAATAGTTGAAACAGAGAAGTGACATTTCTATACGAATATAATTTTCCCACTGCGTCGTTCGGTCTGCGCAACGTTCAGAATGCGCATGACTGAAAAGAGGTCTCCAACCTTTTAACACTTCCCTTACTGTGCTAAAAAATTACGCCAGTAACGGCGTTGGACACTGAGGGTACACTAAACATGTATGTTTCAAATTAAAATTATGCAAAATCTGCTAGGTTATTTTTTGTTATTAGCTATAAACATCATTTTATTATGTAATAAAATGTCGAATAATATAAAATAAAGGTAAGAAATGATAAAATAAGAGCTAAAACAGAAAGGCATTTCTATAATATTATTTTTACGCTGCGTCGTTCGGTCTGCGCAACATTCAGAATGCGCATGCGTGATAAGAGATTTCCAGCCTTTTAATTTTTTTTCATAAAATTATACAATAAAATGTAGCGTGTATTTTTTTGGCAATAAAACCATAATTCGAATAAAGACAATAAATAACATATAAACAAAATATAAAATGAATATATAAATTCAAAAATCAAGGTTTTAGGGCGAGAAATTTATATAGTATAAACAAACACGAAATTCTAAATTATATATAAACAAACACGAAATTCAAATCAATAAAATATATGCAATTTGGAAAATATAAACACTACAGAAAATTTGAAAATAGGACAAACATATCATATAATCAAAGTTTAATCCTGTGGAGAAAGTTATCGCAATTGGGGCATGAAACCACTTTTTTTTTTACTATATTCTACGTACTAAACACGCAGGTGTTTGACAAATATTGCAGAATAGCCTGGTTTTTTTTCTCGAATGTTTTTAATAAAACCCACAACTTCCTCTTTTGAGGACCTCACGGGGTGCCAACAGGGTATTATTTACTAATGTTTCGGATATTGACTCGCCACAATATGTTAAAACTGTATTAAAAGCATCTTGTTGTTGCTATTTTTCCTTTTTAAGATATTGGGCATTGCCAATTCCAAACTTAACTCTCTTGTGAAATGTTTTTGGTGGTATTAATTATTTTGTTTCCACTCTGGATATTTGTCTATCCATAAGAGGTATGCATTCAATGCAGCCATATCTATAATTTCCATAAAAAGACGGAAAGGCCATCTTCTCGTTGACCTTGAGCAAGAGTACTCTCAAGTAATTTAGTCTCCCGTATCTACTCCAATTTTCGTATTATTATAATGATGTATAATTACTATAGTGGCTTTTGTTTTTCTGAATAATCAATTTCTGCATCATTGAATTGAGTGGATAATAATAATACTGCTTTATTTTTTGTGGTACACACGAAACAAGTATTTTATTTTCAGCTACTATGGATTGTTTTCTCTCTAGACGGTATAAATTCAAGTGAGATTACTCTTTTATTTTTTCGAAGCGTGCCAGTTAAGAGTTAAACCTTTTAATAAAAGATTATCGGCTAATTTGATGGAGGTAATAAAAATACCTGTGGTTATCCTCCTGTTCGTGCCATACTGCGGTTGAACCATTTCTATAACTACTCAGTTACCTTGATTTATCTCTCTCTACGATTATTTATCATACCAGAATAAGCCTGTAAATTTGTTATGCGTCATATGCCGCCGCAGTCGGCAGCAACCCAGATTTTGATGCCATATTTACCAAGTTTAGACTTCATGTACACGCGAAATGAACAATTCTCTCTAAAGTTTGGCAAACGTTCATCTACAGTTATATTCGAAGATGGAGAATAATTGCTTTTGCACATATCCATAAACATTTTTGAAATCCACTTAATTGGTTCTAATTTATCTGAAAAAACCCTGATATCTCTCTTCTCGGGTTTCTTTATCATCAAAACGAATATGACTGTAAATATAGATGAATCTATCTCGAGACAGAGCTGTTGTGAAAAATGACTGGCAAAAGGGACTTTCACTTATCCACAATTCACTCAAAGATAGCTTTCGTGTTCGATTTCTGTCAGGTGCGAGCAATATTCCAATGAATTCATATAACTCGTCTTTTGATATTGGTTGGTTCTTTTCTGAATGAATTCGATTTAAATGACGATTTGTTTCTTAAACATCACTTTTACCACCTCTTCATTTACAAACAGACAACACATATCTTTTATGGAATGTACATTTATACTTGAATTTCTCAGTCCAGAATCTTCGATGAGAATATTTGATACCCGACCGATGCCTCGAAGATTGAGGTGGTACTCGTAATGAACTCCATTCGAATCCATGTTTTGATGTAAATAATATTTCTTCGTCTTCTTCACTCGTCTCCAAATCAGAATATACTTCATCCTGTACCTCGACAAAATCTTCTGATTCTGATATATTGCCTGTCGCCTTAAATTCCAAATCGCTATCATCGCCGTCGATATTTCCCGCCATCTCAATTATTATATTTTTGAAAATGAAATAATAAATAAAATGTACATTTATTATAAAAAGAGTAATGGTACAATATAACATACCAGATAAAAAATGATAATAGAAAAAACATACCAGATAAAAATAAAAAATAGCAATCAGGATTATAAAACTGGTGACGACCCCTGGAACGGGCGCTATACGTACGAACTGTCAAAAAAAATGAGTGTTTGACATTTCGTCAATTCGCGATTTAAAATCATTAATTTCTGTTGAATTAACTATGAATGTTTTGTTTCCTAATGACATCATTCAAATCATAGAGGTTTCGATGAGGAATACATAAAGTATGAAGACCCTGCAAGCAGTATATTTCGAGAAATTAAATAAAATATAAGTCATGATCACTCGCTATCCATCACCGTACGGCAAGTGTTAAGCACGGTGGTCTGATATTCAGCATGTAGCTAGAAAGAATGGGAATCAAACATCGGAAACAGAGCTATGAAGAAGACCTGTGTTCAAAACTGGAAGACGGCTGTTGAAGATTCTCATCAAAACATGCGTCATTTGAAAATAACCGGAATGGCGTCGATGTTTGTTTAGCTTATCGTAATCTACTTTACCTAAACGCATGACTCAATATAACATACATACATATCAATCGCATTCTGAATTCTAGATGTATGCGTATTCCCTCGTTCCTTCATAAGCTTACCAAAATAATCAATCCATTTTTTTCATACTCGTCTCCTCTTCGCCAATAATTTCTATCATAAATATCTCGATATCAGACTTGATATTAAGATTTTCCTAAGAGTCCAGTTGTTACGTTGGCAACAATAGTGGTTTGTCTTCGAAGTTCCCAATCTAACGGCCGGGGTCACAACCGCCTATCCTTACACTCAACTTAAATATATTTTGTAATATTTTGAATCTGTCAATAGTAGTGGGTTCGAATTCAGAGTAAGAGCAACCTTGAGTCTGTTCTCTAAACGGCGCTATACAATGTCAATGTCATTCCACGCCTTGGGTCTTCTAGATCGATAAGTAAATCACACTATTATTTTACTGTGATGAAAAGCGGAACAATAACTTCTGAAAGGATCACCATTTAGCCTTATATCATCGTTTTCGATCTATAGTAGTAGCCGAACTAGTGAAATCAAAGTTTTGCTGTATTCGATTATTTTTGTGAAACGTGCTGGACTGGTTTAACTATAGGTGTTAAAATATTAATCTAAGTTATCACGAGTTATCACTATCTTTTTCACACAAGGCCACGTAAGAAAAGATTTGAATAATTTGGGGAAGATAAGCGCTGAATAGGGATTTATTTTTAGTCCTCGATATCAGAATGGGTGATAACATTGAAATAAAAACATCTAATATAAAACTCAACTTTAAACCTCATATTCTTCTTGTATCATTCTTTCTTATTTCGCATTTCCACACTCTAGCGTAGTCTTTACTGACCGATCGACCTAATATAATATGAGTAGGAGTTTAAAATTAAAATTGGATCGATTTTTTTTCTCTATTTGAGAGATGAATTTAAATTAATTAACAAATTGTTACATTTTTATTGTATACAATAGCTGTTATGTAACATTTTTATTATGCACAATTGCAATCGAATCTCGATTTGTTTGTGAGCGCTCACAATAGATAAATTATGATTGAAAACAATAATAATAGATATAACCAATGCCTGCCTATTACGCGAATTAAGGTATGTTTTAATCAAATAGAAAAATAAAAATAGTGCTTTACAATTTACAATTATAAAAGTAAAAATGGGGATGATTTTCTTAAAATACTTTGCCACTTTGATATGACCTATATTCCTAATAATTTATATTTAAAGCTTCAATTTATTAATCGGATACACAATTAGATTTTTTAAAGCTTCAATTTATTAATCGGATACACAATTAAATTTTATGTAGAGGTTAGCGCCGACAGATTATGAAATAACTAAAAAAATATATTAGAGCGTACTGTATGTACACACTATTTTGAGTTACATGACCGCGGGATAACGCCCAGGACTTTCGTACGGAAGGTCGTCAGTTCGAACCCCGCTGTTACCCCCTCGAATGTCACAGGTATTTTTTTCACCTAGTATTCGGGGGTATAAGGATACCTATGACTTCGATCATATCTACTCTACCAACAAAAAAAAGGGAAACCGACCATCTCACTTCGGTGTGCCATCGGATCCAGTACAGCGGTATGGCCGGTGAGTTTGGTGTGCAACGAGCAAAAAAAAACTCCACGGCTCAGCCTCGCTTTCCAACTGAATTGACGTTGGAATGGCGAGGGGATCCTCGACTACGAGGTCCAGCAACGACGACGACGACATACTATTTGAAAAAATGCACGAATTTTAGGATTAAGTCTAGCGGTCATTAGTCATATAATTATTGGTATCAAAGAGTACATCGAATATATAAATCAACTTATTAAGAGTGTAAAAATGAGTATACAAGTTGAAAATATACTATATTATATTTTACTTTTGTTATATACGGCACAATCTGGCGGGTTACCATATGGCAATGTTTTCCCACCAACCAGAGTATAACAAACATGAAGTGAAAACCACACTGGAACTCTTTTTTAAACAAAAAAAAAGTCGGGTACCATCGGGAATCAACCCCGCCTTCAACCTTCAAGTTGGAAGATCTGTCTTACCTACGAAGCCACGGAGGTCATATATATAAAAAAATAAAATCATGAAATTTACTTGATGGTAATAAATTTAGTAACTGTCCAGAAAACATAATTTCCAGTGTCAATTGTCAACTAGATAATCGACTTGTAACACATTACCAACATCCTGATTTTTAAATACTACTTTAAGAACCGAATTTATAGTCCGACCTAAACACAAATATTTATCCAACTTTTATTCCGAATTTGGCCTTTTTTTATGCCACCAAACCAGTCACTATGTTACTATATGAGACAATATAATAAAACCAATTAAAAAAATGACAATTCTAGATAATTCGAAGATTTAAACTAAGCTTCAAAAATTTAACAATCGATCATGAAAAAATCGGACCTTATACGTTCCAAACTTTTAAATGAGGTCATAAAACCACGTGACTCCTTTATTTAAGGAAGCTACGACAGAAAATTTGTACGAAATTTAACTGGAAATACTATTTTTCAGTAAAAAAAAAAAGTTAACATTCAGTATGTAGTAAGGTCGAACTATGAATTCTGGACCAATTAATTTATTTTGTGAAAATTATGAACTGCTTATAAATTAAAAATAACAACGCTCCAAAGGTAACAATTTTGCACAAAAGAGCGCTATAAATTAGATGGTTATTATCATTATAAAGACAACTAAACGTCATTATTGTCGCGGTACCCAAATCAATTGTGGAAGTCGTTTCGAGAAACTAGAAATAATGAGAACTAGTTCTAAAAAACTACTTCCCCATCACTATTACGAATAGAACTGGCGCTAGTGGAAACATGGCCGACATGGAAGCTTGCCGGTTTGCGCGTGTTCAAGACAGAAAATATCTTCAATTGAAATTCAAACAAAACAAATTACTATGCGATTGACATAAACTAAAAATATATATGAAAAAATGCAATTTTACCATCTCCATGGTTCACAGTTTCAATATCGACGCCCATTTCGACACGCTTCGAAAAAAACCAACCCGACCAGACGGAGTGAAAACTAAAAATACACAGACAAATCGCTTCGTTTTTGTCTATGGCTGGATTAATCAATTTGGCCAACATTGCGCAAAAGTTGCTAAGACATCTGCTTCATAAGATTTATATAAACTATATCATTTCAGAAAATAGATATTAAATATATATTTAAATAAAATAAATAACTCGTATAGATAAACCTTACCGTTGTTGTGATTTATTACTGTTTTTTTTTCCTTTTAAATATACCTATATGTTTTATAATATTAACTCAATAGTACATACTTCAAAATTCATATCAAATCAAGGCTTTTACCAGCTACATCATTTTGTATTCTAATTAAAAAAGACATTGTATTTTGGGCATACGTAATATATATTTTTCAAATGTATTTTCTTCAATTGACTTTTTACTCGTTGAAAAAAATAATGTTTTTTAATCCAACTAAGTGGTGACATATGTGGCCTAGTGGGTAGGTTCAACTTCCCGCCAGGGGTTTCGGATTCGATCTCGATTCCACAGTGTGCTAAAAAAATCTAGTAGCAATAATCGTGCATGCTAGACGTGTGCGAGTGTTTATACCTCATATATATAATATATGAGGTATAAGCATGTATATTTATATCTTTATACTTGACAAACTGCGAGTTTCGTGACTACTCCAGTGGTTCTTAACCTCAAAGCTTTATTAATGTATACGAAGACAATTTTATTTCTCGGCCACGTCCTTCAATGTGTCATTTCAAATATGCTTAAAGGTACCATACGAATAAATAAAAATCCAACTAAGTGCTCCGGGAAATTCAAATGTTATTTATCTCATAGTCTTACTTTGGCTATTAAGTTTGTCTTGTAACAGACAAACAATCATCACAGAGTATTTATATTGTAGAAAGCGTTAAAAATTAGCTTATCTTAAGTCTGGAATTAATGTCTCACTTCTGTCAAATTCATACATCTTGTAATGAAGAAACAATGCCGGTAAAAAAATGTATATTACTGTACCACACAAAATAAGCAAAACGTTTTTTTTACGAAGGATGTTATTATCATCGTTTCGTCGAGAATTCTAGTCAATCAAGTTGATTTTGATCGATTCTCGATGGAACCCGAATTTAAAAAAAAATCTTAACTTGATAAAATAGTCTTGTAACAGCACTCAAGTGCGTTAGACGTGTGTGCGACGATAAATATTATCGTCATGTGCGATGTATTACCGACACATGCGATTACGAACTACAAGTTCCGTATCTACTTCAGTGGTTCTTAAGTATGAAGGATCGTTTACTGGGGCTGAATTTTGCTTTTCAACCACGCTTATCAATATGTCCAACACCAATTTGGATATATTAGGGTAGGCACCATACGAATGAATAAATAAAAAAAACACAAAGATGCCATAAAACGCCACCATCTAGGTATATCTACAGCTAGGCACTTCAAAGAATATGGAATGGAATAATAATTAAAGCCCTATTATGAAGAGGATAAATCAAATAAATCATAGAATAGCCAATTATTTAATTTGATAAAGATATAAAAATATTGAATGATTCGCTGATTAGTGTACAGCGCGTTAATAAAAAAAGAAATGTAATTTAAAATCATACATTCTCACAGATCAGACTGATTATTTTCTGAAAACTTAACCTCGATCAAACCGTGAAATTGCTTGCGCGAACTTCACAATGATAAACCAATGATAAAAAATACGTTTATGGGAAACTAATCTGATTTGATCGTTAGAAAAACTAGGCAAGTCCTATTTTCCCATGAATACGCTACTTTTGGTCAACTCAATGGCAAACTGTTAGCTTTTAGTATAGTTAGGACTCATCCATTGAACAAAAATATTTAATTTGTGAGAGAATATCATTTATTAAAGGGTGTGAGAATATTATTTATATATTTTTTTTATGTTTATACTGTACAAAACATGATGATGATTATTTTATTATACATAAACCATTGTCTACTTTATCAGAGTAATTTTTTTTAACACCAGATCGCTCATCTTTTACAGTTTGTCAGGTCAATAGATTTTTAGTCTCCTTTTTGATTATCTGAATCTTGACACATATGCATGTTTGTTTGTTGACATACGTACAGCGCTTTTGTCATATCTCGTCAGCCTGATTTTTTTTACCAGTGTGATATCGATAACTGTCAAAAAAAATATTTTGGATTATCAATGAGCTATCCTAAGTGTTTCAATTAAGATTGCAAGGCTGCTAACCTGCAACTTTTTTCATCAATCATTGATGGCCGTAAAAAGGTTGCTAGGTATGACATGACCGCAGTTAAGTGGGAATCTCGCATTAAAAGAGTCCTGTGATTTTCCAACTCTTTTGTATATTTTTTTTTGGAAGTGTGAGCTGAAAAATCTCGTCAAATCAAACCGCGCGTTTTTAAGATTATTAATATCTAAAGAAAACACCGAAAAGAAAAAAAAATAACACTGAGCAATATTAAAAAAAGGCTACATTTATTATTAGTTAATTTTTATCTATGTTTTTTTATTTAATTTAAACAAATATGGATATTTTATTTTTGTGCTTGTATGAATGCAAATTGTCACTGTTTTCATATTATTTATGTGTCCCCGTATACTCGATATTGAATCTTATAAACCAAAATACTTCATTTGTAAAGATCTACATATAAGAAAAAAAACTCAATTCTTAATATAAAAAAATATTTGTAGAGATGTTTTTTTATGGAATTAAAATAACTGGCAGACTGAAATTTATTATTTTTAAGAAAAAATCTTAAAAAGCAATTTTTTTAAATAACTTATATTTGAATTGAATTTTACCAACATTTTAAAAACTTAATGCGCATTTAAAATAAATGATTGAATATAAGTTATGGATTCTGAAAATTATTTTTTAACAAATAATTATAAAAAAAACAAAGCTTTAAAACCACTCAATAGTGACATTATTAATATATTGTGCAAGTTATTGATATTTTTTATATTCGAATTATTTATAAAAGAAATATTTTTTTATAAATTCAATAATTAGGTAAAATGTAATTAAATAAACACAAATTAAATTGAATTCGATGTAAAATTTGTCTATTTATCTAACGATCTATCATAATTGTTGTGTTTGTTCGTAGTAAATGATTATACGCTCCAATGTGATTTAATGAGAATAAAAATAAACGTTGGATTTGATTATCACTTTGAGCTTATTGATCCTGTAATAAAATTTATTGTTAAAAATTATTCACACAAATTCAGTTTTTGATGGTTGCATTTTTTCTTAATTTTCGTCTAAAGTTAAATTTTATGAATGGTATATATATGAGGTATCATAAAACAGCTGAGATATACATCATCCTTCTGAACAAGAATTTAGTTAGCAGCTTGCAACATTTTTTCATCGAATGTCAAAGTTACCATATACGAAAAACGAACTTATCTAGAAGGCAGTGCACCACCATTATCGGGCGACATGTTGATTTTTCGCTGTGAGTGTGATCGAAGCCGATAGTTAATTTCTGTCATTTCACTATAATATCGTTCAGTCTATCATCATACCAATAAATATAAATGCCAGTGTTTTATATAATTTCTTGCATGTGGACGGGCAGCGTCAGGCCCGTCAAAAATGTCCAAAACTCGAATCTTAACACAGGGGTGTGTGTATAGTTTCGTCCGAGACCGACAGAGCACGGATATATATTTGTGTCAAAATATATCTTAATGCTATTTATAAATATTATTTGCTAGCTTTCACTCACGCTTGGACTTGAATAGTAATTTTTGTTCTATTATTAAACGTGTAAGTTTATAAATATTGCGACTCGCATCGCTTTTATAAGCAGTAAATATTTTTCTCACTTCTGGCGGATGCCATTTTTAGAATCGTTGCTTTTGACGTTTTTCCAGTCGCCTGTCTGAGATATTAAATACATATATATGTTTGTACATACCACTGAAAAGGGTCCGTTTCGTAGAATATAACTATTTTCTACGATTTTGTAAACATACATACATTAAGGTGACCATTTTTTATTGACGTTTTCGAGGACTGGTACATTTGCATTTTGTTTTATCCCAGTGTCAATCAAATTTGAATGCACTTAGTAATGAAGACTAGTTTCTTCTTCTCTAAGTTATTTCAGTCATTTTGGTGAGGTTTGCATAATTCTATAATTTACACCAGTATTCCTGTTATTTTTATTTTACTCCTTTTATAACAAATATTTTCATTAAGCTCAAAAACAGTCAATATTTAAAATACAGAGCTTCACAGTGATGTTTTCCCATATTTATTGGCCACTTGTTTACCGTTTCCTTGAAGTAAACCAACCCAATGTTATTTAAAAAATGTCTTTTACAAATACTTATTTAGTCTTATGGATGTGATGAAAAAGTAGATGGATATTTTATTGTACATCGAGCTTATGCGTCTACTACTTTTTTAATTCTCTACTGTTTTCAATTTAGAAGTATTTTACGCATCCTTCTTTAATCCAACCATTTTTTGTTTCCAAAAGGGTATTTTATTTATGTTTTCGACCTTTTTTGTGACCCAGTGGCACATTTCTTTTTTTTTCGATTGTGTACTATTGTGATGTCATTCAATATTAGATAAATGTTCTTTTACACATTGGGAAGGAAACAAATATCCATTAAAATAAAATGAAGATATGCAATGATCAGAAACACAAATATTTAGTTTTCGGAACTGTCCTGAAAGCTTGTCATGAATGGTCACCTTAGTAGAGTCATTAGGTTTTGGAGATGTATAGAGCTCAGTCCTTCATTTTTTCTATAACAATTGAAATTAACAAATTTTACAATGAATATGAAAATTAACATATTCGAAATGTATAATTTTCTATTGTTATTGAATTGTCATTCACTTCAACTGAGATTTATCAAAACAGTTGATTGACATAATTCAGAGAATTACCAGGGTGCTAAAATTATAACTTCTTATTGAAGGAATTTGAAAATATAAAAAATCTTATTTATATATCTCTTTAGAAGAATGATGCTATGTTTATATGATACATATATATCATCATGTCATTTCATGTCCGGGTAGACAGAGAGGACCGAGCATCAGACTTTCCTGTCTCAACACATCCTTCACCTCTTCTTCATACATATACTTAGTCAAACAATTTATACATACATCTCCATTTAACATATGTAAGTTTGAGGTAAATGGGTGGCCCATTGACCTCTGTAGTTCCTTCACACATGAACTATGTAAATATTAAACAACCAGGGTGACAACTCATCTTTGTTTTACCCCTCTTGAAATATCAAACCACTCAGCCAAACATTTAGTATTTATGTCAGTCTGAAAACTTAGAAATAATTCTTAACATTTAAGAATTTTACCTTCATGCTAGACAGCCTTATCTTCATCCTAGGCAGTTTTTTGAGTTCACTATCATTCTATAATCATATTTTGTGCTAATAAAATCCTTTGAAGGTTCAATCTGTTATACCGCTTTTTCATACACTGTATCTAGCTGAATGGGGTATCCTGTGGGACACATCCTTAAAAAGTTTGCCTGATGTATTGATTATCTAGTTCAGTAGTAGCATTTATAATGTTATAGTTTTAATCTATATAAAAAGTTTTTCCAAACAACAGTTTTAGTTTTTAAAACATACATTTTTTTCTATAATTTTTTCAATTTCAATTGAAATTCTATACGTTATCCCCGCTCTATCATCACTAATTTAGATCATTTTAGTAGTTTAATGAGACAGGAGTTGCTAAACATGGGCATGGAGCTTTCTATTCCGTCATTGGACCAATCTTCTTTTTTTAGCAGGACAAAGAACTTGATTAAAACATTCAAGGGAGTATTGCCGGTGTTATTAGTCTATTGGTTATTAAATTTGTTGCCTAGTATTGAAAATCTGGTGTTATATTTACATTTATTTTTCTTTTGCCATTACCAAGGGCGCATGAAGTAACTCCAAGGGCGCCTATATTTAAATGTTGCAACTTCCATCTGAGAAGTATGCTTGTTGGTTGCCTATTATAAATTTAAAAAATAAAGAGCTTTTGATGTGATATCTTATTGTTTAAAATACTATATAAGTCTTATACAGCAAAATCTTGACTTACGAATACATCTATTTGTGCTTACGTCTGATTTAAATTATCACCCTTTCTTGACTTTCGTTTACGAGCTTTTTACTTATGTCCAACAATGTATGAGTTCACTACTATTTTTTTCATAATTTCTAATTTACAGTAATTTCTTTTAAATCAAAGTGTTATTTAGTTTGGCGGCCTCAATGCATTTGCAAGCTTACCTCCAAGCTCTGATCCCTAACTGGATGCAAGACCAAGGTGTTGCTTATTATGCCATTACTGTGCAAATTTGAGGCATATGTAGAACTGTTATCCTTACATATGAAAATCCAAAGATTCTACTCTGAATTTTTAATTCTGCTGATTAGTTTTACCCTTACAACTCCCCTGAGGTAACCTCATTTCAACAGCCCAAACCTTTTAACACATTGTTCAATTGTTACTTATCAATGACGGTTTTTTAAATTTTCAACAGTCTCACTATTCTTTATATATATTGAACATGTGAATATTTCAAAGAAAACCAATTTGTATATAACTGAAATATTTTCAATTCATTGGAAATAATATATATTTTAAGCATTTGCTTATCAATATAAAGAAACTTAAAATTTCCGACACAAAATATGAACGCTGGCATTTTTATGTTATTATTTAATACTAATTGCAATATTATTAATTTGTTTTGCAATTAATTTATTCATTGTCTGAACTAACAATCTATTTAAAAATACAAATCAGGAGATTTTTTAAATACTAATTATCAAAATTGTTTATTTTTGATACATAATTTCTCTAAGGACATTTGAAAGTTATATCAGAATACAGAGATATCAGTTTTTTTTAGATAAAATAAGATATGTTTTATTTTTAAATCTATTAAAAATATTTAATGTTCACCATGTCTTTAAGGGTTGAACAAAATACAAGAATAATTCTTGAATGTGTTTATACATTATAAACCACGAGATCGTTTTTCTTAGATCAGGCACTTAGTCGAGTTTGAATTCTATAATGTACATTTTGTATGAATATTGTTATCGTCAAGTATGTGATCAATAAATAAACATTGTTTATGTTTTCTGATTCATTTTTAAGACATGTAAAATAAAAGTGAGCCTTTTCAGTATATTTATAGAATCGTTTGAATTTTTAATAAATACATTGCAGGACAGTGTCGGAATTATCTCATTAGTGTAGTGCAAGATATCACGGGCAATTCAACTCAAATTTTTATGTTGAAATTAAATTTTAAGATATGTTCATGTTTTAAGACCTTTATAAATAAGAAATGTTATTTTGAATGGGTGAAAGAAATATATAAACTTTTGTCGAGTGCTTAAAAACGCCCATTGCAGTTCTATTCCGTATTTCTTTGGATAGATTAAAAAACAAGTAAACCCAGGGTGACCTAACAGTACTGATAGGTTTTGTACGGGTATACGACAATGAATTATATTTATTCTAATTTATTTTACTAGTTTTTAATAATTTTAAATATGTACAATTTTTTTAAATACTGCCGTGATTTTAAAAGTATCGATTCAGCTGTTAATGTGTTATGAATTCCCCTTTTTTTTAAATAAGGAACTATTGTTAGTTCAATCAATGCAAGTAGTAATGCTTTACTTTACATAAAGTCTAAATTTGGTTGTAAATAATGCAGTTTGTATTCATTGTGCTTTTCTTCTTGATTTAGGTGGTTGCATTTGCAATGTGGCAGAACACTTAAGTTATTTTTTAAAATAAATTTAATTTAGATGTATTAATTTAGTGTTTATTTTTTTTGAATAAAAAAAAAATATATTAGTGTAATAAGAAGTGAATAATAAATAATAAAACAAAAACCTTGGTGTGTTATCGTTGTATAATCTTCAGCGAAATAAGTAAAACAGTTGATAAACCTTCACATGCTTTAAAATAAATCTTTCGTTTCTCCAGTCACTCAATTTGATACATTTGAGTGCCTTCGTCCAAAAGCAAAAATATAAATTCAATCGTACATATAAAGACTTCGGTTTATTTTGGTGCCTTTTGTATGTGAATTGTATTTTTGAATTACTAAGTCACTCCAATCATTTTTAATTTATTTCTTTGGGTGCTTTAGCCCCGAATATAATTCGTAACTTTTAAGATAAAAAATAAAAAAAAAAAAAACTAAAGTTGCCGAAAACATTGATTTTTCAATATTGTGTTTTTAACATTGCAAAATTTGTGCATCATAAACTTTACAGTTAAATATTAACTTAAGTCTAAATATTGTGAAAAATAAAGAAAATACGACGTAGAGAAGGAGCTTTTGTAGTCAAAATGGAAGAAGAAATGTGATGGCTCAAATATATTGAGCCAAATTAAGTGTTTAAAAAATTCATCGATTGTGTCGCCAGTTAAAAATAATATTCAAATTTAAAAATTACAGATGTTCTTAGTTTTTAAAAAACATTGAACCAAACTGAAATAAAAAGTAAACTTGTACTTTTATAAAGTAAATAAAGTGTTACGAAAACATTTTGTTCTTAAGTATAGTGTTGAGTAGTTTCGAGTTGAAAATTGATCAATAAAATTTAATTACGACATTATCTTTAATATTATCATAGTAAATGTTGTGAAGATTTGTTATTGTATCTGAACTGATCGTTTTTATTAAAATTTGTGTTAAAAATATTTCGACTCGATATACTTCTAAACTTTAATACTTACCTCTCTCAGTTTGTGCGTTGGAAGTTTGACATAATTGTCGTATACGCGAATCGTATATATCTGAATTTGTGTTCGGTAGCAGGCTTTCCGTCTTACGTGGAAAGCGTCCACCTAACCGTGAAGGGAGAGTGGAATAATAGAAGTTGAGGGGCGGTCGTGAAGAGTAGGTCGGTGTCGGTCGGGTGCGCCCCAGCAGCGTGGCCCGGGAGGGGGGCGCGGGGGCGGCGGGGGCGAGCCGGGGGGGCCAGCCCGCCACCACCGAGTCGCCGCCGGCGCCGGCCGCCGCCACCGCCGTCACAGCTGCAGCAGCGGGCGCTGGGAACACCACGGCACCGTCGCAGAGGGACAGGACGCCGGATAATTCGCCCACGCCGGCCTGCTGGTGAGGATCCCCATTGTTTTCCATTTAATTATTATTAGTTATTTTGACAATCCATTTCTGATCATCAAGTGTTGAAGTAAGCTCATTAAAAAAGTTTTAAATTGCACAATTCTTCATAATTTTTAAAGAGTACATTCAATTTCATACTTTTTAGTATATGATTGACCAATGGGATTGATGCTGATAAAAAATACAGGCGCTAGATTTATTGTTCTAACTTCAACAGTTTATCATCAACCTAGTCAGCCCTTTAACATAGCATGGGTCATGGCTGCCTGCAGGATTCTCTGCCACCTATCTCTTTCAGTAGCATCCCTCCTTCAATTGACTATCTTTAGTGTGCGGCAGTTCTCTATCATGTCATCCAGCAACCTCAGTTTTGGTCTCCCCACTCTCCAATGCCCCATTGAATTACTGAAGAATGTCTGCCTTATAGGGTCATTGTCCTGCATGCGATATAAGTGCCCAAACTAGCACAGTCAATCAATTTTTGTCACTTTTACTACGATAGCTTTGCTATCCAGTGTGTAGAGCTTTTATACCTCTGACTCCACGCTTCCCTTCAACAGTTAAGTCAATTAATTATAACGTTTTGAGAAAAATGTCAACAAAACTGTTGATTCGGTAATGATCTTATTTATGCTTTCCAAGGTATGTTTAAACATGAAAACACTTAATCAAGGTATGCATTCTAGACCTTCAGAAACAGATAATAGCAATAACAAAATGTTAATTATGAGATGTGACAGTAAAGAAATCAAACAGTTTAGATTATAGATAATATATTTTCTTCTTTCTTCGGGCTTTCAGTGAGTACAGTAGACTCTCAATTATCTGGGATATGGTAGGGGAAAAATTGACCCGAATAAAAAAAAAAACCCCAGATAATCTTTAAGAAATAATCGCAATTTTTTTAACAAAAACTAAAAATTGTCGTTCACACTTACTCATTTTTATTTAAAATATGACAGCAAACAAGTTTTCTTTTTCCATCTGTACATTTTTCGACAGTTGGTGCTACGTAAATTTCACAACATTTCTGTTGTTCCGAATAACTGATTAGGGTTTATACATTAGTTAAAATAGCGCTGTACTGTTCTCTTGTATGAGGGTACCTTATTCCTGATCTGTGTCATCACTAGCTGCAAGTTTATTAGTAGTTGGACAATCTCTTAATCATTTAAAACTTCATGTCCAGGCAAATTACCTACATTTATTCAATGGATTTTTTGACCACCGGTTAATCTGCAACCCGGTTAATGTGACCCAGGATAATCGACAGTACTGTATTTAAATTCACCTCATCCATAGACCAGATCCAAATAGCTGGGTGCTCCAGTACTAACAAGTGTCTTGAAAAACGACCAAGAGGGAAACAAATTCACAACCATACGCTCAAACAGAGATTGTTTATTGGCCTTTCCAATTCACCGCTCCTCTTTCTTTGCGTCCTTTACTGTCCATGCAGTGAGACTCTGGAATCAGTTAAAAACCAATATAAGACTCGCTCCGTCCTTGGCATGCTTTAAGAAGCGACTGAAATATCTCTTAATTTCTAGTCAGTAAAATAACGTGTTTCATTCCTGATTTTTCTTTCCTCTCCACCATCCCTTCCTTTCCTTTTGATTGATGATATCTCACTTTATATGAAAAAGAATGTTCGGGTGATTGTCCATTTTTGTGGAGTTCGTGGGCATGTGCTCACGTATATGTTTATGGATTTCGTGGGGATGGATAGTTATTTGAATGATTTATGCGACCATGTAACTTGCTTCATTTACTTTTGTCTGGTTGGTTGGAAGAGATTGCCGCCTGACAATAAGCCCGTCAGATTGTATTGCAATGAAAGTGTTAAATAAATAAATAAATAGTAGGCTGATTGTCTTTATAGTTGGCGGTATAGTGATAGTCTGTGACCGTGGTCTGAATGCTTAATATTTGGGCTAAGCAAGCGGGGCGCCTCAGGTTTGATTCCTGGCGCATTCATTTCTGGACTGATTTTACTCTTAGACCATTTTACATCTGAATTTATGTTTTTCTGTTGCTTATATGCTGTTCTGTTGCTTATATGCTGTTTATCATAAATTCTTATAGCACTGCTAAGCGATGTAAAAATAGTGCTATGTAAAAAAATCTGACTGATGAAAGACTGCAGTAACTTAAACCTGCTGATTGTCTTGAATCTTTGATCTCCTTGCCGTAGGAAATTTGGGTTTGATCTGTCGAGACTGTGTGGTTGTTGTGTAAATGCAACAGCTTGCTCAAAATAAAACTATGTACACACAGGCGGCTTTCAACCTCAGGATGCCTGAAAATCTTAGAGATGACCTATCTATCTAGTAAATATCGATTAATTCGCACTTAATGATATATAAGTGTAAATAAACCGCTCAATTTGAAAGACCCTTTATGATTCGTTCAGGTGCTGCTATAACTGCCAGATGTGATTTGTTTAATATCAGTGGGCTCGAGTCCCGAATTGGAGTAACATTGAGGAGAGTTTGTTTTCTAAACGACACTATATAAAGTTGTCCTTAGAATTGTGTGTTGCACTCGTCTTGTACTGGTTTAACCGTTTTTCTGTTGTATAACACAGCTTCCATGTCAATACGGATATTCAATTTTTATCTTTTGTATCAAAAATGTCATTTTACCATTTCGATAAATAAAGAAAAAAATATAATCCTACACATCCAGAGCGCATACAAGTATTGTTACCAGATCAGCTTTTTAACCAGAATGGGACCTGTTTTTAGTTTTTTGGGTGCCATTGGAAATCGAACCTGGCTGAAAGACAGTTTGCTACCATCTTCGCCACGGAGCTCGTTTGGGTTGATAATTTGCTATCACAAAATGCCTTTGAGATAATCTTTATTTCTTTTTCTATAAAGTTCCTTTCCTCTTCGGAGATCATCTTCACTTTTGAAGCAGTAGCTCAGGACACAGATATGATACCGCAGTATAATCACTCCTGTAAGCACTCCCTATATCGCAGTATAATCACTCAAAGCAGAAGAAATGCGTTTTATTTCCGCATTTCTTCTGCTTTGAATTTTCCCCTGCAATATCACTATGTCCAAAGTACTCTTTTTGATGGTGGATAATACTTCTAAAATCTTTCTCCTTTTGATGGTGGATCATAATTTTCTATCTTTACTCATCCATTTCAAGATGTCATCACTACGGACTTTCATTTATGTTATGTTAATGAAGGATACAATATCATTGTCTTAATTTAAATGTAAAGTATCTTCATTTTTTATTGATGGTTTTTGATTTCTTTTTCATTCATGATTCCAATATTCCACCTCTTAAGCATCCATCTATACCCATTTCAGTTGGAACAATGAATTCAGGGTCATAAATTCCTGTTGAGTCATTGTTTGGAGATATTTATTGCTCATTGTTTACACTGTTCCTTTTTTACGATAAAGAGCTGAATTATGAGTAAGACGGTCTTTTGCATTTATAAGTTGTTCCAGAACCGATGGTTCATTACCTGTTCTTTCAACATTCAATATATCGCATACATACCAACACACCATATCACTGTTAGGTAAGCAGAGAGGACAGAGCGCCAAACTTTTTTATCACAACATACTTTTTTGCCATCATATTATATCGCTTCTTCTGTTCCTCTTACTCCTCGCCTTTCCTTCTTTCAAAATTTAATTCTCATAGTCCAACCTTACTTTTCACGGTTGTCACCTAGCATGACTCTTACTCACGCTTGCATTGTAAGTTTGTTTAATCGCTCTTTTTTGTTACTCATCCGTTCAACATGTCCAAACCATCTCAACTTGCTGTTTTTCATCCTACTTAACACATCAATATATCAGGTCTGTAAATATGAAACTGGATTTTTTTTATAGAAAATACACATTTATTGTATGAAAATGGTAAAAAATATTTTATTCAAAGTATTGCCCATCGCTAGCTACACATTTTCCCCATCTCTCTGGCAATTTGTGGATGCTACGCCAAAAAAATTGTTGCTCTTGAGGCAAACCAACCATCGAGCCATTTTCGTAAGTAGTGAAGCACTGTTCAGCAAGTGCGTGTCCCATCAATGCAAATAAGTAGTAATCGGATGGAGCCAAGTCACCCTTCTGATCCCACCAAACACAGAGCATTGTCTTCGTCCATAGCGATTTGGCCTTGCAGTCGATGTCGCTGGTTTGCTTGGAGTTACCCATGACCTTTACGCTTAAGATTCTCGAAATATATCCATTTTTCATCCCCAGTCACAATTCGATGGAGAAATGATTTTCTTTTGTACCTGGCGAGCAGCATTTCGCAAGTGGTTTTTCGGTTTTCCTGCTGTCTTTCATTCAGTTCATGTGGAACCCATTTTTCCACCTTCTGGATCTTTCCCATGGATTTCAAACGTATGGAGACAGCTTCTCGTGTCACATTTAATTGATCCGCGAGTTGTTGCGTTTGAGCATCATCCTTATCCAACAATGCTTGCGATTCGGCGTCTTCAAACTTTCTCGGTGGTCTTCAACGTTCTTCGTTTCTCACATCAAAATCGCCGCTTTTGAATTTTTTAAACCACTCGAAGCACTGTGATTTACCAAGATGTAAGCTTTGACAAGCATTCGATGCGATTCTACAATAGTTTTCTTCAAATGGTAACAGAAAATCAATGGATTTTTGCTGCTGCTTTTAATGCTGTCCGCAAATCGTAGTTTTCAGGCACAAAAACAGACATGTTCAACGCTATGAAAACCTGTGTAGTTGTATTAAACTTGTATTGTTGTGAGTTAAAAGTCTTTTGACAAATGTAAACACAAGAAAATTGCGCCAATGACGCGGTTTGACAGTCACTACATTGACAACTAGAGCCATCTATGAGCAAATTCCGGTTTCATATTTATAGACCTGTTATTTGCACTTGAAAAGGGGCTTTTGATCTACTTTTGTTCATTATCATCTTGTACTTTGCATTAGGAACATAGAGATGTCATAAAATGCCACTATCCTCGTCGGTCCACAGTGCACCACTCGCATGTTAGATCGAAGCTAATAATTATCTCTAAATCCAATAGCAGCTAAATTTCCATACCAATGAAGGACCTCAACTATCAATCATTGACAATATGTTGTATGGTCATGTGGAGCGCTACATTGGGTTTTTCTCTTAATTGGGTTTTACTCTTAATCATCATTATGCAGATGTATGCATATCTACCGTGTATGGTATAAGATGGACACCCAATTCATGGAATAGTCTACAGTCTTAGAGAGTAAATTTTTTTAAATGTAGATAAAAAAGGAAATTAAAACTCTTATTGACAGTAGTTCATCTTCTCTTTGTATGTTTTCCGCATTTTTCTCACCAAATATGTTTTTCTAAACACATGTAGATGTGGGGAAATACTATGTTAAATAGTCGCACCCATCACTTTCCTATCCTTACACTCAACTTGTTTTTGTAATATTTTTAATGTCAATAATAGTGGATTCGAATTCCGAGCTAGAGCGCCCTTGAGGAGAATCTGCTCTTTAAATGGCGCTATATAAATTTTCCATTATTATTAATCTCTTGTGGGCAATAAAACAGCGCAGCTCTTGGCGGGTTACCAATTGGCTTTCTGAATATATGACCAATACAAAACATTTACGGATTGAAAATTGATGGTTAAATAGAAAATCTAGGGTCTTTACTGAAAAATCTGTACAGCTGCGAAAGAATGACTAAGCTTATATATAAGTCAAAAGTGTATGCTGTGGGTAGAAGAGGTAGATGGAGAAAATGCGGCTGGATCAAGTGGACCAAATTTTGAAATAAGATAAAGTGATAACCACAAATGATAGAAGATTGTGCATGACGAAATCTATGAATTTGGAGGTAGCGAAAGCTGTATTTGTGTTGAAAAGTGTGGAGATCTGTTCTCTCTGCCTACCCCATAAGAGACACGCCATGATGATTTGTATCTATGTAATATTCCAGGTCCTGCCTCATCCCAAATTTTTCTCAATTAGCCATTAAGATGAGCTTCTAGAGTCTAGACCCTTTGATGACCAAAGATGTCCTTACATGTTTCATTAGTGTAATGTGTCGTCCTTTATAATGCTTATGTTAGTAAATTCTAGTATTATATTATAATTTCGTTATATGCAGTACAACCTGGCGAATTTATTGCCTTGTGGTAATTTCTTCTTACCGATTAGAACGATTTTAAAGGAGTCTTGAGTAAAATAATACTGGAGCACTTTTAAAAAAAATCTGGCATCAGTGGAAATTGAACCCGCAACCCCCAGGTTGGAATACAGGTCTCTTACTAACTAGGCCACGGAGGTTATCAATTAATTATAATATAATGTCACTATTCTGCTTCAATCATCAATGAAATATTTTAACAATAGTAAATAAATTTATTTATTACATAACATTTATAGCATAGTCTCTTCAACTATGGGTCGTGACCCAAAATTGTGCAGTTGGCATTTTGAATGGGTCATGAAATATTTTCAACAATAACGTAGGATATGTGTGCATAATAATAACATAGGACATTTATCGTCAAATATAACTGGCTTGCACGAAGATTTTATCAATATTAACCTACAAGAGCAACTCATCACCGGTACTTCGCAACAGTTTTAACCCTTCCCTTACGGTGATAAAATTGAAACGCGCGCTCCGGTGTTGGGTAGTGAGTACGCGATCAAAAATTAGCGATTTTAAATGGGAAAAATAAGAACATTCATAGATAATCCCCTTAATTAATTATAATTGAAGTTAAAAATTATAATAATTGAGATTTATTTGCTGAAAACATTAAAAAACCATCTGGCAACGCTCACGGAACGGGCGTAGATCTAGTCTCGTTGCCAGCCCAACAGCTACTGCGGCGCGGCAGGGTTGGTGGCTAACCCGGGGATGGCTTACACTTGCGAGGTTGAGACAATTGAGCTCCTCGCTATTCAGTGAAGTATGCAAAAGTGAGATGCGAATATAGTGTCGCGCTTCCCGCAAACTCTTCACCTATCGTCAAGACCCAAGATCGAGGCACTCACAGCGTTTAAATGCGAATTTGTTTCCGATATTCAGAAAATACTTACGATGTAGTCGATAAATTCTGATTATTATTAATATTATTTTTTAAATCAATGCGTAAATATATTATGGAGGAATACCTAAAATCTTAACCTTGTATTTATTATATTTATAGAGATATTGATGGTTATTAGAAGCAACGTGTAGAAGATACCCAACACAGGGAAGGAAAGGTTAACAAAAGTCTTTGGTTGCATTCTGGTTGAAATTAAAAAAGCGAAAAGACAATATTGGTAAACAAAACTGAAAGTATAATTACTACTGCCCTCTACAACGACATATGTATGCGCTAGTCAGGGTTTTCAAATCATAAGTACAACAAAAAAATCCACTTTAGATAGATATATTTCGTCATTCAGAAGAATGAGGTAGATTTCGACTGCGTACGAAAGGACATTTCATGTTTTAAGGTATCCTGTAGATACGATTACCATTTCTATTGGACAGGTTTATTTTTTAATTTATTTATTATACATGATAATGAGAGATACAATAATATCAAAGCAGGAGTTTAATGACATACATTTTAATAATCATGAAAATACCATATTCCCCTTCCTCCATCATGCTCAATTACTATGCTCATTTACCGTGGACTTGCTGGCTGACTAGGAATTGCTATTTTAAATCAACCAGCTTATTACATATGTCATTTTAAATACTCTCGCCAAAGAAAAGAACAAACAAAAAACAACAATATCTAGATATAGGTGAGATTAGCACTTTTATAATTTAAGGAAAGTTTAACAATAGTAAGATACTACGAGCAATAACTAAACTATATAATATACAAATACTAAGAATTCTGCATTTTAATGGACATGGACAACCAACCCATGGACAAAAAGAAAAGAAATCCCCGCAATTATTTATTTCTCAATGTGTAACAACATTTTCGCAGATTCAGTAATGCCCTGAGAAAGGATTCATTATATATTTGAACTTAAAAATAGTAAATTACTTCCACTAATCTGGCAATGCGTTATACATCCTAGGTACTAAAAAAATATGATGCCTTTAGCTAAAATAAGTGTTCATCCTTATAACACCAAGTATATTTATTCCCTTTACTATTGTTCCTGGTCTGATAAATGTGGTCAATCATCCTATGAGCTCCGAAGCGTTTGTGAATCATGATAACCATTTTCATTATATACATTTGTCTTATACTCAGAATGCCAGTCTTTGAAAAGTTGCTCTCTTGGATATTTTGAGGGCTTTTCTAATATAACCTTGATTATTAGTTTCAGCATCCTCTCAATTCTATTGATTATGGTGTTGGACGCTCCTCCCCATCCAATCAACTCATACCCCAATTTCGAATAACAATGACCATTGTACACAATTAATTAATTCCGTTTAGAAAACATATTACGAGCTGTTCTGAATAAATTAACTAGTTTTCTTATTTGCTTTGTCAAATTATCAATGTGAGAATCCCATTTTGGAAACTTATCTATCATTATTCCTAAATATTTTATACATGCGCAAGATTTCAGCCCTTTACATTCACATAAAGAGCCAAAACAGTCTGCATCATGAACCAGTATGTTGTTCATGCTGTCCTGCCTCAGTTGCACTGTAGCAAATATACTTAAGTCTTTTTGATATTCAATGTCAGTAAGTTCTGATCTAACCATTTCTTTACATGGTTCCCTTCTCTGTCTTATGTATCACGGACCAGTTTTTATCTTGATAGTATTTCAGTATCATCTGCAAATTTTATTAGATTGCCACCCACATTTTTTTGGCTGTCCAGAGCGAGGCTTGTCTTCGACGCTGAAATCTCCATCCTTGAAACATCGAAACCATTCCCTACATGATTTACCATAAACTTCGAGAAGCATTCGATGGGCTTCAGCTGCACTTTTCTTCCAATTAAAGCAGAAAATTAAAACTTCCCGCAAATTGGTTAACACAAAATTCGACATTTTCAACACTGTACAAAACAAGGTTTTTGCATGAAACTCAAAGCGATATAAACTGAATATTATTGGCAGATGTCTAACCTCTCTGAAACCGCCAAAATCGGCTGTCACTATGAACCATTCATAACAGCCAGAGCCATCTTTTGGAAACGGACCGAACTAATTTGTACACCCAATAATATAAATAATAAGCAATACAGGTCCTTATGTGCGTGCTCCCTTGAGGGACTCCGAATTCGACTTTACAGTCAGTACTAATTTTGTGACCTATCCTGACGTGGTGTTTCCTGCCGATTAAGTAGCTTTCAAACCGATTTAATAATTTTCTGGATACATCTATGTTATTGAATCTCTTTAAGAGAATTTTGTGAGAGATGAAAAAGATGTTCCTATATGTCTAAGTTCTGCATCTACATTTTCTGTGACAATCCTAGTGAACCTAAACAAAGCATCTTCACTATCCATGTTACATCTAAAACCGAATTGATTTTGAGAAAGTTTATTTGTTTCCAGCTATGTAATCAATTCATCTTTTGTAATCATTTCCAAAATCTTTAAAACATTTCAGAGTGATATTGATCTATAATTTAGAATATAAGTTTTTTCTCTACTTCAATTATAACTATGCAATGCTTTTAAGTGTCTTGAAATTTAAGTTAAAAATATAAGTGAGGTAGAATGTTTTGCTTACAGATATTTTTAAGTAGCTCACTACGTATTTTATCTGGACTCATAGAATTAATATTATTCAGCTAATTTATAGCCCTACACACTTCTTCTCGGGTAGTCTTTAATTTCAACCAAATTTAAACATTAATTTTCAGATGAGATATATTAGTCACTAGCATTTCCTGGGTACATTTTTTACCATCCAATGTATTGTTCACCAAAATGCTTCTCACAGCTGCAAAAAAAATCTATTGAACTATCAGACCACCGTGAGAAAAATGCCTAATTCACGTTGATTTATTTCCGCTAGTGTTTGTAGCATTCTGTAAAGTTTTATACATTTATTTCATAGAACATAAATAATTAAGTTATGAGATTCCTGCTTCAATCTCAAATGTAGTTTATTCCAACTGTGTATTGATTTAACTATAACTTGGGTTATCCAGGGGGTGATTTGAATTTTTCTGTATCTTATGACTATTTGTGAACAATTTTTTTATGACAAGTATTTGTTGTTTTTCTATGAAAATATCATTACAATAATTACACCACTTCTATGTTCAATATCATCCGAATTAGTGTTTCCTAGATCCCTTCTCAAATTTGCATAATCAATGTCCCTGTGGCAATTTATTTTACACGTTTATTTTTTTATTTCAAATAAAATCTGGCGGGATTTTTGCCAGGCGGCAATCTCTTCCGACCAACCAGACGAAAGTAAATGAAGCAAGTTACATGGTCGCATAAATCATTCAAATGACTATCCATCAACACATACGTGAGCATATGCTCACGACCCCACAAAGACAGACAATTACCTGAACATTCTGTTTTTCACATTGAGATATGACGATGATTCCTTACACCCGCGTGAATTACAAATGTCTTATAATCTTACAGGTTACATAATTCTATTGGAAACATTTCACTATACAACGGATAATAAATAATAACAAAATGACTAATTAATACTGTATTAATCTTAAGTTACTTAGAAAAAAATACACACAGATACAATAAATAGATATAATCATAATAGCAATGAGAATCAACTATGATATACACAAATATTTGGGACCCTGTATAATTATTGTCTTCCTTAGGAACAGGTATTTGTGCCTAATTAGATGGACAGTGCAACAAAATCTCATTTAATTTAGCTCCTATCGCCTCATTATATACATAAATGTAAATTGAATATCGAATAACTATCTCTTGTTAGACACATTGGTGTCCCATATTTTCTGTTGAGCTAATTAGAAAGTGTTCTTTAGAAAAATGAGTAATATAGAGTAGAGTATTCCAAAAAAATGTATACAGACTTTCACATTGTGCCGTTTACTTAACCTTTCCCTTCCTGTGCTAAAAAAATCCGCGCATTCCGGTTCTGTGTATTCAATACACATATAAAAATGAGCGATTTAAAATCAGAAAAATAAGAATATTCATAGCCAATCGTTTAAATGAATTAAATTTGAAGTCAAAAGTGATAATAATTGATATTTAATTGCTGAAAATACACAAAAAACATTGGCCGACGTTCACAAAACGGGCGGTGCGACCACTTCCAATGGCTGCCCGAAAGCTACTGAAGCGAGAGAAGCGAGCGAACTGAGATTCTATTTCTTGCGTTCCCATATACCGAAGTAGAGTGAGACGTGAACAGCGTCTTTTCCTCACCCATAACGGTTTTTTAGAATGAATATACCTACGTCATACACTGGCACATGTTTGATTGTATCGGTGAATTTATTCCTGATTTTCACAAAATATCTGATGTGGCCGATAAGTGCTAATTATTATATTATTTTTTTCATTTAATGCGTAAATGTATTACGGAGGAATACCTAAAATCTGAAACCAGTATTTATTATATTTATAGAGATATTAAAGTTTTTAGAAGCAATGTGTACTAGTTACACATCACAGGGAAGGAAGGATTAAACTTGTTGCAAGAATTTGTCACACCACACATTCATGATGGGTTTAAAGATGATGACTTTTATTTCCAGCAAGATAGTGCACCTCGTTTTACTATTGTGATGTGAGGGCTTATCTTGATGAAAATTTTCCAAACAGATGGATTGGACGTAGAGGTGGCGGTGAATACCCCTCCATGTTCACCAGACTTCATGTCAATGGACTATTTTTTACGGGGACTCTTCCAAGTTTTCATGCATAATGTTTATGGCACGAAACCGGCAACAATTAACAAATTGAGAGCAACCATTGAAAGAGAATGCGCATAAATACCAAAACAAATTATTCGTGATGTTTGCGATTTCACATTATCAACGGTGTATGGACCAAAACAGTCATCAATTTGAGCATTTATGATAACTAAAAAAATCTAAATTTGTCTTCTTAAATTTGGAGTTTTAATCTTAGATATACCTTATTGAATATTGAATTTATAATTATTTAAAGTGTGTATACATTTTATTGGGACAACCCTATAAATATAAAGAGAACTAGGAAACAACTTTCCGGACAACTTTAGTCTTATTTTCAGTGAAAAGTGTGTGTTGAGTTGAGGAATAACTTGATTAGAATTTAAGGTTCAATATGCTAAACAATACACACAATAAAACCAATAAATTTGAGCACATATTGGATATTTACAGATTTGACTGAATTTATTTTTCCAGCTCGTAGACATTAATTGACATGAAGACAGGGAATTTGATCAAAAGTGAGTGCTTTATCGAGTACATGAATGCTGATCAATCTTACCTATAAATACTCAGTTAAAAATAGGCCAATTGATTATCTATTTTGTATCATCTCTCATTACTTTTTAATATGTTTACCCAGTGAGGTGAGCGTGTGCCGTGTAATTTGATAATTATTTTTCCAATAAAATGTGGGCCGACCCGTTGCCCATGTATGTGTTAAAAATTAGGAGACTAACCGGTTGATTTATCTTCTTGAATTTCTTACGTTTTAAAATTGAAGAAAGCTTCTAACTTCCGTGTTTCTTTTCCAATTTTCACTTCAGGCTTGTTTAACACCTTTCTGGTTGGCTGGAAGACATTCTTCTTCTTCATGTGTCGTGACAAGTCTCTTTGACTCTTGCAAAAATATTCCTTTCTTTGGTGGCACGGAACAGCTCTTCAACTGACAGGATAGCTCGTTCTACACCTGCTCGACGCACTAGCTTGGTATTAGGCACATAACAAACCAAGAAATTCTGAGCTTTCTGCTTCTAGTTTATTTAGCATTCTGGTCTTCATGGTCTGTGTTTCAACACCATAAAGTAGAATAAACCACACTTAATCATGCGTTGTGGAAATTGCAGAAAACTTATCTTGAAAAATCCTTCACGTGTCAATTCAATTTGACATCTTATTTTTTTAAATGGGTCAAGGTCATGAGTAATTAGGTTCCTAGATATTTGACTATGTCGACTTGCTCTATAGGTTACCCGGTCAGCTGCAGAGATGCACCATTGTGAGACTGTCGACTTAACAACATAAAATATGTCTTTTGAAAATTAATATTCAGTCCTTGTTTGACACCTGCTGTGTTTATTTTATTCAGTAAAAACTGAAGGTCGTCTAGGTTATCCGCCAGGATCACTGTATCATTGGTATATTTTATTACATCGATAAAAACTCCATTATTTTTATGCCCTTTGACTAATATTCAATGGCATTTTAAAAAAAATCCAAAATTAGTTTTTTATTTGAAGTATCCATGATTGGTTCGTTGTTGGAAGACATTGTCATATGATCATAAATCTGCCATATGAATTACATACAAAGTTTGTCTTTTGCTCAAAGGTTTCAGTTTAAATTCCTGGTGATAGTAAAAAAATAACTCATGTTAACTTTTTTTATCATATTTGGATTTGTTGGTAGAAAAAAGATTAAGAGAAGTTTAGAGATGGGAACATTAAGAATAATTTGTGGTGTGTCAATGTAGAAAAGAAGATACAAGGACGTCAGGAATAAATGTGTTGCGGAAAGAAATGTTTTACTGAAGATTCTAAATGCCTCAAAGTGCGATTGATTTAGTATTCCTTAATGACTAATCTTTACACCGGTTTAAACTGCTTTTATCATCATCGCACCATGCTCTATTGGGCTCTAAGCAGAACAGATTCTCGCTTTATTCATGTATGTATGTGTATCATGATAGGAAAGTTTGGGCTCTGTCCTGCATACCCAGTATTTAACGTTTTTTCTTATATTTGCATCAAATTATTCAAAACCTTTGATAGGTTGATGGGTTGTTGTCAGCATTCACTTGTACAGCATTCCTCATCTGTTATCGTAGCTGTTGATAAAATTCAATCTTTGTCCATATGGTATTTCTCAACACATTCGAACTGGTGCTGCAGGCATATTGAAGAGTGTGACCGGGAGATAACATTGTCTTCTGCCACATTGATCGAACCTTTAAGAACCATTGTAGTAGGTACGTAATCCCACTTGTTGATATCAATATTATCACACATGAAGATTCAACAGCTTTGCATTTTTCCAGACTGGGACTCTTTTTTTATTCTTTGTTTCGGATACGAAGCTATTAGGGATGAATGTGAAATTAATTCTGATATGTTGAGTAAGATGGAGTAGATCACTCTGAGATTGTTTGGGCATGTAGAACAAATTAATGAAGAAATACTAAAAATAAATATATAGTACAAATGTGAGTTGAAGACATGGTAGAGGACCACCAAGAATGAAGGAACTATGCAAATTAAGATATATTGTAGGAGTTGAACAAAAAGGTGTATGATGTAGAAGAGGCGAAGGATGTATGTCAAGACAGGAAAGTCGGAGACTGTTCTGTCTGTTTACCCCGACAGGGAAATGCGTGTATTTTTTTTGTATTACAAAGGTCATTTGTCTGTATAAATAAATAAATATTCTCTATTTGTTTATTCAGAATAATATGCGGAAGATTTAATAGTAATTGTGTTTCATTTGGGAATTTTGAGAATGTGAAATATGAACTTATAATCGCAACAATGTGCAGAAGATATTGCCAAGGTGTTAGAATGATTGATGCTATCAGTTTGGAAACTTGACAGTGGGAAAAACGACTCATTGTTGGAATAAGTCTTCATTTGTATTGCCAACTTCCTCAATCTCCAATGTTCATTGAGTTTACTTGAGACTGAATCACTTTATGATAATCACCGCATTTTTTTGCGTTTTAAGGTTATGTATTGTACTAATTTTTAAATAGTTATTCAATTTAACCTGGATTTTATACAACTGTTTGTATTTAATTCTTTTGATTTTGTGTTTTAGCAACAGATGATTCGAGATATTTTTAAGAAAAATTCTATAGAAATGGTATGTTATTAGACCTCGACAATATTAGGTCCTTACATATGAAATTGGCGTTTTGTTTGGGAGGAACATAAAGTTGATTTTTTTTTAATATAATATATTTATTTAATCAAAGTATGTACCATTGCTATCTATGCACTTTTGCCATCTCATAGGTAGTTCATCGATCCCTTTACTAAAAAAACCATTCGGACGGGAATCAATAAAATCTTTGAAGTCGGTTTGGACTGCCCCATCGGAGTTGAATTTTTTCCCTTGCAAGAAGTTATCCAAATTTCGAAAAAAATAGTAATCTGTTGGGGCAAGGTCCGGAGAGTACGGTGGATGTCTTAGACATTCCAATTGAAGCTATTCTAATTTGGTAGCCGTCTGTTGTGCAGTGTGTGGTCTAGCGTTATCATGAAGCAGCAGTGGCCTAGAGCGATTAACCAGCCTCGGTTGTTTAGCAGCTAGCTTTTCCATCATGGTTTGCAGTTGTTGACAATAGACATCTGCCGTAATCGTCTGGCCAGATTTAAGAAAGCTGTAGTGAACGACACCAGCACTAGTCCACCAAACGCTCACAAGTAACTTTTTTGGAGTCAATTTTCGCTTGGGGCATGGTTTGGCTGGTTCGGCAGGGTTCAGCCATTGCGATGAGCGCTTCCGATTATCATACAGGATCCACTTTTCATCACAGGTAATGATTCGATTCAAAATCCCTTCATTATTGTGCCGGTTGAGTAATGCAACGCAGCAGTCAACGCGCGTTTGTTGATTTGCTTCACTCAATTCGTGAGGTACCCACCTTTCAAGCTTTGTCACCTTCCCAATTTGCTTCAAGTGGATTAAAACAGTTTTATCACTAACACCGCAGCCTGCAGCTAACTCGGACGTGGTTTGCGATGGATCCGCTTCCACAATAGCCTTCAATTCTTCATTATCAACTTTGGTCTCCGGCCGTCCACGGGGCTTCTTCTGCAGGTCGAAATTTCCAGAACGAAAACGTTGGAACCAAAAACGCACTGTGTTTTCTTTTGCGGCACCGTCGCCATACACATCATTAATCCTTCGAGCCGTTTCTGCAGCACTGGTGCCACGGTGGAACTCGTACTCGTAAATAACGCGATATTTCAAGTTTTCCATTTTGTAAACTGAGTGACGCAAAGAAAAAAAACAATTGAGGAAAAAACAAATGAATTATAATTTTCGAAACACAAATACTTGAGTAAATAGCTGTATAAATTTGAATTTGGAATTCATAACCAAAGAGAAGATATTTGAGATCAAAGTTGCCAGTACGGCAAAACGCCAATTTCATATGTAAGGACCTAATATTTTAATAAAATGAAACAAAATGTACCAGATATTCTGTCAAATTAGAAAGCAAATGGTTGCATGCATTTATTTACAAACTTGTTAGACATAGATACCATCATACTGTTTCCCAGTTAGTGTAGGCAGAGACGACAGGGCGTCAGACTTACCTATCTCAACATATATATTTCGTTTCTTCCACATACATACACTTTCTATATAGCTCCTATTATTTTTCTTATTTCTTTCATAAATATTCAGTTAATCCAACCATATTTTCCTTGGTCTTCATTTACCACATTGCACTCACATTTACACTGTATATTTGTTTTGCTAGTCTTTATTCATTCATTCTTCTACATGCCCAAACCACCTCAGAGTACTTTTTTTCATCTTACATAACACATTAGCCTTAAGTTTACATTCATCCCTAATCGCTACATTCTGTATTCTGTTATATATTGTCACTCCATGTATTCTGCTAAGTGACGCCTTTCAGTCTTTTTCCATGTCCACGTTTAACTCCCATACATCAAACATGCTACTAAAATATTAAAATGGCACATCGACCTTGTTAGACATGATACGTTATTATACATAATTTATATTTTTGACAACTTTAATTTAATTTGTTGATTGCATAAGATATATATTTTGAGCTCAGCATGGACCCTGTGTTCTACAAAAACATTGTTTGGAAAATTGTATTCCATTTTGGCATTGTGTCTTGTAGCTATTATTTCAATTTTCCCAAGCGAGTCTTTGGGAGATCTAGCAAATTTTTATTCATTTCGAAACAAGCAATTACTTCTTGTAAACTAATGTTTGAATGACGTCGTTCTTCATGTGGAGAATTCTTAATTTTTTTTAATAATGTCTTCTTTCCTATTTTTTGGTGTCTTCACACTATTATTTCTGTATTTCGGACATTGGCCACACCCTGAAAACTGTGTGGGCCTGTAGGCTAGATTTGGTGTAGGGGCACAGGGACTGGTCATTACTGCTTCTGTGTTTTTCCTATCCTCTCTCTTAATCCTTCGAACTCCTGTCCACATTAGTTTGTCCAAAAACATTTCTTCAACACTCCCACTTAACATCGAAAAGTGTAATTTCCTCTGGGAGCTATTATTACATTTCAAAATACTGTGTTGGCAGCAGGGCTGACAATATATACAATATGTATACAATTCCTATAACATCTGCAGTGTAGAAACCAATGGGAAACCACTGCACCCAAGAAAACCACATGAATATGTTCAACAATTTGTAGGTTACGTTTCTGATCATTGAGGTCACGAGAAAGAAGATCTGTTGTCTTTCTGTCTCTGAACCAGCAAGAGCAAATTCAAATTTTATAAATGAGTTTTTAAGCTATTTTATAAATATGCAAACAACAATTTTAACTATTTTTTAAGAAATAAAATACACATTTTTCTTAAAATTTTCCCATAAACCCCTATTATTTATGGACTCCCATTCTCCTCAATCACAGTTTTACCAACTGCGTTGAGTGTGAAGTGTTTTTTTGCTGTTAGCAAAGAATTGCTGTATTAATAATAATAAAAGGACAATTTATATAGTGCAGTTAAGAGAGCAGACCCCACAAGGGTGTTAATTAAGTTAGGTAATTGCATAAAATATAATATATTACCCACAACATTTTCTATGGACTGTGATGAATCCAAGTTTTATTGCAAACATATTAAGTTAGTTATTGAGTGTTTTCAGAAATATTCAAATTATTTTGTTGTATGTCGTCTTCACATTATTATATGTACATTTATGATGATCTTCACATTATTATATGTACACCATTCTGCGTACTGACTAGAATAAAGCATAATTTTAACCAAAAATTTGGGCTTTAACTTTATGGAACTCTATATTAGAATATCCATTGGTACATACATACCATCACCCCATATCTCTGTTGTTGTAGGCAGAGAGGAGACAGTGTCAGCTTTTCCTATCGTAACACACATTCATACACCTCAACAACTCCTATATTTTCTCTCACTTTTTACATTTTGTTTCAAAATATTCTTCATTCAATTCAACCATATTTTCCTTCATCTTTGCATATTTGTTTTGTTAGTCTTGCTATATTTATTCATTCTACATGCCCGAATCCTCTTCAAGTGCATTTCTTCATCTTACTTAATACATCAGCCTTTAGTTCGCTTCATTCTGTATTCTGTCATGTATTGTCACCAGCAGCGGCTGGTCCCGAGGTGCGCTGAGCACCAACGCACCTCGAGACGCTGAGCGAATATAAAATATCGCTTTCTCACAGTTTACTGTATGTGTCTGTCTTATATGAATTTGCGTTTCCGTCCGGTGCGTATTGGAGATCGCTCCGGTAGTATTGGCAAATTTTGCCGGTCAATTTAAATATTTTTAAAAATTTTTTAAAATTTTCCCTTAAATGAAAATACTACTATTTGTTATTATTGTTATACATATTTAATCTATACAAATATTTAACATTTTTGGAAGTCATGTTTGCGAATATATAATTTAATTATAGCGAATTATTTCTCCAGTTCAGCGCACCAACGCACCTCCAGACCAGCCGCCGCTGATTGTCACCCTATGTATTCTGTTCAGTGCACGTATTTGTACAGCATTTATTTGGTTTCACTCAATTTCTATCTACGTTTCACTCCCATGTATCAAAGTTGATACTAAAATACTGCTGTGGACCATAATCTTAGCACATTTTGATTCTATTTGGGAGTTTGATTTGATTGGGGGAGGATTATGCAAATAACATACATAATTCATAGTAGATTTTGATACTGTACGGTCCAAGTATATATTTTAATGCCACATAGACTTTGTTTCCTTTAGTGAAAGCATGTAGTGACATGCCATTCAATATTTTTCGTAACTCTTCCATCGTCTGAGAAAATACCATCTAAATAGCAGAATTCCATAACTAGCTCAAATCTTTCATTGCTCACCCATATATATCACATCAATCTATACTATCTTCAGAGAATTCTTGTTTGAATATTGATTTGCAAAATGCTTGTAAAACTTTGTCTCTTGCTAATGAGTTGAATAAACTGAAATGATCAGACACACCCGTATTGTCAGTGAATCGCTATACGAGGTCTATATAGAAACAACTCAATAAATCTAGTTTTGAGAAAATGAGATTCGAAATTCATACAGTTGTTAATCTACGGATAGTGAAGTTGTAATTCATAATCTTCTTCATTGTGTGGTCAATGCTGAGTGTCGTGGTTCTCTGTTATGTCTCCAACTTGACGCACCACCTGTCTTCATCCTTCCCGGTCCAGGGGCATGTTGAATGCAGCTCTTAAAGAGGATCTTGTTAACTACTTTATTTGATCCGTCTATTTCATACGACGCCTTCCTCTTGCTCACCTTCCCTCAACTATCCCTGTGATCACCAGCTTCTCGAGACTTTCATCATTCTTTCTAGCAACATATGCCCAAAGTGTGCCTGGATTCTTTTCTGTGTGTTTCGAAAGTCTTTCGATAATCTCCAATTCTTGAATGATAGAGATGTTGGTGTGACTCGCCTGTGATGTGAAGCATCCACCTCCAACACTCCATCTCGAAGGCATTTATCATGTTTCTTTCCCTTTTTCTCGTCGTCCATGTTTCGCATCTATTGATAATATATTAATATAATTAGTTTGAGAAGACATATTTTCCATTTTAAATTTTATTTTTAATATATTTTATTTAACTTCACATCCTGTTTCCATGGACCGTATTATTCGTCTTCCTAGTGTCATGTCAGGTCCCCCCAACGTTGACTATCGCCTGAGAGTAAGCATCTTTGTCCCTGGCTGCCCGAAAAAGATCCCCAACGCTTCTTATACCAGTCCAATCACATATATTGCGGAGCCAGAAGATTTGCCTCCTGCCAACACCTCTTCGACCCTCTATTTTTCCTTGGATGATCAGGAGCAGTAATTTGTACTTTTCTCCTCTAGGTACGTGACCCAAATAGGACACCTTTCGGATTTTAGTATTAGTCAGCAACTTTCTATCAACTTTGGCTCTTTGAAGAACGCTAGTGTTGCTGACCATATCTGTACAGGGTATCCATATCATTCTTCGGTGTATCCACATTTCGAATGCTTCCAGTCGGTTCACACTACCAACTTGGAGGGTCCATGATTCCACTCCATATAATAACACTGACCAAACGTAACATTTGACTAACCGTTGTCGAAGTTTCACATTTAGATTATCATCGCAGAATCCGCTTCTCATTTTATTAAAAGCCACACGAGGTGTTTCAATCCTACACTTGACTTCAATTTCTGGGTCGAGGTCTTCCACTAGGATACTTCCCAGGTATTTAACTTTTTTCACTCTCTGTATCACCACCGCTCAATGTAAGATGTGATCCTGCCGGCCAAACACCATGAACTTAGTTTTACTCACGGTCATGTTCAGCCCCAGCCTCACACCGGCTTCATTAATTCTATCTATAAGCGTTTGAAGGTCGTCAATACTGTCTGCCAGGACAACCGTATGACCGTATAGTCATTAAAAAATATTCCAATATACTATTATTTAAAAATATTTACCACTGTTGTTACCTTGACAAAAAACAAAACAAATACAAATCAAATTTATATTACAAAAACAAAACAAATACAAATGAAAACAACAATCAATCAAACCTCAAAACACACCACTTACCAAAAAAGATCTGATGCTTTTTTATGTGTGAAAATTATTAATGTACATTTACTTATATTAAGAGAGAGATCATTCTGGGAGCACCAGTCATGGAGATTTAAATTATCGTGCAATATATTAAAATCAGTAATATTATTAACAACTTTAAACATTTTGAAATTATCAGCAAAGAGGAAGAATTTGATGTTTTTCAGTCTGTATTATTGATAAATATGTTGAACAATAGAGGTCCAAGATGTAATCCCTGCATCATTCCGATATTGCCCTTGATATGATCCTTGTAACTTGAGATCGTTCACCTTCACCAGTAAATGTGTATTGTGCAGATAATCTTCAACCCATTTAAAAAATAATCGCAACAGTCGATCGCTTAGACAACAACAATCCATGATTGACTCTGTCGAAGATCTTACTGACATCAGTATAACAAAATCGACTTGGGAGTTCTCCGACCCCTTTGTAATGTATTCAGTACAAACAATAAAATTGGTAAATGTTGATCTTTTACATGTGAAACCATGGCCAGAGATAACATTCTTAAAGAAAGGGGTCAAAAACATTTAAAATATTTCTTTCAAATAACTTTGCCAACACCAATATTATCAATATTTTGACCGTTGCCATTTTTGAGTATTGGAGTAATATAGCTTCTTTTCCATATCTTGGAGTGTATACTCATATCTAGAGATGTGAAAAATCACCCTAGTGTATGTAAAAAATTGATGAACACTCTCAGTATATATGCATAATCTTCATTCGGACCAGTTGGTATTAATATTTTATGTCTCTAAGGAATGTTCAAAATCCACTGGGAAGAATCTCAATGAGGCCAGATTTTGGATATTGGGACAATTAATTTATGGGAAGAACTGCAAAAGGACCGACCTTATCTGCATCATTATCACTCTGTGACTCTCCGAAATACAATTTGGCAGGAACGTCTTAATTATTTTTGAACAAATTGATTTCCTCTAATTCTAAAATTGTTTTACCATCGAAATTCAAACCACCGTAGAATTGGCTGAGCAGATGAATTGTAGTCGCATGACTGTATACCGCCATCTTAAATCAATGGGAAAAGTCCAGAAGTTCGGCGCTTGGGTTCCACATGTTTTGAGTGAAAACAAAAAAAATCAACGTTCGACAATTTCTGCTGGTTTTCTCGCGCGTCATCGAGCTACGCATGGCTACAAGCAAAGGTTCCTTTACCGCATCATAATTGGTGATGAAAAATGGTTTGAAAATGGTGATGAAAAATGTTCGAAGGGGATCTTCATGAATTCATTTTCGACACCTCCTTTCAATGAGGGAATAAAGCTGTCAAAGCTGCTCGCGATATTTGCGAAGCGTACGGTGAAGATGCTATGACTTAAAGGACAGCTCGTCAATGGTTTTTGCATTTCAAAGACGGTAATTTCGACCTGAAAGACATGGAGCATTCCGGACGACCAGTGGACTTAAATTTAAACTAATACGGTATATATTTTTTGTAAAATCTATTATGAATTTAATAGTTAATTGTATCCAAGATGAACTGATTAGTTGGAAGAAATTGCTGTATAGCAATAAGCCTGCCAGATGTACCATGTTTAATCATGTACACAAAAGAATTAAAATGAAATAAAATATCAAACTATATTCAATGTAAGATTTGTACAATACTTGATCTGAACTTTCTGAATACATGACAGTCTGCATAATTTCTGGATAATTTAAACGCTAGATGGGCCTAATTCTTTGTATATTCTATTAACTCCTTGTTGAACCACCTTGGATATTTAATAGGTGCTATTCTTTTAACGGGTGTGTTCTTTCAATTCTTGAATAAAATACTTCATAAAAATACATCACGATTTTATAAAATCACTTGATAAATGTAGTTAAGACCAGTCCGCGGGAGACAAATAATTAATTTAACTGTTTGACAGTAATCGTAGACAATATGATATTCAAATTCAAATGCTTGACTATCTCATTCAAGGGGACAGTTAACAGCAAGGGTGGTAGGCATCCATATCAACTCACATTTCCCTGATGGTAGAAAAATCCAGATTCAACAATTTACCAAACTCATTCTTAACTTCCTAACAGTGATTGCGATCAATAGATGACACAAGTTCAATAGTTTGCCCCTTTGTTTAAAATTAGGACTTAAAATTATTTTACCATTGCAATTTTAATTTGTTATATAAACAGTTTGTTATTTTGTCAGATTGTGGGCGATATAAATGTTTGTTTACGGTTTGTTTTGCAGACTGTCGTTCATAACACATTGAGTTCTGCTAACAGAATATGCAAACAGTGATGATCCGATGGAGTATTAAAAGGTCTCTTCGTATCCCAACAACTGACAGGTGGATGCCGGTTTAATAATAGCGACATGACAATAATTAATCATTCAGGTTTCGTCGCTATTTATATCTTGTGATGCACGGCGCCGAATGCGATTATATGTTATTTCTTAAGGAAAGTATTGATTTTGTTTATGGATTCTCCGTACAATGATTTCGTTGTTTGCGTTACTTTGTATTCAAATTATTTTTTTTGTGTATAGATTTTACTCGTCCGTAGCACTGTGGAAATTTCACATTCTGTTAATGAAATCACGAAAATTCTGTTTATTTAAGTCAGTGGTTCCTAAAAGATTTTATAATAGAAACAAGAAAATATTTTTTTTTCATTGTCTGTATAATTTATTTTGTTCAAATATAATTAAAACTGAAACACTGTTTAATCCACTTGAAAATATATATTTTAAATCCAACCTGTTGACAATTTTACTGTACGTGAAGAGGTAACAACACTTGTTCACATCTAGCGCAAAAGTATTGTTACCAGATTGGGACCCCTGTGTCTTTTCAAAAAACAACGCAGGTTGTCATAGCGTAATAAAAATTAAAACCCAGAGGCAATTTTTTTTACATCCGCTGCTTTGTTTTGAGAATACATTTGAAGAAGAATGAATACGTCTTAAGGTCCAATAGTATCTTGCCCAAGGATATTAACAATGTGATAGAATGAAATAATTTTTTTATTTTTCAATAAGTCATACTGTAGTTCAATACGGTTTTTAAAACGGTGAGTTAATTTTTCAATACCATTGAAAAAATATATGAAATTTTGTTCTCAAAATAGTGAAATACTGCGGATATCACTTCTTCATCACCTTTAAATTTTTTTCCATGCAAATCAGATTTTAGTTTAGAAGATAAATATAATCAGTAGGGGCCTATGCGATGATGATTCAATTCTTGGAAACAGAAATGTGCGTTGGCGCATTGCCTTGCAATAATCTCATGCCTTGTGATAGCTTTTCTTGGTGTTTTGTTTTTATGGCAATCCTTTGATTTGTACATTAATGGCGCATAATACTCACCAGTAACCGTAGTGTTTCTCTTTTTGATGTTGGGTTGGTAGAATTCCCAGACAATCACAAAAAATTATCCGTCGATAGCATCTAAACGTCGTTTAATTCTTTCCGGGCTTTTCCCCAATTTTGATACAAACTTGATAACGGGGCGATATTTAATTTTTAACATTTCAGAATTTAACGAAAGAACATGTCTTCTATAAGCTCTACTATTGAGGGTAGAGGTATCAAATTTTAACTGTAAATTAACTAAAATGAATGAAGAAAAATAGTTAAGGTAATCCTTGATCGGCTGACTGAGATAGTTTACTTTTTACCATATTCTATGTACAGTACCCGGCGGTGAGTAATACACATCGGGCTTAAGAAAGAGACTGTCGGCCACAATCGGCTAACTTCGGCCTTGTAGAGCGTCGTCTTTGTCATTCATGCACGTGTTCTGTCGCGATTTGTCAGTTTTTGTCAAGCAACAGATACGACGCTTTAGAAAGCCGAAGTTAGCCGATTATGGCCGACAGTATCTTTCTTAAGCCCGATGTGTATTACTTACCGCCGGGTACTGTACAAAGGTAGTAAAGATGTCGATACTAAAGACTTCCTTCCATCGGGCTCATTAAGATAATACCACCAATGGCCAATCAAAATATATTTGAACTTGAGTAGGTTTAGCAATTTCAAGAATATTTTTTTGGATTCTATCCAAAATTGTTGGATTTGGTTTCTTGTCCATAAAATTAAACGTTCACTGCTGACTCACTGAGTGAGAAAGTACCCTCATGGCCAAAATGTTTTTTTTTTTTTTAGCTATTGATGCCTGCAGTGTTGTTTTATTTTAAGTATATACTTATTACCATCATGCTATTTCCCTTTTGGGTTAGACAGAAGGGGAAGTGCGCCGGACTTTTCTATCTCGACGCATATTCTTCACCTCTTTTACATCCATACAACGCCTACGATTTTTCTGACTATACAGTTCCTTCTTTAAAAAATGATTCACTTAATCGAACAACTATACATTCCTTGGTCTTGCTTTACCATGCCTTCCACTCATATTTGTACTATATATTTGTTTTGTTAATTTTTCTTCATCAATTGTTCCTCGTGCCCAAACCATCTCAGAGTGCTCTTTATCTTTATCTCTCAGTCTTTATGATACAGAACATGGGGTGATTAACCAAAATATGCTTACCATATTGGACTTCTCATGGTGTGCAACTATAGAGACCTTGAAACAAGAAGGCAAGAATCCATTGCGATATTCCTACTTAAGGTTTTTCAAGGTTGCTTTAACTGTCCCGCGATTCTAGAAGCACTAAGTTTATATGTACCTAATAAATATAGCCGTGCAAGGAATCACCCTCTGTTCTATATACCAACATACAAAAGGAATATCAATCAGTCACGCGTTGTATAGAACTGATGGGTATATTCTCGACACTGCCTCAATAAACTCACTAGTAGCAGACCCTTTTTGTGTAACAGGAGAAATCCGTATAGAGTGGTAAAAAAACTAAAAAAAAAAAACAAATTCACATACATCCCTAATCATTTCATTCTGTCATATATTGTTAACTTGTGTATTCTTTTCAGTGCACGCATTTCTACAGTATTTATTCCTCTTGATTGTCTTTTTCTACGTCCACATTTCACTTCCATACATCTAAGTTGATTCTAAAATACGATTGTGGACTATCATCTCAGCAGATTTTGATACTGTACAGTTTGAGCATATGTGGTTTAGTGTCTCATTGAGTTTGTTTCATATTGCTACACGCCGTTCAATATCTCGTAACTCTTCCATCATATGAGAATATGTGTGAGTGAGTCTGGATTGAAAAGTGTGGATATTTGTGCTCCTTACCTACCCCAAAAGGAATATGGCGTTATGTATGTAAACAGTCAATATACAATTATGAATATTGGCCACTTGTTACATTGGAACAAGTGGATGGTTATGCTTGTTTTGTATGTAGTACAAGGTTGCGTATGTGAGAACATGCATCATTCTTGGAGACCAGCTTTAAAAACCTTATAAGTATCGCAGCTCTTGTCCACTTGCATATTTGCATGCCTGTTAACACTTTTAGAACTTGATTTTTTTTGGATGTGGTGATTGATTTTTCAAATGAATATTTTTTTATTTGGACTAGACTTTTATATTGTCCTACTCGTTCATCATATACAATGCAATGTGGTGGATTTTTGCCACTAAGCTTACGCCTTCTTTCAACTTAGCAGAGTTCAAAAGAGATTTTTCTTAGTCCACAACAAGATTTTAGCTCCAACTATACTCGTAATTTACATTTTACAAGAATACGTAATGAAGTGATTACAGATGAATATGAATTTAAGGTTGGAATGTTGAGTAAAATGAAGCACACTGAGATGGTTTAGGCACGTGGAACGAATGAATGAAGAAGGATGAAAAAAAGTCTCCTTTTCTCTTGCCTTCTTATCCCATCCATTTGGAGTCCGCTGTTTGGACCTTTTTTCTCCATCTCGCCAATCACTCTGGGGATAGTTCGAGTTTCATCACGTCCTCTGCTTTCTTATATTGGCTCTTCTTGAATCTCCTCCGTATATTTGGGAGTTCCCAATTCGTGGCTGTTAGCGTAGGCCCATCATCCCGCCATATACCCATTCCATGTAGTGTATTGTATTACACTTTCGTTGTATACAGTAGAACCTGGCTGGCTCATTGCCTTGTGGCAATAAACCAGAAAGATGTTAAAGAGGCCTTAAGTGAAAACCACACAGGAATCCTTTAAAAAAAATCTGGGTTCCAGCGGCTTTTGAACCCGCAACCTCCAGGTTGAGGGACAGGCATCTTACCAACTAGGCTACGGAGATTGTTGTGTTGTGCAAATGTGAGTGGAAGGCGTGGTACAGGAAGACCAAGAAAAGTATGGTTGGATCGAGTAAATAATATTTTGAAAGAAGGAAAAAATAGAAGTAAGATAAATCGAAACAACTGTGGAAAAGGCGAAATAGTGTGCGGAGATAGGAAAGTCTGACATTCTGTCTTCTCTGCCTACCCCAGCAGAAAAACTGCATAATGTTGTATGTTTGCATTAAATCAATAGAATTTATTTTTATGTGCACTGTTTTATCTGACAAAACTTGTTCGTCTATTTCCTTACCTGTTTCATTTTTACAATGTATTTTTGTATCTTCAGTCTATTAAGAGTTAAATATGACGCCATAAATTTTTCTATGGCCATGCCGATGGATCATATTTGCTTGGTTCATTATCATTCCGTGCATGTTTTGTGAAAATTAGATGGGTACAACAGTGAGTTACAGCTGCGGGATATATTTTGCAATGCCTACCTAACTGCCTGCCTCTTTTACAATGCGGCAAGTTGTTTGTTTATCGGATAATTATTTTGTTAATTCTCAACTGAAAGATTTATAATAATCATAGGAAGATTCGATACGTTTATTACCTGGATGATAGTGACGTATTTATTATATCCTCTCCTTTAAAGTTCCTCTTCTTCTTTGAGATTTGAGATCATCATGACTATCTTGATCTTTGAGGCAACAGCTTTAAACAAATATATAGTATGGTACCCAGAGTGAAACCGTTCCTGTTAGTTTTTCAACCAGAAATACCTAGAACCCTATTTAATAATTGGGTATCAAAGGGAATCGATCCCTTAACCCAGTGTTTCCCAACGTTTTTTGTGCTATGCCCCACCTAAGCCTTTTTAAAATTCTTATGCCCCCCCTACGTAACGGTGACGCGACAAAGCGATCAAAATACGACAAAGCGGCCGCGACAAAAGGGTTAAAGTTTAACCCTTTTGTCGCGGTCGCTTTGTTGTCCCTACGTAACATATACATAATTTTTTATATTAAAAAATTGAATTGTTCATTAAAGAAACTTAAATGATGGGTTTTAGGAAGAAATAACTAGGAAATAAGCAAACACAGTAAGTAAATTTTCAAAACATATAATGGAGAACTGAAATTCAAGTACAAAATAATTTACAAAATACTTGTATCATGCTCGTGAACCACAATATAGAAATATGGTTAACTTAAACTCTGAACGAGTCAATTTTCGAATTACCCCCCTTAAAAATCAAATTGTCCCCCTGTGGGGCGTGGGCTCCACGTTAACCCCTTGGTTGGAACACTGTCATCTTGCCACCTAGGCCTCAGAGCAGAGGTCATGTTAAGTTAACATACATCCTTAGTTTTCAATCAGCGTGATTAAATAGAAATCCTAAAATGTAGGAGTAATCTGGATGCCTGGATATATTTTGTAAATAAACTATAGTTTATTTATATTGGACAATAGAGGAAGACATATTGTAATTGCATTTTTGAAATATATTTTAAATGGCTGATGTGTTCAGTAGGACGAAGAAGAGTATGCTGAGATGGTTTGGGCATGTGGATCAAATGAACGAAGAAAGACTAACAAAACAAATATATAGAGTGAATGTGAGTGGATTGCGTGGTAGACAAAGACCAAGAAAAGTATTGCTTAATCAAGTGAATTATATTTTGAATGAAGGAAATATATGAGAAGGTGTATGGATGTAGAAGAGGCAAAGGATGTGTGTTGAGATAGAATAGTCAGGCGCTCTCTCCGCTCTGCCTTCTTAGATAGGGAAATACCATGATGGTGTGTATATATGTAGGAAAAATAATTGTAACTTATAAATATTAATGAAAAATAAATAAATTGTTTGTTTAAAGTAAATTACTTAAGTTCACAAGAAATGACTTTATTATTTCACTGTGAAATGTTATCCTATTTCAGGCTGTCTTCAGCCAGAATCCTGGTTTGTCACGAGAGCAATGTTTATGACTCACTTGTGTCACGTTTTATTTGAAGTGCGTGTTGTCTATGGACTCGAAACAATTATTATAAAGATAAGTGAAAATTTTTGCTTCTTTAAAATACTGTACAACTACACATACTTCCTATGAAACATAACACAAATTAGATTGACATAGGTCTGTACTTATGAAACCGGATTTTTTTTTATAGAAAATACACATTTATTGTATGAAAATGATAAAAAATATTTTATTCAAAGTATTGCCCATCGCTAGCTACACATTTTTCTCATCTCTCTGGAAATTTGTGGATGCCACGCTAAAAAAACTGTTGCTCTTTTGAGGCAAACCAATCATCGAGCCATTTTCGTACATTTTCGTACATTTTCGTAAGAAGTGAAGCGCTGCTCAGCAAGTGCGTGCCCCATCGATGCAAATAAGTAGTAATCGGATGGAGCCAAGTCTGGTGAGTAAGCCGCATGCGAAAGTATTGCTGTGTGCGATGGTGGATAATCAAAATCGCCACTTTTGAATTTTTTAAACCACTCAAAGCACTGTGATTTACCAAGAGCATGTTCACCGTAAGCTTTGACAAGCATTCGATGCGATTCTGCAGCAGTTTTCTTCAAATAGTAACAGAAAATCAATGCTCTCCGCAAATCGTAGTTTATAGGCACAAAAACAGACATGTTCAACGCTATGAAAACCTGTGTAGTTGTATTAAACTTGTATTGTTGTGAGTTAAAAGTCTTTGACAAATGTAAACACAAGAAAAAGGCGCCAATGACGTGGTTTGACAGTCACTACATTGACAACTAGAGCCATCTATGAGTAAATTCCGGTTTCATAGGTACAGACCTGGTAAACTCAAGAGAGTGTCAAGATATCCTATTTAAGTAGAAACGCATGTCACGGTGAATGTGATTAGTGGAACTGCCTGGTGATAGATAACGTTACGAAAGTCGCAAAAATATTGATGTCAAAGTAATTTTTTTGGATCGTAAACCTTAATTGTAATATTCTGTACTTGCTGTTGAATAATATAACTTAATTTCTACCAGTTCTTTTCTACAGTTTTTTTATCGTTCTAGTAATATTCCTATATCATATTATTCTAAGTTAATATAAGTACTAAATTTTTCTCAATATACTTGCCAGAGACATCTTGGACTTGTCCAAAATAACTATCTATATTTGCATATGAATACACTAAAAAACACGGGACAGTACAATCGTGTGACATATAACAAAAGCTCCACGAACGGCTCTCTTGTGTGCTGTCGTACTAATTATAATGGAGCATGGTCATTTGTATGTATATAAACAAACTTCAATTATGATAATATGTAGTTCGTTCACATTTTGTATGAAATTCTTACTTCTTCGTACGGCCACGGTATAAAATATGTATATGTATTATACATTTATGTAAATACATGACATCTTGGCATTTTGCTCGTGGAATCGGACACATAATGTAGAAAGCTTAACTTTTCTACATAAAAACATCTATTTAAACTCTTATAATAAGCCTTGGATGTGTAGTTAGGTGAATTGGGGCTAAGGACATCAAAGAATTTTACCATAGTTTTTCTCTTTTCCTGAAATTGGCAGTCTGATCTTATAAAAACTGAAAAATCAGACCAAGTTGAAGATATTTCTTATCTTGCAAGCATGTTTACAGTGGATGGTATCGAGAAGTGCGATATTGAAATTCGAGTAGGAATAGGTAATAGAGTGAATGGTGGATTATACAATGTCTTTACCGATCAGACCATTTTAAGAGATGGAAAGCTGGGATGCTCATAATGGTATTGCATATGCAACATTGGATATGCAAGCAAAACTTGAAAGCAGCAAAAAAACGGTGAAAGTAAGATAAATGTGGCAGAAACGAGAGCATTGTATGGAAAAATAATGTACTACATAATAAGAAATGAGGACACTCTCTGCCTACCCCAAGAGAGACATGGTATGACGATGGTGGAGTTTTGCTTACATATCCTAATGTTGGGATCAAAATTCTTTTATAAGTAGCCAGCCAGCTTTGCTCCTTTTGAAATGCTCCAGTTAGTAAACACATTATATAATTCACCATTCACTCTATTGCCTGCTGCTACTCTTCTTTTGATATTGCACTCTCGAAACTAGTTAGGCTATATTGTTTAAAGTGATAAAATACAAAACTTAAAAAGAGTTTTTTTTTACTTTTTAAATATGGTGCCACAAAGTGAACATTTGAATTTCAGTGAACCGAATAAATTATGTTTAGAATCGTGATAAACAACAATAAACATAATAATTTCCTCTCAATAACATTGGATGAATAATATAAAGTGCATCTGTATGAATCAGAGGCCAGGATATGAACGGTTTACGATGGAACAATTTTCCCAGAGAAGTGGTTTATTAACTGTATATAAACAGTTTATGCTATTTCCTCGGGATGTGTTTCAAATCTTTGGTGATGATTCACCGTGTCCATTGAGCTATGCAAAAGTAAACATGGGGATAAGTCTTTAAATGAATTACTGGATTTTCTTGGGCAGAGATCATCTTATCTGCGTATGAATCATTTATTACAATCATTGAGGGTTTACTGATCACTGGTAAACTGTTCGAGAGAATTTCAAAATTCCAAGTAATCCATTTTAGATAAGATGTAAGGTTATTTCAGTTGTATGAAATGTTTTTGGTTAGTGGCAATAGAGATTTTTTGTTATTTCTCTATTAAGTTTCTCTCTTTCGACTTGGCATTCATCATGGCCTTTAAGGCAGCAGCTCTGAATAAATATATGATACTACACTCCCTTAAGTTCTTCAACCTGGAGATCTGTCTTTTCGCAATTCTTCTGCCTTGAATTTTCCATTTTCCTTAGCAGTATCAGTTCAAGGATCTTATATTTTTCTCTTTACATTATATTCGACCTTCTTTTGATGATGGATAATACATTCATCCGTTTCAAGATATCACCATTACAGACTTGCTTATGAGACTCTACATTCTTCAATATCGCCACATTTTAACCCTTTAACGGGCATAAGCAGAAATCAGTCGCATATGCGACCACCCTTATACTTATAAGGATTCATTTTCTTAATGAAACGTTTTTAAGTAACACAAACGTCAAATTGGCAAATGTAGTGGACGGGCAGAGGTCTTATTTAAGACAGATCGTTGGGAAGTTGTTCCGTCGGGAAACTGCATGTTCAATTGGATCGTCGGGAAACTGCATGTTCAGTAGCAACGATCTAAATATCCGGTCAATTTATTGTCAAATATGTAAATAGGTATTATAAGTAAATCACCATTAATTATATCTCATATAAGAATTTTATTTCCGAATACAACCTAAACTTAGATATTATTACCAAAACATTCATTGGTCACTTGTGCAGCCACTGACATGACCCCTGAAATGGGCACAGGTCTCATATGTGACCGCCTCATTTCCAAAAAAAAAAAGTTGATTTGATACACATAATAATGATTTATTCAACAAAAAACTCAATATCTCAAAAATAAAAACTGGCCCTATAAAGGGTTAAAAGTTATTATTTTTTTGTGGTGGTCTAAATATGTGTCCATGCTTCAACACCATAGAGAAGTACGAAGAATAATTAGCAACACAAATATTATTGCAGATGAGATTCTTCATTTTGAAGATGCAACCACGTACCATCTTGTCTTACTTTGGCCTCTTGAGACTGGTCCCATTGATCATTCAGTCAGTATTGTTGGACTCGCTTCAAGTACTGTGGAGCGCCGATAATCCGGTAATTGGAGAACTCTCGAGCCCAGATAATTGAAAAACACGGATTCTTTTACATTTGCACATATCAAGTTTACATAGTGTATTTACTTGATTTCAAAATAGTCTTCATCTCTTTGTTCCGTACAATTTGAAGTTTCCTCAATTGAGTTTCATTTGTTTGTAAATCTTTCGGCAGTTGGAAACCAGTTCGAGGGTCTAACAGTATGGACATATATTTATACAAGTCAAAATTACTATTATATTGATCAATGGAAACATTACCATGGTTATTACATAGTTTCATTCTTGTGACTAGTACGATGGGGGTACTTATTATTTATAACCATAATTGCAGCGGGTGTTAATATACCAAATCACCGTTCCACTGAAATTGTATCATCGTTGCAAGTTTTCCACCGAAATGATCATATTCCTGAACTCTTTATTATAATGTCTACCTGTTACACATTATGAGTATGATGTTTATTTTAAGTTTATACCAGTGGTTCGCAATCTCTTTGGCCTTTTGATATAAAATAAATATTTTCTTTAAGTACACAAATTCATGTTTTATTTGTAATTTTTTTCATAACTATCTAAACCCAGTACATTGCGACACCACATCTAATCTCTGATGACCCTCCTAGGGGTTGCGAGTGGTATATAATATTGCATACTTGGAGTGATATATGAATGACAAATTAACGAATATTTCCAATGATGGATCAATAATTATGTGCAGTGATATATGTTAGAGCAATCAAAGATTGCAGCAAGTAGAGGAATTCTGCTATTTGGAAAGTAGTTTTTCTGATGAAGCAATGGCTTATATGAGGGATATATGACGTGTTAGGAGAAATGGTGTGTCAGGATAGGAGATATAGTCAGTGGGTCATTGAAATACGAGGCATATCCAGAAACTAAGTGTACTGAATTTTTGTAGGTTACAATTTTTTTTATTTAAACAAAAAAATTACGTGGTTACCGTAGTACATATGTAAGCTATTTTTCGACATAGTCGCCATTCCTCTCAATGCAGGTGGTGAAGCGGGGTATCAACTTTTTGATGCCTTCCTCGAAGTAGTTTCCCGCCAACCCCTCCGTCCATTTCTCCACCTCCTCCTTTACCTCCTCGTCGGTTGAAAACCTTTTTCCACCCATGTGCAGCTTCAGGGAGGTAAAGAGATAGTAATCTGAAGGTGCTAGGATAGGGGAATGCGCGGAATGGTTCAGGACATCCCATTTAAACGAGGCGAGCAGTTCCTTCGTGGCGTTGGCCGTGTGTGGTCTGGCATTGTCGTGCAGCAGGCAGACTCCCTTTGTCAGCATGCCTCTCCTCTTGTTCTGAATCGCCCTCCGCAATTTTTTTAGGGTCTAACAGTATCTTGCAGAGTTGATGGTCTCCCCTTGAGGCATATATTCAATTAAAATTATGCCTTGACAGTCCCAAAACACGGATGCCATGATTTTCTTGGCTGAAATTGTGGTTTTGAACTTTTTGGCGGAGGGTGAAGAGGTGTGACGCCACTGTTGAGACTGCCTTTTGGTTTCAGGCGTGTAGTGTGCAACCCAAGTTTCATCTCCAGTAACGATGGAGCGGAGAAGTTCATCTCGATGGAGTTTGCAGCGCCTCAAAAACTCTTGCCTTTTTACAAAATTTCACACTTGGCGGGAGATTGGTTTGACATTTTTCACGAAACGTGTTGTCGCGTCGACACTTCTCAACGTACTGACCTCGAACCGGTCTCGTTGCGGAGGGGAAGGGTCAGGCTACACGGAAGTGTAGCCAACATGTCGAAAATAAAATCCATCCGATTGTGAGAGCCTCAGTACACTTTCTGGATACGCCTCGTACATAAACTCGAAGCAAACACAACACATTATTTTACTGCCAACGTTGGTGTGTGATACTGAAATATGGTAGTAGAAAATGTATGAAAATAGCCAAATAAATGTTGTTCAAATACATTCACTGAGGAGAATATGTGGATGATAGGATATTGAATGAAGTTATAGTTTATGAATGTGAACTAAGATTAATGTATTAATTAGGATGAAAAAAGAGCATTGAAATGGTTTTAAAAAAGTTAAACAAATGAGTCAAATGTGACTGAGGTCCTTAAGTGAGGTCAATGTTTTAGAGAGCAGATTTTTCTTGAAGACTAAAAAAAAATCTTTCTTTTTGAGTATTGTACCAATTATTGTAAGATTAAAAATAGTACAAAAAATGAAATGTGTATCAGGATAGGAAGGTGGTGGCTACGGCCTTTAGATTTGGTACTTCCTCACATCTGTGTATGTTGAGAAAACCATATGTGCTAAGAAAATCACAGAAAACCCACCAAGGGAAGACAGACTACTTGACGAACTTAAGTGAAAACATGAATGGAACTTTTTTTAAAAAAGTCGTGTAGCAATGGGAATCGAACCCGCTTCCCCCGAGTTTGAAAGACCGAGTAGATCTTTGACTACGAGGCCCAGCAACGATGCTGTTTATTTATTTAACACTTTCATGCAGATACAGATACATCTGGCAGACTTGCTTCAAACCAATTTATTCCAATCAATCATTTTTACTTTATAATTTTTATTGGTATCCATGATCGTGTCTTTAACATAAGGTATGAAAGTATTACATGTATTTGTGGAAAATTTCTCAAAGGGGTTTTGCAATGTCGTACTTATTTCGTAGCCTTTGCAGATGCACTTTTGATGAGTTACGCAAATAATTTGTAACTTAATAATTGTATTAAAAAAGGTGTCTATTTTTTTTGATCAGAAGTAATCGTCATGTTTATACTTGCTATAAATAACAAAGTTGTATTTGTGTCGCTTGCAGGTGGGCAGCCTGGTCGGCCATGGGTTGCTTTGGCTCGCCGGGGGGCAAGGGCGGAGGGGACTCGTCTGAGGGGGACGACCTCAAATCACAGAAGAGGAGGAGTGATGCTATCACTAGGCAGCTACAGAAAGATAAACAGGTACTGTGATAAATTTCTTTTTTATACATTAATTCATATTGATTTGTGTGTTAATGATATGAGAAGTGAAATGAGAGACTTACATACATACAACTCCTACGATTTATCTTGAATTTTTACATTTCCTTTCAAGATATCATTCACTTGATCCAACGATACTTTCCTTGGTCTTCCTCTACCACGCCTTCCACTCACATTAACTATATTTGTTTTGTTTGTCTTCATTCATTTCTTCGACGTGCTCAAACTATCTCAGAGTGCTCTTTTTCATCTTACTCAATACAGCCTGAAGTTTACTTTCATCCAAAATCACTTCATTCTGTATTCTGTCATACACTGTCACAGCGTGTATTCTGTAAAGTGCAAGCATTTATTTGGTTATTATAACAAAATGTACAAAATTAGAGATATGGTGTACAGAGTCATTTAATGTTTCAAAAGGGAAAAACAAGGATGTATTATGTAACCCTAGTTTTTAATATCTACATAGATTCATGTGTGAAGAAGGAACTACTGAGGTCACTGTGTGGCATTTAACTCATCATAGTGTTAGCGGAGAAGGAGGATTGATTACAGAGTTTGATAAGTAAATTGCATGAGAGCTCTAAAAAGTAAGATCAGAGAATGAATCTTGCGAAATCCAAAACCATGGTGATAGAAAAGTGTGAATGGAAAAGTAAATATGATATATGGGTAAGCAATCAAAGATAAGAGAAAGTTAAGGAATTCTGCAATTTTGGTAGTATTAGCTCAGATGATGGTAATAGATGGTATTAGATTCATGGATAAATATGACTTTGAGGTGGTAGATGAGTTCACCTACTGGGGTTCAACTATAACGAAGGAAAATGAGGAGCAGGCTGAGATTAAGAGAAGAATCACAACAGGGAACAAAACATTCTTCTCCCTACTGCCGGTGTTCAAGTCCAGAACTGTCCACAGAAAAACCAAAGTCACCCTGTACAAAACAATTATTAGAACAGTGGTGGCATATGGATGCGAAGCATGGCCACTGACAGCTTAATCTGCAGAGTTGCTAGATGCCTTTGAGAGAAGAGTACTACGTAGGATCCTGGGCCCCGTGAATGACGGCGAAACCTGGCGAATATGATACAACGACGAGCTGTATAATATCTACAAAGCTCCCAGGTTATCTGCACGTGTCTGACTGAGCAGATTGAGACGGGCCGGACATGTGCAGAGAATGCCGTCATCGCGAGCACCCAAAAGAATCCTGGAGGGACACCCGGGTGGGAGAAGGAGAGTAGGCAGGCCAAGGCTGCGATGGGAGGACGAAGTTAAGAGGGGCGCAACCTGGCTGCTGCAGGCGCAGGATTGGAGGGTCGTGGCGGAAGACAGGAGTTGGAGGCGAAGATTGACGGAGGCCAAAGCTCGATATGGGCTGTAAGACCATCGAAAGAAAGATACTCAGACCTATTTGCCTATCTCAATAGGGATACGGCATGATTTTATTTCTCTACATGCAAAAAAAAAACTACATAATAATGGTGCTATCACTAGGCAGTTGAAATATGATTTGTATTAGAAGAGTGGCTAAGGGCGGACTATTTAGCCTATTTCTCAATATACTCGAAGCTAGGTGAATGTACGTGTGTGTTCACTTTGAAAATATTTAACTTGTACGAGTATATTCACTAATATATTTAATTTGAGCCTCAGTAGATGGTATTTCAAACAAACTTCGTAATTATAAAATAATAAACTTGTGGAACTCCATATTCAAGTACCTTAATGGGATGTTTCCATTATATCTTTCAAATCTGTGTCTGAGGGATGTTCCTTCAGTGAGAAGTAGAACTTTGAAGTCTATTTCTTCTTCATCTAAATTGGTTGTTACAAATCAATCCAGTAGGCCGGGGTATTATAATCGAGCTTTTGGCGTTACGGGTCCGGTAGTGTGGAATGGTCTGCTTTCTAGTATCAGAGATATGGGCGGCATGTGCAACTTTAGGAAGCGCTTAAAGACAATCATTTTTGGGAGGTCTTAACAAAATTGATGAGTGGGTTCGAATCCTGAGTCTTGTCTTGAAGAGAGTTTGCTCTCTTAACAGCGCCGTATAAATTGTTATTTTATTATTTGGATATTTAATGGTAAATTACTTTGTTATTCCACTAATTAAGTTTTCTCTACAATATGTGTTTTTCCTCCTATTTGTTCAATAACAAATTTCAAAAATTTGCAAACCATGTTATAGAGATAAATCATTATTTTAAAAAAGGTAAAGTAAAAATTTTACACACATCGCATAAATTTACAAAACAATAATTTAGAAACATTAGTGTGGGATGAAACATGACACCAGTTAGACCTAAGCAATGCTCCTTGTAATAAATTTGTATCATTCCGCCTAAAGAAATCTTTAAGATAGGGGTAGAAACACATGTAGTCGGATTAATATAATTAGTGAAATATTTTAGTAACATTTTCAAACTTATTATGTCTAGAAAACTGTCTGATTTTTCAACTGAACTAGAGAAGTATTTTTTTTTATGTATTTCTTACGGTAAAATGGTAAACAAATTAGCCATGATAATAACATAAGATTTTTCCAAAGATGTAGAAAAAACAGTTATATTCAACTTACGAGTAGCTTGTTTTATTCCAATAAATAATTTAATTGAATTTTCATTCTATCCAACTTTATCAGACTATTGTGATTAAGTTGACTTCACTGAATTGTGTGTATATTTTGGTTATTAAATTTCAATTATATAAAACACCATGGTTGAGTAAGTACTTTTTCTCTATGGTTGAATTTTAGTATATTCCAAATTTAATTTAATATATTTTTTTTAAAATTAATTAGCATTCTTTGGTTTTCTAAAATCGCAAACACAGGATTGAGAGAAAAATACAGAAAGTTAATCAGGTTTTCCTGTGAACTAAAATTTATATCTGTTTATAAAATACGTTTTGAAATACACAATAAAAGAAAGTACATTTTTTTATAACAAAATTATGTTGTTCTAAAATAACTGTTAATATTTGCTGTTTACAACTACCTTGTTTCTCTGGGTATGTAAAGGTGTCCCTATAAGGGGGGCCTGTTTTAAATTTCGTGTAATTTTTTTTACGAGGTCGGCAGCTCTAAAATTTCATATGTGCCATTTGTCAATCTTGCAATTAGTAAATATGTAACGCTACACGAAAGAACAACGCGTTATTATTGTTAAAACTCATAAAAATAGAGAAAATTCTTCTGAAACAGTTCGTAAACTTCGTGGAATTTTCGGTTGAAATAATGCTCCAAATCAATTCGAAGAGTATTTAAAAAAATTGAGGAAACTGGTTCGATTTTGGGCAATACGTCACCCATGCATCCTCGAAGCGGGCGTTCACTCAAAAACATAGCCGCAGTGATAGAAAGTGTTACTGAAACCCCAGGGACATCAATTCGTCATCGTTCACAAGAATTAGACATTTCAAGAAGCACCTTACAACGAATTCTCCGAAAAATCTGAATCTGCAAGCCTACAAGATCCAACTGACCCAAGAACTCAAACTAGCAGACCATTTTTACTAAATCCGGCATTCTTAAATAGGGAAATCCTATATTTTTATGTTCATTGAAATAATAGTTTATGAAGTCAAGACTGTCGGGGTTTTATTCTTATTGTATCATAAGCTCTATACTACACTGGACAGCACTGGGTGTCCTACGAATCAAGTCCTTTTGGTGCATGACATTGGACTCCTGAGGTGTCACATGGACTGTTCCTCACTGCATATTCAAAGATACGATCCATCAAATACATATATACCATCACGCCGTCTAGTATAGTCTCCTCCCTGTGGGTACATCCAAACTATTGGACTACCTAATTTCTCTCTGGCCATGGGAGCTTTAATAGTAAACTCTAGCTTCAATCTTGTCCGTTCGCCCTCTGTCATTTTTGCGGATCAATCCGCAGAGCACATTCTATGGTACTGCGATGAAATCGAGTCAGCAATTTCTAAAGGGTACTCCATTCAGCATTACATCGGTTCATCTTCGGACCTATTGGCTTCTCCGATCTAGTGGCTTCAAAGGATAGTTTTGTTGAATTTGAATTTTTCTGTGAAAGTACTGCCAACTTGCTGGACTGTTTGAACTCCAGGTCTTGAGCCACTTTATAAGAAAAAATTTACTGCGCTGCAAGTCAGTTTCCTTCTCCCATGATGTCGGGCCTTAAGGTCGTCGTCATTACTATTTTTTTGACACTCAGGTGTGTCGCCATTGGAGAACGAGTTCCTTTGGGCAGTTCCTTCTTCATCACTTTGTGACGCTCATAAAAAACAAAATAGAACAGTTGGATCTTCTAGTGAAGATGGCGCTGGATGGGGACTAATTTTGTCCCTCATAACAGCGCGGGTGGAGGTGGGATTGAACTGAACTGAAATGTATATGCAATGACTTGATCCATCAAATACATGCATACATCACACCGTCTCCCTATAGGGATAGGTAGAAAGGTGAGAGTGCCTGACTTGCCTATCGGGACACACATCTTTCGCCTCTTCTACATCCATACATCTCTTATAGCTCCTACAATTTCTCTGACTTTACATTTTCTTCTTTCAAAATATCCTACACTTGATCTAACTATACTTAGTATTTTCCATCAAATAATATTCCCTATTTTGCCATGTGTAGTCCTTGGTCCTCCCAATTGCTACCCTGTTCCAAGCCTGTTAAGAGATTTCCAGGTCCTCCAAAGGGCAGTTCAGAGCCAGGCAGTAATGCCCATACGAGTAAGCTCCATCCACTGTTGGGGGGAAGTTAAATAACAAATTTTTGTGTATTGATATATTTCCATTTTTATAATTTCAGTTGTACCGGGCAACACATCGGCTACTCCTGCTGGGGGCCGGAGAGTCGGGAAAGTCCACGATAGTCAAGCAGATGAGGATTCTGCACGTAAATGGCTTCTCCGAGAAGGAGCGGCGAGAGAAGATTGAGGATATTAAAAAGAATATAAGGGATGCAATTCTTGTGAGTAACAAACCTAAATATTTATTAAACGGAGTATGCATTGTATTGTACAGTAGAGCGCCGATTATCCGGGGCTCAATTATCCGTGAGTTGGATTATCTGTGATCCTCTGTAGTATTCTTTTTAGTTGTCCCAGAAAAAACTTTTTCCAAATTTTTAATGAACCACTTTGTTTTGAAAATTATAAAACAAGGACGTAAACTGTTCGTAAGGACATAAAAATCTATATTTTCTATTATACCAATTGACTAACACAAATAAGTTGGCGGTGTTTCCCCGCATCCACACCAATACGAAAGTGGATCCAAGGCTTCCCAATGTAATTGCCGCTGTATGACACCGGCGTTTAGCGGTTGTATCTGTAAAACATTCAGAAAGCTTGTTCATATATTCATCTTGCGTAGCAAAATTTATCTAGCATTTCAACTCTTAAAATGTTTAACTCAATGAAAACTTAATTTGGATTAACCATATTTTTTAATTATCTGGGCTCGAGTGCCCCCCCAATTACCACGAATAATTGGCACTCGGGTGTATTATGTTTTTGTTGCGTACAGTTTTTTTTAAAAGTATTGTTATGACTGAAAGGTATCCTTATATCCCTGAATACAAGGTGGAATAAAAAATGCCTGTATCGTTTGATGGGAGTAACATTGCACGGAGTTCAAACTGGCATTCTGTCACACGGCAGTCTAGCACTAAGATTTTACCCATGCACCTCTAGTACAGTATAATTCGGCAAGCTTGTTGTTATGTAAGAATTTCTTCCGACTGACCACAAAGATTTCAAAACAACTAGAAAAATCAGACTGAAAATCGAACTTGAAAACCCCAAGTTGGAAGTAAATTATTATCAACTAGGCAATATAGGCCGTCATGATTACACATGATATGATCTATTGTTGTGTTACAATTTTGTTGTATACAGTACAACCTGATTGATTTATTACCATAGGGCAAATATGGTAATAAATCTATGGTTAAAAGATGCTAACGAGACTAAGTGAAAATTAGACAGAAACCCAATTTAAAATAATTGGGTATCAATGGAATTGAACCTGTAACCCCGGGCTAGGAGACATGTGTCTCCGGACTGGGAGACATGACATTAAGCTACAGAGGTTCCTAACAATCAGCTTAAGATCATCGGTGTATGTGTATAGTGTTAATGACAATTTATCCCTCTTTTCTTCCCGTTGGTCTATGAAGGTCAGTGGCCGATCACCTGGATGAGGGCCCATTACACGTTTCTCTTCTCTACCTCTCTAGGACTTGTACCCACTTGTGTATCTCTGCAGAGCTCCTCGATCTTTTCCCTCCAGCCCTAACACTGCCTACTCTGGGGTGTTGTGTATCTGCTGGTGATTTAAAAATCTAAAGACTGGGACTGAGGATTTGATTCCCGATTTAAAAAAAAAAAAATTCTGGTCTGGTTACCACTTTAGACTTCTATAACATCTTTCTTGTTGGTTTAAAGAGATTTTCACATGACAATAAACCCGACAGGTTGTACAGTAAACAACAAAACTGTAATATTATACAATACAATGTAATGTATTGGGTGTACAAATAAGTCACCGCCGTTTGACAAAAGTTGGCGCCACCAGTAAGTTATGGTTAAAATTGTCAGATGTAAAATGTCATTATCGTAAAGTTGGACATCTGTCAACAACATGACCTTGAAATATTAGTGAATTTTTATCAGTATAACATATTTTTTTGTGTTCGAAAATGTCAAGTTTTGAGCCGAATAAGCGTCATTTGCGGGAACTTTTGATTTACTTCTTCAATTTGAAGAAATCTGCAGCTGAGGCGCATCGATTGCTTGTAGAAGCATATGGTGAGGCTGCCTTAAGTGAGAGAAGTTGTCGTGAGTGGTTTCAAAAGTTTAAGAACGGTGAATTTGACATCGAAGACAAAGAACGTAGCGGAAGGCCGAAAGTGTACGAAGACGCGGAATTGGAAGTATTATTGGATCAAGATTCGTGCCAAACGCAAGAAGAACTTGCACTTACATTAGGAGTGACTCAACAAGCAATTTCACATGGGTTGAAATCATTGGGAATGATTCAAAAACAAAGAAATTGGGATTCATATGAACTGACACGGAGAAACTTTGAATGCCAATTTTCCACATGTGAAATGCTGCTTGCCAGGCATAAACGAAAGGGTTTTCTGCACCATATAGTCACTGGTGATGAAAAATGCATCCATTATGATAATCCAAAAAGGAAGAAATCATGGGGATCCCCTGGTCATGCTTCAACATCTACGGCTAAGCCAAATATTCATGGAAAAAAACTCTTGTTGTGTATTTGGTGGGATCAGCTTGGTGTCGTGTATTATGAGTTGCTCAAACCGAACGAAACCATTGCTGGGGCTGTCTACCGAACATAATTGATGAGATTGAGTCGAGCACTCGAGGAAAAGCGCGCCCACTACTACGCCAGACACGACAAAATTATTCTCCTGCATGATAATGCTAGTCCACATGTTGCGGCACCGGTCAAAACCTATTTGGAAACACTCAATTGAGAAGTTTTACCCCACCCGCTGTATTCACCAGACATTGCTCCTTCTGATTACCACTTGTTTTGATCGATGACGCATGGCCTGTCTGAGCAGCACTTCACATCATATGAAGATACCAAAAATTGAGTCGATTCGTGGATAGCCTCAAAAGATGAATCATTTTTCCGACGCGGTATCCGTATGCTGCCAGAAAGATGGGAAAAAGTAGTGGCAAGCGATGGGCAATACTTCGAATAAAACATGAGGTTCCGTTCTTTCACAATAAATGCCCAATTTTTGATAAAAAACGGCGGAAACTTATTTGTACACCTAATAATTATTTTTGGGCCTTTAATATCTCTCTGGTTTATCGGGAAAAAATGTATTATGGCATTTTACCTGTCAGGTTGTAGTGAAGTACAATTTTTAATGTTGATCATCAGTTTGTTCAAACAATGCCCTACTCATTGGTGTTCGATCGCTTCAGTATTACCCTATTTACTGCACTCAATAATTGTTATAAAGTAAACTAGTTTGAAATTTATATTAAATAATAAATTTGATATTCCAGACCATAACGGGCGCAATGAGCACGCTCACGCCACCCATCCCGTTGGAGCATCCGGAGAACCGCGCCCGTGTGGACTACATCCAGGATGTGGCTTCTGGCCCTGACTTTGACTACCCGCCCGAATTCTACGATCACACGGAGGCGCTGTGGAAGGACCGGGGCGTCAGAGCCACCTTCGAAAGATCAAACGAGTACCAGCTTATAGACTGCGCCAAATAGTGAGTTCTGCATCACCCATTCTTCTCCCAATGTTGAATATAAGCCTCCTTTTATGAAATCTCCAATTAATTCCCTTATTTGAGTCCTCTACTTCTAATCTCTTTCAGTGCCCTTTTGTATAACTAGTTCTAGTTTTCGGCACCTTTACCCAATTGTAAGTTTATTTACTATTGGGGCTGTTCTTGGTTTACTTCTCGATGGTTCTTGGACCAAATTTTCTTGTCCTAGTGCTTATTTGGTGCCTAACATTACTTTTTGGAACACTCTTGGGGTTGGTGCTACGAAATAGCATTATAGCATTATCTCAGTTTTTTACCTAGGTCACCATTCAAGGACCTTTTGTACTGTCTGTTTGTACTATCTGTGTATCTTTCAGCATGACCATTCACATCAGGTTCTGTCGAATACATTTGGTACATGTTGTGGGCCATATTGTCACGTTAAGTGCAAAGTATATTTGTAATTAGCAAAATGGAGTTAATAAGACCTATATACATACTATTTCTCAGTTTGATGAATCAGGAATAGAGCACAAAACTTGGATATTCTTGGTCATTATAAATGAATTAGAAATGCTTGATCATGGTGGAGAAATCAGAAATGTGATGGACACACTCATGCCACTGCAAATCATTGTCGAGTGAATAGTTCCAAATCGACATGGCCTTCACAAAACCCCATCTGATTGGCCCCTTATTTTATTGCAATGGCTGAATCAATTGGGGAAATCTTGTCATAGGTTGAATAAATATCGGGTAAACCTCATAAAGATATATTTTTTTAATTTTAAACCACTTTTCTCTTGGAAATATCCATAATTGACTAAAATAGTGGTATGAAACAAAATTTAATAATATTGATTGTGCTTTCAGTTTCCTAGACCAAGTCCATAATATAAAACAGCCCAACTACACGCCCTCAGAACAAGATATACTGCGTTGCAGAGTGTTAACCTCAGGAATATTTGAGACACAATTCGTTGTAGACAAAGTTAACTTTCAGTAAGTATTGTTCATGTTTGAATAGCTTTCTTTAGTTATGGATTTAATTTTAGAAAATGAACTTTTTTTTCTGTATAATTTCTTAGGCGGATTCCCATTTAACTGCAGTCATACGACACAAACATGTAGTGCTAACTTCACAAGATAAAAAATCGTCAAAAAGTTGCAGGTCTAATAATAGTACACTAATTTTAATTTTGTTTGCAAGCCTGTACTGCGGTCATGCTTAGGTCAGCTCACAGTCGATCCAAAGGCGGCTCTTGAGTAGCTCGCGGTATGACCACGGTAATGTTGATGCTAGTGGCATCAAAATAAAAAAATAATTTATACAGCCGTGGCTACTTAATGTTTAAAAGAAACTTTGCCACTTAATGTGTGCTTGAAAGTGAATGTTGATATTGAAGGATTTAAAGAAAAGCCAAGACTCGAATTAGTTCAAACCCTTCTTTTCTCCATTTTTTCTACAATGCTGAGATTTGGACATTCAAGGTGTGCAATAGGCAAATAATTTATGGCTTTGAAATGTGCTGTTGAAGGCAGCTCTTACACATTTTATGGGCAGTCTGAGGAACCAATTGGTTGATTATTGGTTGTCTCTCTCTCTCTCTCTTTGTGATGTATGAAAAAAGGATCTTAAGATTCTTTGCACACAGTATGGGAGTGAGTGACAACCTTGAATGATTTGATTATTGTTGGATGTGTGAATGGCGAAAGGAGCAGAAGCATGCACCCTTCTGATGGAATGCCATAGTAAAGGAGACACAAGTTGTTCATTTTCTTCAGTAGGTTTAATTAGTCTTCGAAATAATTGATTTCTGACTATTTTGCAGCATGTTTGACGTGGGAGGGCAGAGAGATGAGCGGCGCAAGTGGATCCAATGCTTCAATGATGTGACGGCCATCATCTTTGTGACGGCGTGCTCCTCCTACAACATGGTGCTACGTGAGGACCCTACGCAAAACCGCCTCCGAGAGTCCCTTGACCTTTTCAAGAGCATCTGGAATAACAGGTCATTCAATATACCATTGATTTAATCAAAACAAAATGACTTACCACACGACATGCTTTGTCCAGTGATCATTTTTTGCTTTTCCAATTTTTTTATTGTGGGGCTCTATTTTTTCTAGTGCCTTTTTGAATTCAACATCATCACTTTTCTCGAATCTTGAAACTTGTTGCCCCAAATGTAGAATTCCTTTTGAATCCAGAATTAATTGCCCTGATATTTCACTATATTAGCCCATGTACACTTTTTCATAACCATAACTTTGGATTCCATGGCATTAATTTTCAACATTATATTTAATGATACAGAAGTTAGATGCTGAATTCAAGTGACATATGCCAATTATATTCAGTATCTATTTCCTCTATAATAATCTGGGTCATATATTGTGAGTCAATAATATTGATGGGTAAAATCAAGAGTCAATCAGGAATCAGTAAAAGGGAGGGGCCTGTCATGATTACCCAACATTTTCGAATGGAAAGGTATTCAGACAATTGAGGAGCTACCCCGTGCCACCAAAGACAGATATTTTCTCAAGAGTAATTAATTATCAACATCAGGGGGGGGCAGATATGGCACATGAAGAATTAAGGGGGTATTGTGCTCTAGAAATTTGAAAAAAATAGTTTTTTTTTGTTTTTTATGTTCTCAAAAGGAAATTTTAAAATGTTCAATATTTACGAAGTTATAGCTATAAATGAGGCAGGAATTACGCCGCACTGGAATGACTCAGCCAATAATTTCAAAACTTTAAATGCATTTTTCTCGAAACTGCTTTTTTCTACCTGGTCGACATAAAATCTCAAGTTCTATCCAACCGATTGCCTTCAAATTTGGTATGAAACTTTGATAAAAGTTTTTATATCGTCTCTACGTTTTTATACAACTCCTTCAATTTCTCTTTTCAAAATTTCATTCACTTGACCTAAATATAATTATCAACCTATCAAATTAGTGAGATTTAACACATTGACACATAATACACATGTTAAAAAAGAATAACTAATAACTAAACGTTTATTAATAAGTATGAGCGGAAGTAACTTTACTAAAAAAATATTAAGAAAGAAAAAAAAACTTTTACACTCATGTTAAATAACATACATACATTTATTTGGAGTAGACATATCTAAATATTAAAAATGATAACTAATTGACTGCGTTGATAAGTGCATGCGCGTAATGAGATTTGGCAACATCGCACTCCATGTTGTAAATTACGAAGACGGCTGTGATCGACCAACAATTGCTTCGCGATTGACCTGCTGGTTATCTCTGTTATATAGCATTTCTCGAAAGGTGAGAACTAAAGAAGGCCTCAGACTGCCTATACTCCAGAAAAAGTTTATTTCATGGTATGATGGGGCTGGCCACTCTGAATGACTGAGATTACTTGATTTACCTGATTTACTTCAACCGGATGGTTAACATGCAGAGATAGAGTATCGGAATGTAGCATGTCTGCCTAATGCGTAATCTTCCTTTATCACGTGTCCCATTTGTGTTTGCATTGTCGATATGTTTTGTAAGCTCGTTTGTTTGATATGCCTAAACCAACTCAATACATCATTCTTTTGTTCTAATTCATTTTTAAACTACTTCATTTCTTATTGATCCTAAGTCTCGAGGATATATAAATTATTCAACAAAAATAATTTCATATTTTTAAAAGTTTTTGATTAACATTTTTTTTTGTTTTTAGATGGCTTCGCACAATATCGGTGATCCTGTTCTTGAACAAGCAGGATCTGCTGTCGGAGAAGATCCTGGCGGGCAAGTCGCGACTGGAAGACTACTTTGCGGAGTTCTCCCGCTATGTGACACCGCCCGATGCCTGTCCCGATACCCGGGAACACCCCGATGTGGCCAGGGCTAAGTACTTCATCAGGGACGAGTTCCTGGTGCGTACTATCTATTTTACTGCTTATCAATGAGTTGTGTCACTCACTAGTGGAGATACTATTCCCCAATGATTATTACATAGTGACATTTGACACATCGAGATAAACTGCAGGAAGATAGACTCAGGTAGCATGGACAGGTTCTATGCAAATCCTAGGAGCATGTAGAGTAGAGGGAAGTTAAGTTAAGATCATTGCTGGTAGTGGTACATCAAGGTATGCAAGTCAACAAAGATACCCAGGATAGAGTGTAGGAAAATGTCAAGAAGAGTGGATCCCCAAAAAATAGTCACTGACAGCGACAGGAAGAAAAAAGTATATCCGTTTTGTTTTAAATTTTAAATAATTGTAAGAATGTAACGTTTATGCATTGTCAAAATAAAATGAAGGAATGTCTTGGGAATATTGAATGAATAATTACCGAAACACATCATACACTTTTGACAATTGTATAGAAAGCATCGAGCTGCTGGTGAAGAATATTATTGGAAAAATTGCATGAATGCTGGTTAACAATGGATAACTATGACTCATTTTGCGTGGCATACTCGTTATGCCACGCGACATATACAAACATTCTGATTCTTTAAGGATAAGATGATTTTTTTTTATGTCTTATAAAATTAATTTATTGATAACTTAGCTATACAAATGGTAATAAATCTTCATATTCTTAAAGAACTCAATTATTAATTTTTACGTAAAAAAATAATTTAATTTCTCAAGAATGTTGTTACAATACAAAAATAATTTTATTTCTCAATTATAATAATTAAATTTCTCAAAAAGGACTTGCTATGGCATTTCTCTACTGACTTATTTTGGATAGGTACTTTTCCACTCTTTGGTAGCTGATACATTTAATTTTTTAGAAATCTTATCGAGATGACGAGTATGAAACACCACTTCATAAGTATTGTTTTTAATTTTCGAATAGTTTGAAACAAAAATGTATATTATAATGTTTCCAGCGTATAAGCACGGCGTCCGGTGATGGCAAGCACTACTGCTACCCCCACTTCACGTGCGCCGTGGACACGGAGAACATAAAGCGGGTGTTCAACGACTGCCGCGACATCATCCAGAGGATGCACCTGCGCCAGTACGAGCTGCTGTAAGTCGGGGCCTTGCCTAGCCCCAACCTAAAGGTTAGTAAATCTAAATTGTACCTAACTTCAAGGTTGGCAACCCAACAATCAATAAACCAGCCTCAACCTAAAGGTTAGTATATTAACCAACCATAAACTGTACCTTACCTATGGGTTGGCAATTGGACTATCCAAAACCAGTCCCAGCCTAAAGGTTCAATATCAACCAACCATAAACTAGACCCAACCTAAAGGTGGGCTAGTCAACTAAACTATCCCAAGCTAAGGTCTGATCCTCGCATCAAGTTGTTAGTCCACTTAAAAATTCTCTTTCTATCTTGAAAAATGGTTTAACGAGAGAGAAAGAGTTCATTACTGCCCTAATTCAAGCCCGTAAAAGAGAGAGGTGGATCTTCCTACAAAGTTCAGGATACAGCTTAAACATGCTCTCATAGATTGACTTCTACTAGTTGATGCAGAAAAGTCCAAGATCAATGAAAAAAGGTGATGATATAATAAATAATTAGGAATCAATATGAACTTGGTCACTCTTTACTTGTAAACTGAGGATGCATTGAGGATGCATAATAATGATATATATGGTTAAATGTACGTGGTGCGCTTTTATTAGTAAGGTTCATTTTCAAATTAGAAAAAAAACATGAGAGATAAACATGATTTTTTATAACTAAAAGAGTTGTACACATTTACATTATTTTTCCACATTCTTGCCATTGACTTCTATACATTTTTGATAGTGTGTCACCAGTTTTCTTAGTCCGCAGATGTATTGAACCATTCATTAACATTGTTCTTCAGTTCATCATCATTTTCAAATCACCGATGCAAGCCATTTATTTACAGTTGTGACAAAATAGCATATGCAGATGTAGTTGTGACAAGACCGCAAGCTACTGAATCATATAAAACTGCGTATATGCGATCCTGCTTCCCAGCTTCAATTGGTGATCATTTTAAAATAGACCTTACTTAAAAATCATGCTTTGTATTAAAGTTAAATATTTGTTACTTGAATCGATATTTATGTTGTAGAACTCTATTTTATTACAGAATGATTTGACATGCTTTTTGACACAAAAGTTTAACATGCTATTTTAAAATGAAACATCCGTCACTTTAATTTAAGTTATTGTGTAGAATTTTTTCCCATTTACGGGTCAACAAATCATTGTGTAAATATTTGGTTTTATGAATGAATTAAAATTTTTGGTCAAATTTGGCAATATTTTTGGCCAACCGAATACAAGTGGGAAAACTTATAAAATGGGGTAGTATTTGAGTCATATTTTCAGGGCAAGAAAGTAACTACTCAAGCGTGAAAACACCTTGAATGGGAATGTTTACCTGTATTTAAAAAAAATTACAATGAATTTCAACAATTATCTTTTTTTGCATGGTAATAATTTTTGTTGATTGGAAAAATCAAAGGTGTTGCAAAACCTGGTGTATTTTGAAGTTTTATGATTATTATGTAATATTTTTAACATAGTAAATTTATTCCTCTATGTCAAATGGGAACATATCCGGATTACTGTATGCCGATGATATAATAGTGTTTGCAGAGAGTGGAGATGAATGCAGAGTTTGTGAAGAGAATGGTCTGAAAATGAATGCTGCAAAATTCAAGGTAATGGTGATAGAAAAGTGTGAAAGAAAAAGTAAATGCGATGTATGGATTAGTAATTCTGTTATTTGGGGTGACAATGTATGACAGAATACGGAATGAAGTGATTAGAGATGAATGTGAACTTAAGGCTGATGTGTTGAGTAAGATGAACAAAAGCACCCTGAGATGGTTTGGGCATGTGGAACAAATGAAAGAAGACAGACTAACAAAACAAATTTATAGGGAAAATCTGGCACTCTGACTTCTCTGCCTACTCCGCCAGGGAAATGGCGTGATGGTATGTATGTACATATGTATGGATAATCAGAAATGACTTTTTTTCCTAATTACTTGCAAACAATTTCTCAAGTTCAGTCAAATAAATTGAAAAAAATCTTATATTCGTAAATCAAATGGAGGAAGAAAATTAAGTTGTAAAAAACATGTACAAATGCACATTGTATCTTAGAATTTATATTAAAAACTAAATTACATTGTGCCATTATTAACATTAGTTTTGAACTTGGCCCAGTGCATATTAGTGATGCCATATCTTAGTTAATTTATTTCATGTAAATTAGTTCATCTTTATTTAGTTCTAGTTAGTTCAACTTTACTTCATGTTAGTTAGTTCACATTCTTTTTTGTTTCCAGTTGTCTTCATTATGTTACACCGTCATTACATCTCTCGTTGTGCGTAGCCGCGCTGTGGACGTCTTAAGTGAATCGGTTTATGTTACGCAGCGGACAACCATCGCTGGACACGCCTCTTAGAGAATTATCACAAAGTAAACTAAAAAGTATATATATATATATTATTATATATAAAGTATAAAAATAAAAAAATCTTAAGATTATGACACCAATATGTAATCTGTGGATGCAAACGTCTTACATGCTGAGCAATATATTATATTAAATATACAAAGCGACACTAAACATTTATTTCTCTCTTTAAGAGATGGTGGAATGGGTCTCGCGAGACGCGTGCTAGATAAAACCCAAGGTATATTCTGTGTGGGATATGTATGCTTTGATGATACAATCCATGCTCTTTTTTATCTTGTTTTTTAACATACAAAATATTGTTTTTGCACTTAAAGTATGAGTTTATTTCATATTGTGTTTATTGTTCTGTAAGCGTGATTTAATAAGGGATTTCAATTTTAATTGGATCAAGATTATTCAGTTTATATCATTACAAACCATCTGTGTATATGGAAAATCATATTTTTACTCTTGATCTGAGTAAACATAATGGTTTAATCAAATTGCTGATTTTAACATTGTAAGCATTTACTTGAAATGCAGGATTTTTACTTACTATTATACTTAGTATTATAAATAAAACTACAAAATATATGTCCATTTTTTACAAAGTTTTACTACCTGTGTGTGCAAACATTTATTTTGAATATTTTTCTTTTGGTAGTTAAATCTATTGGTAATTTTTTCATAGTTTGTGATTTAAATATTTCACAAACTTTCACGATGTTTTAATATAATTTGTTTGATTTTATTTATATTATTCAAATGGTATTTTTAATATTAATTTATTCCTGATGCTAGTCTGATTTTACAGGTTTTGATAATTATTTATTCGAATATTATATCACAGTTATTTTTTTATTATATAATACCAATTATTTTCATTTTATACATTTCAATACAATCAATTTAATTCATGGAGTTTTTAACCTGTTTTGTTTTTGTATTGATGATTTACAAATATTTATTAAAAATCTTTTTAGATTACGTAAAGGTTATAAAGATAAACCTTGTTTGCTTGTCTTCCGCCATTATCGAAATAATATTAATCTCAAATCTTGATCGGTGTGTTGATTTTCTTATTAGCTCATGTTTACGGAGCTTATTGAGGTAGTTGTGGATTTGTGGAAAAGTTAATTCAACGGTTTATTTTAGTTATTTTCATTTACTTTATTTTATTCTTTATTTTTAAACAGAAATATTGAAAATTATAAAGTGAAATTGTATTTTTATTATCCTATTATTTCATGTCTGATTGAAAAACATCTGATCGAAATATACTTCAATCAGTTTTTATTAAATATAGTATTTGTATGTTTACTCCTTTATGGTTTCATACAATTATTGTTGGTAAACATATAATATTGAAGAGAGAAATAATTTTTGAGAAATAAATATAATTATCTCAGAAAAAAACACCAGCAGTGAAACTTGATTTGTATATTTTTGAAGGTTTAGTGAGCAATTAATTAATCATGAATCGATCATGAATTTTCCAGTGTAAAAAATAAGCGGGAAAATAAAATTTGGTTTTAAGCATTTTTATGTTTCTGTCTACAATTTGTTTTAAGCAGAGTTAAGCATATTTGTTTTTCGATCAAAGGATTTTGAAGGGAATTCAAAACCCTTTATCTAAATAAATATTTATTCATAATTTTAATTGGTAAAATTCAACAATTTTCACACTGAATGCAATAAAACTCAAACGCACAAAATATTTATATGATGAAGAGTTTTTGACCATTTTGAAATGAAAAATATTCGGTAATTTTTCTATTTTATTTATCATATTTTTACAATTTAGACGGTGTCTATTATTCCAATGGTCCCTGATAGTGCCATTTCTTTACTATAATTTAACATTTTGATTTTTTTTTGCCTTAAACTTGACTTTTGTTTTTTATGAATAAATGAAAAACATAGCGATGAACAAACACCACTCTTATATAGGTTCTCTATATTTTGATAGATTTAATTTATAATTGAAAAATGTATCTATACATCCTACAATAACTAGGAATTTTTTACGACTTGAAAAAAATTGAACCAAAAATTAAAATATTCTATGAATCTCATAATTTTAAATGGTTTTTTGAGCAAACACGAATAATTTCATAACGAAATCATCTAATGGAAAATACAATACTATATTGATATGCCAATTACAGTTTTATTTACATATAGTAATTAATCAAATTAAAATATTCAATTAACTAATGGAATTAGCTTTTTCTCAAATTCACCACTACCTAGTGTTTATATGTTGGATCATATGTGTAATATGTACGAGTACATAAATTATAATAACAATTATAATGTAAATTTTAGCTTAAGGATTTTTAGAAACTAAAAGGAAATGTGTCCACGATGCATAAATTGATGTTACCATTATTTTCATGTTTTTGAGGTCTTTTCAGAAGTAAAGTTTGACTATTGATAAAAAAACTTTTCTTTTTATTTTACCTATGCACTTTCATTTCATTTATATTATTTCAAAAGTAAAAAATCAAGGTGTTATTTCACTGGACAAAATGAACGCAAATTTCTCGGAAGGGTTGGTTTAGTATTCAAACGATATTCACTTGATTGTATTTTCATTCCGTAACCAAACTGTAAATTTTGGGCGTGTTCACTCGTTTGCATTTCCATTCAATGAAAAAACTGTAATCTCGAGCGCTCAGTCCTTTGCTCATCCAGTGAAAAAGCTCCTTTATACATGTTTATTTTTCTTATAATAATTTAAATCAATTTTATTTGTTTTTATTACCAAAATTTATCGTTAAAATTAAAAACAAAATGTTATAGTAGAACAATCTAGTCATCCATTCGGAAAATTTCTGCGCTACATTGTGAAAATAATATTTTTTCCAGAGTTCTTTATAAATATTTATTTTGGTTTTACATAGATTTAAATTATTCATTTTATTTTGTTAATTCTAATATTTTTAACATATTCCTCACTGTTAACAATAAACCTTTTTTTGTACAATATTTTAATTATATTTTTTTTGGGTATATCCTTCACTCAGATGGAGTATTTAAAGTTTATTTATTTTCAATTAAATTTTCCAATTTCAGTTTTAGATGCTTGAACTGTCTTGGAAATTATTTCAAGTAAAAATCTCAAAATATATTTATTTCAACGGAATTAAATCGTTGGAATGATGTTTTATTACAATTGTTTTTATGGAAAGCAATAAGTTTTTATTTTATTTTATTGTTTTCCCATACACTTTAGTGATCTTTACTTTTGGGTTGACCTTGCGTGCATTTTAGCCTTATGATATATTATTTTTATTGTAAATTGCTATATTATTATTATACTGTCAACCATTATTAACATTTTATTCGAGTTGTGTTATAAGTATATATTTTTTTTGTCGTTTTTAGTTTTTATCATGGGTTGATTATTGTTATTATTGTATTAATTTTTAATTAATATAAAATTTTTATCATAATTATTATTTATGATCTTTGAAAGAAAAAAAAGACCAGCGGAGTGGTAACACTGTGTTCCTATTTTTATCTTTTATTTTGCCATTCATAATTTGTTAACCGTAGGTATTTGTGCAATTCATTCGTGTTAAGAAAATTTAATAATAACACCAATAAAGAAGGGAAGTCTTCCGGAGTTGGAGAAATAAAAAAATGTCGATCGAGGGATGAAGGCTGTTATTTCAAATGAAATAAAAATAGATTTACAGACATCGCATTTAAACTGTTATTTTATTTTAAACAGTTTTAATTTAACTAGATTTCGAAAAGTGATTGGAATTGCACCCTTACAAAATAATTATGTTGGAAATAAGTTTACGAGTATTCTAAAGCTGCTTCTAATTTGAATAAATAAATACATCACCGTGGATAAAATATATGCAACACAGCCTTGCCCCTTCTCTGGTGGTTATGAGATTTTTTAGAAAGAAAATAAAGGAGAGAAAACGTCTCGTGTTATTTGTGTGGATCTAAAGTATTGCTTACCCTTTTCTGAACCATAATAAAAGAAATTCTAAAGCCACATCTATTGTCTAACTTCTGTTCGTGACAATTTTCTATTATCTCGGTTAGTACGTTATCACCATCGGTTTATTTCAATATAAAAATATATAACATAAAATAATTGCTATTTCCATGGTGCTGTTAAGAGACCAAAGTCTACGCATCCGTTTTATTTTAGCATTTATCGAAAAGTGTCAATTTAAGAAGTCTTAGATAGCCTCCATATCGGTGTGATCAGGTATAGAGTGCAATTTAAGAAGTGTCAGATAGCCTCCATATCAGTGTGATCAGGTATAGAGTGCAATTTAAGAAGTGTTAGATAGCCTCCATATCGGTGTGATCAGGTATAGAGTGCAAATTCGGTATGAATGGAAATAAATAGATACATACTTACAATATTTTGTAAATTAACTGGTAATGTTTTAGAAAAACAAAAAGAGAAGATATGCACTTCAATGGAACTAAAAATCATAAAGAGAATGTATCAATCACTTCTTTTTTGTTTATCATGTCAATCTGGTTGGTATTTTGGATTTAATTTGTGATATATTTTTACATCATTTTGATTGATTTTTAATGTTTTTGTTGAAAGATTATTTAATAAAAATGAGAAATATTATTATTAATTTTTCAATAATTGTGTTAATTTTTTTTTCAGGTTCAATGTTTAATTATTTTTGTAGATAACTATTTTATTTAGTAATATATTTTTCAGTCTAACAATTCTTCATGCCTTCAACGCTGTATTTTGTTGTTTTTTTATGGTTCAGAAAAGATTAAGAGCGTATGAATAAAACAATCTCAACAAATATTTTCTAGTTGCTGAATATTTTTTATTACAAATTTGACGCTTGGTTAGTGTTGCTTTATAACCGAATAACTATTTTGCTCTTCACCGGAAGATTCTATGATGAGTATGAAAAAATAATTCTGTGCGTATTTACTTACTATATTAGATTGTTTTGTAGTTTTCATTGTAACTTATGAGTAAAAAAAATATGTTTATGTATATGCAAAAAGGAGACTTATTTTGATTTACTTGGAAATATCAACTGAAGATATAACTCAATCCTTTGTGCCAAAATATCAAGCCAATAGAATGTATATTTCATGGTTAAATTCTATAGTAAGTTTTATTTTCCATTACAAGCTAAGGACGCTCTCTGTGTCCTATTTGGTGAGATGCTTGTCCTGTACCCTGGTATTTTGGGCCACTCCTGGTTCACTTGTTTTTTAATCCACCTGGCAAAAGTTTATATGACCTATAGGTGTTTTGTTTTCGCCACTGAATGTGCTAACGTCTTTCTGGTTGATTCAAAAAATATCTATCTATCTCATGGGAATAAGCCTGCCAGGTTTTGTCCAGAACATACATGTAATATAATACAATACAATTCAAGCTCATAAAAAGCTACGTTATGTTAACATTTAGAATATGGGTTAGATCCTTTTTGCATATACATGTTCATATGTGATGTGAACTCAACTGTGTGTTTGGAGATGTGACTCGGAATGTGTATTTGATTTCTATGAAATTCTCGCGATAAATTTCCTCTTCACCTATTTACGTTTTCTTTTTTCCCAGTTAAGCTCAAAATTTTGATCAAATAGAAATACCTTTTTACATATCTTATTGTGGCCCTTGCGGGATGGGCTTAAAGAATCTCAACATTCTTACAGATTTATAAAAATAATAACATTAATGATAAATTGACGGCTTGTAAAGTCATGAAAAACGTGCTAGCTAATATACATGACATATTTGCGTTCAGACAGTAGTGTTTAGGGAGCGATATTAAGACCAGGAATTCCATAATAGAGAAATAGTCCGCTTTCAATCTGATCACTCGTGGCAAAAATTTATCAAGTTATCTTACAAAAATATTCAATTATCCAATTGCATTTTCCCTATTTTATTAATACTTAAAATAATCCCATCAATCTCAGGCTATGGATTTTGTTTATAAAAACTATTCATTTATACTGTGCTAGTACTTTTACATACAATTGTTTTTCTTAAATACTTTAAATTTACTCAACAGTATTGATCATCTTCATCACCCTATACATTCCATAACAAACACTGAAATGTCATGAAACATCTTCATCCAGGCACTCCACATTTCCATGTCAAACTGAGGCCACGAATCTCCCTATCGTAACACCGGTGTATGGTGTAGGATTGATGTCTAAATCTTCGAGTCCCTTGTGGGTGGTAAAACAGGGCAACTCTTGACTAGCGGCGTCCTCAATATGTGACCCAACCACCTTCAGTGCCTCACCATTGTTGTGGGGGTTATCGGCTGATGCTGCGTCTGAAGACAAACAATCTCATTCGTCACGTGATTGTATCACTTGACGAATTTAGAAGAATGATTAGTACTCATCCTTCTAAGGCATCTGTTCTCAAAATTGAGAAGTCTTGAGTCTTGGTAACGTGTCAAGATTCAGAGCCGTATAGTAAAATAGGCAGGGTGCAGACACTTTGTCTTCAGACTAAACGCTGAAGAGTCTCATATGGCCTTCACATTGTTAAACGTACCGCTGACAGCATCTATCTTGGTAGGCGGCTCATTGGCAGCAACTGGGGCATCCAAATACTTCAATTAATGTAATGACATACAGAATCCCATTCAAGATCAACTCTCTTGAATGGGACTCTATATGTCATTACATGATTTTTATTCAAAATTTATCAAAACTCTTAATTTGAAGTGCTTATATTTAACATTTTCACTTTTAAAGTTAAAATAGTCTTCATTTAACTATTATAATTTATTTTTATTAAACACTGTTTATTCCACTTTTTTTTAACGGTGTAACCCTACCGGTTTCAAGGCTTTCACCTCATCTTCAGGGGAGGACAAACAAGACTGAAGCTCCCCTGAAGATGAGATGAAAGCCTTGAAACCAGTAGGGTTATACCATTACAAAAAAGTGGAATAAACAGTGTTTAATAAAAATAAATTACAGTGTCTTTAAACCTCCACAACATTAATGCCTTAACTATAAACAACATATCATTTAACTTTGTTATTAAAAGAAATCAAATGTATTTTTCAACAAGATTTATTTTGTTTGAGCTTAACTTGGAATATTGGGAACTTAAAGTGAATTGAACGCACTAAAAAACAATTTGAAATAGCTCTTGTGTATAAGCCGTGTTATGTGGTGTTATCTTTGTGAATGATTCTGCGATGATACTTGTTCTAGCCATTTTCAATTGCAATTCACCTGAAATGTGATAAAAAAATAACCATTTTAGATTTATTACTTCAATTACCATTGATATTTTTTTACAAAAAAGAGACAAAAAGGTTTTTCTAATCTTCCAAACTGACATTAAGAGTGGAAAATTTACAAAATGTAAAACCGATTTATGTTATTTGTCGAGAATTATTGTATTTTCTTTTTTATCCTCTTGAAACATCTCACCGAATTGTTGATTTGTTGTTATTGATGACTTTTTTTTAAACACGAATAGATCATTAACATATTGACCGCTGAATAATTCTTTTTTAAAATCATAGTGAACCAAAAAATTGCGCATATTTAAAATTCTTAATAAAATAGAAGAGCAGGTATAATTCATTGTCATATCCCCTTACAAAGTCTATTAGTATCGTTAAGCTATTCCGGGTTCACTTCCTTTTTAATCCATCCAAAGAAATCAGTATAGAATGGCGATGAGAGTTTTGATCACACAGCAAAAGTTTGTATGAATGACTGCCTATTGGCATTTTCAGCATTGAATGTGTGAGTTTAAAAAAATGATTATTTTGCATACTCAATATGGAAGTAACAGGTTAACTATTCCTTTGCATGTTTTGTCAGGTCCTGCCAAAGTTTGCATTTTCTTGAGAGAAGAAAGCTACTTTGTCTTGAACCTATCAAAGGAGCTCTTTCACTCTAATGTAACGGAGTAGGAGGATTTTCCTTCGGCTAACAAACTTGTCTCATATGACTAATGGCAGTCTCATCAATTTTAAACTAATAATTTGTTTAATATACATAAAATTATATCTCTATTATGTAAGTTTGGAGGACCTGAAAAAAATATTTTTTTATTTAATTTATTTGCCCAATTCACACTGTCTTTAATTCAAATGGCACATTTGTATATAAAATATTTATTTATTTATTTCATATCTTGATGTCTCTTTGTTCAAAGTGCAAATAGATTCAAAGGGATTTTTTTGTACATTTTGTTCTGAATTTATTTAAAAATAACTTATTTTAAATTCACCAATTTTATTTATTTCTTTTGTATTCAATTCAACTGTTGAGATAAAAATAATTGAACTTATATTTGAATTTATACAAAATATAACAAAGGAAGGTTATTCTTAAAAAGATGGTTTTTGTTTATTTGAGTGATAAGATAAAGAAAAAGTAATACAGGTACATAATCTCCTTTATTGGAGTTTAGAAATGTAAAAAATAATTTTGATTTGGAGAGAAGATGAAAATGACGATGGCTATGGAGACCAAATAACATTTGAGTGTGTTGTGAGCTTACTTGGTATGAAATTCAACAGTTAACATAGCCCCAATTATGAAACAGGTTTAGATAATCATCAGAGTTTGACAAGGGTGCAGATGGCCTGTATTAGAACAACTTTTTTTTAATATGGAGGATCTCTTGTCTGTTTTTTAATTTTGTTATACACTTTTTTCTACAATTTTTATGTCTTTATCCAATAAGTTTACAGGTATAATTTGCCAAATATTTCAAGCACAACATATTCCATATAATTTATATTTTTATAATTGCATAAATATATATTTGTTGAATAATCAACAATAGAATAATTAAATTTACAAGTTAATCGCAATTTTTTTTATCTCTGTCTTTTTAAATAATTTATTTGTTTTTTTTTTTAATAATTTACAATTTTGGTCACTTTTAAACTGAGATTTTATTGCACATGATCATCACATCAGATATGTTCGAAGATTTTCATGGCTGTTTCATATCAGTTTAAAATATTTCTCGGAGTGGTTGCTGCGTTTGAAGTTTACTTAAATGATGGCCGAGGCATTGCAGCCTTCGTTCTCGGAGCGATATAAAAAAAAGATGACTTGATGTGATGCGCTCGCCGAGTCCTGCGCTAGTCATTTTAAGGGTGTTCACGTTGCGGTTGTGAAAGTAGATGGCTGATCGGGTCAAATAATTCTTCATTTTACGGTCGTGAGTGCAGGTGACTAAGTGGGTTCTTCTTGAGTGCTTACTATATTCGGTAATGTTTTTTCACATCACCCTAAGGATGAAGACTGCGATGTCTTAAAAACATCGGCCATCATTAGAACCGACTCACCAAGCAACCATTCTGAAACATTTTAAACAAACACATTATCAGTTTGAACAGTTCATGTTTGATAAACTAAATTGACAAATGCCAGAATTTTCTATTTGGCAGTAAAAATGTATTTCGAAAATATTAAAAGAAAAGGAAGGCAGCTTGAGAGTATTTTTGTGACTTTGAGAATGCTTAGTTCAATTATTCTAAATTTTATTTAGAAAAAAATCTCAATATATTTTGTATGTAACATATTTATATCTGAATCTCTCAATTTTGTGAGTTTATTGTTGTCTTTTCTTCCGGTATATTTATTTTTCAATATTTCTTTGTTTAGTTTTTTTCCAATAGTTCATTTCTGAGATGAAGATTTAATCATAATATGGGTTCAATTAATTAGATGATTAATAATAAGTCTATATAGATATGTTTCTGAACAAATTTTATTAAATAAATATATCCCAAAAGAAAAAAAAATTGAAATTGTCGACAGCTCCTTTACTTGGGCAACCAATCAGTTTTTTTTTCCAAAAAAGTTAATGTGAACTTTTCTAAAAAAAATGCATTGCGCAAAATAATTGCTGCAGTGCGTTGTTTAATCAGATTTAAACTACTTGTTGGTTTTCTTGTAAAGGAAAGCTGTTGTGTGTCGCTATGTAGTAAAAAAATCAAAAAGGGTCTCGATAATTTAAAAAAATCTAATTGTAATATGCTTTAATTATCGCAAAAAAAATTATATATATATATATTATTTATTTCTAAAAATGAAAAAAAGATGTCTATGAAATATAATTGCTATTTAAAAAATTTCAGGATGGTATCTGAAGAGGCTATTGTTTTTTTATACTGCGCCTATTGATTATATTCCATTTGGAGAGAATGCTGAAAATCTAAATTATTTTCATATTAATTACGGCATTCATAAAACGATGAAAGTGCGCAGTGTTGGAAAACTCGTGGTATAAGAGGAAATTATTAAAATATAATGGATATTTAACCGGAACCTTTGCAAAATTACATGAAACCGTGGAATAAACTGTGGAATGAAATTTCTTAGGACTGTCACTGTGGAAGAGTCGACTATGTAAGATTTTTTTAAATTTGTAAGCCAAAAAATAACTTTATGAGAGAGCAACAGGGTTTATCCCTGTAGGCAAATTTTGGGTGACACCAAAAAGATTGAGATACGATGTTGGTGGGCTTTCACCTTAATTTTAATATAATGTATAATTCTGTGTGGCATGCGAGCCGGGCTGTTGAAATTTGTGTACAAAGTGAAAAATATTCAACTTCATTACGTATTAATTTTTTTATTTTCTCACCGTGTACAGTGTGAAACATAAGTGAAATGAATTAGAAAATAAGTATTTGAATAGATTTTTCAAATATGATTGAGAGAAATACACAAAAACAAAGAATTAGTAAATTATAATCTAAAGGTGTTTAAAATTCCAAGAATGAAGGTTTCGCATGAAGTGCGAATATGATATATTGGAAACTATGATATATTGTGTTTGACAAAATTCTCATAATTTTTTCAAGCTCAGTTATGGTCAACCAAAAGTGAATAAATCATCTATAAATGTCCTTCAATGATGAAATTTACTTTTCTGTGAGTTTTTTTTTTAGATATTTGTCTTATCAAGAAACCAAAATTGAGATTGTCTCATTTTATTTTATACGAGCTAAGTACTTCCACTGATGCGCGCAGTATACCTCTTTATATTTCTACGAGATTTCCATCATTGCGCAATTAATTAGTTTTGGTGTGAGCTTAGGGTACTGAATGAACATTTTAATAATTGTGTACAGTTTAAGATTGTAAATTTGTGTTTCACGATCATCAGAATCTATGGTAAAGGAGTTTCAGAGACTCGGGTCAATGGAGTGGATTTCTTAGCATTTCCTTTATTGACTTTTGAGTCGTTGCAAACTCAAATAATGTGAAATTAGGCATTTGGAAGGAATAAGACTTGGGACGAAAGGAATATGAAGAAAATGATTTGAAAATATGATAAATACAAAATCTCTATTTGAATAAAATAAGTGTTAGTTAAAAAACTCAGAGGTACCATATATAACCTAATTTCAGGGGAACCATGAGGTACCATATATAACCTAATTTCAGGGGAACTATGAGGTACCATATATAACCTAATTTCAGGGGAACTATGAGGTACCATATATATAACCTAATTCCAGGGGAACTATGAGGTACCATATATATAACCTAATTCCAGGGGAACTATGAGGTACCATATATAACCTAATTCGAGGGGAACTATGACTTTTTTATTTTAAAAATGTAATCTTAAGTAATTTCATCAATAAATACATATTTCATTATGTAAAAAAGGAATATTTAAAATCAGAAACATGAAAAATGTCTTTCTAAAGTCTATTGCTACTAGATTTAGCAATTTAACAAATATTTCAAGATACCAGGTTATCAAGGAGGCAAATAAATGCATAAAAATAGTTACTATCTGACCAAAGCGTGCTTATAGTATTTTTATGTGATCATGCAGGAATACTCCTAAAACAACCTACTGTATGTTTTTTTTTTACAATAAAATAAATTCTGTGTTTATCTCTTGTTAAAAAATTGATTTTTTGATATTAGGAAATATTGGAATGAAAATTTAGCGCGTAAAATAATATTTTATAAATTGTCTCAATGTGTAGTTTGTGTAAAAACAAGACATTTATTTAATCCTGTTTCTTCATATTTCTTTTGTCTAAAGTAGAGATATTAAAGCTATGAACATAACATAGACGGCTGCTACGAGTACACCACTAGTGTTGCTCTATGTTAATAAATATTTTAGATGTCTGTGCATTCTTTATTTTTGTCATATTCTTTTTTTTATTTATGTGTATAGAATATATAAAAAATAACTGTGTAAGTAATAAACAGATATGTAACTTGGGCAATTTAAAATTTTAATGAAACATCCAAATGTTAATGTCTAGTAATCACAATTTTACTATTCTTTTGTTGTAATCAAGTCTAAAACTTACCATTGAAACATTATTGAAATAAAATATCATTGCCACTACTTAATCATTATGTTGCGATTACAATTATTGCGTAATAGTCAAAATACTGTAATGAAATCATGTATGTATTGTAGTATTTCATTACCTGTTGATCCTTTTTTTTATGAAATTATTTGAAATTTAAAAAGAAGTTGCCCTATTTTTACCATTTTATTATTACAATACTTAGTAGGAATGTCAAACATTTATTTATAATCGAACAAATTGATTTACTTAAGTTTTCATTAGTTGTATCTGTTTTGATTCTTTACGTTGTGTTTATTGCTTTAAGAAGGCAGCTGTTGATAATTATTGTTACGTTTGCTTTTAGTCCAATACATGTGCAATAATAAACTTCACATTAAAAATAATAATGGCAAATCACATATCTTTGGATTTTGATGTATGTTTTAAAAAATCAATTAATAAATATGCCTTTGTTAAAAATATTCTCTTTTTTAGTCTTATTATTTTTACATATTTTTAATGAAACCTGTATCTGTTAAACAGTGATCATAAAAATTGTGAAAGTACGATAATTTTCGAAATTAGTTTCCTTTATATCATTTGACAACCTAAATTATTTCTTTTAAAATCCCGGCAGTGTTAAAAAATTGCCAAATAAGTTCTTAAAAAATGGCAAGAGCAGTTATAATTCATTATTATATACCATTACAAACCCTACCTGTCCTATCCTATCCTATTCTATCAGTACCGTTGATCTACTCCATGCTCGCTTGTTTTTGTTCAGAATAGAATGGCAATGGACACTTTGAATACCTAGCAAATGTTTATATACATTAGGTGTTTTCAGCATTGAATGTGTTAAATAACTTTTCTTCCAACAGATTGTTCTGATTTACTAAAATACATATTTAATTTTAGTTTTTCACTCATTGACTCAGAATAAATAGGGATGGGGTCTTAGTTAAAAATATTTCTTTGTTAAGTTTAAGTTTTATTTTGTTATGTCAATTCTTAATTATGATTTGTAACAGCTGTCTTTTTAAATAGCGATAATGTAAAAACTATATTTAAATATCACAAATTAATCAAAAACATATTTAAAAAAATCCAAGCAGTTGAGTTTAATCGTGTGAATTGTAATTTTTATTTATTTGTTAGTATCATAATTTTGATAATAGAAATCTTATTAAATGTAGCGTCATATATTTTAACACCAATCTTGAGTTTATCTGTGGAGTTGAACTTGGAGTTTTATCTCGAGGGTCTTCTCAGCACGAGCATTCTGAGTAGCTAGAAGCTGATATTGTACACTTTGTCCAAGATAATATGCATTGAAAAACACTTAACCTCAAAAAATGATGATTTGGAATACAGGCTGAAAGCAATTGTTATTTTATTTTTGTCTGAAGCACAAATTTATATGGACTGTTTATTAGTAATACAATGATTTATTTATCGCTATTATTATGATTATTGATCGTGAAAATAAGTATTTTGTGGTGAAATATATTTTCCTAAAACTCTATGCATGAAATACTATGTATCTATATTTGGACTTATTGTATATTTATATTTATTGAAAAAGTATATTAAAAATAAATTGAATCCCAAGGATAAAACTTTATAATTTTGTTATCAATGTATGTTGACATATGTTTTACTATAAACATGTAAATTTCTTATATTTATGCTTATTGTATTGTTTGAGAAATTATTTGAAATCTCTCGGTTGTCCGACACATTTGATAATTCTTAAAAATTCAAAACGAGAAAGTAAAGAAGTTACTTATAATTTAAAAACATAAGGATAACTTAGATTTTCATAGGAACTAAAAAAAAAAAGTTTTATAAATTAAATAATATTTACAGTACCAATGTTATCCTCAGTTTAATTCCTTAGCATTATTTTTATATTAAACTTAGATAAAAATGACTAAGTAAAATGTTCCAATAAGTCAATATTCTCTATTTAAGTTTTATAAATTGTCAGGTGAAAAAAATATATTGTTAATAAACTTTTCAATATTTTGGATAACAGAGAGATTTCTATACAACTGTAATGAAATGTTTTCAATGTAATATTGTATCTTTCATACTTGAGAGTAATGCATTTGAAATTTAATATACAAATGATTTAAATACATTTCTCCAACTACAGTAGATTCTCGATTATCTGAGATCGCATTGACCGGGTTGCGGATTAACCGAGGCAGTAAAAAATAAGATTTTTTATTACATTTAAAAATACTATTTAAAATGTAAAAAAAATAGGAATTTTTGCTATCCCAGTTAATCCACAACCTGGTTAATGTGACCCTCAATAATCAAAGTCTACTGTAATTAGTACTGTTTGTATAGTTCTTCATATATATTTATCTTTAACACTAATATTGTAATAGGGGTTCATGTTAGGTCTCTATTAAGATATGATATTCATTGAAATTATTTTATTATTTGTCTTGATAAAAATCTATTGAAGGTTAGAAATTAGAAACTTGCTAAATAATAAACACGAACTTATTCAAAATAATAAAGTGCCATTTGTGTAAGTTACCAAGATTACATTAAAAAAAGAACATTTGTAGTTGTGAAAAATAATAATAAAATAATGAACTTCATCCTGACTCATTGATACAACCCATGCCAATGTATGGGTTATTGTCCATTCTAGAATCTCATATCCTATAAATCTATCAAAACCAAATTGAAACAAGCACTGATGAAATATCTGAATATTATATCTGACATTCAGTGTTTTATGAATCGTATCAATTGCGATTCCTTCAATTAACAATATTGCGCACATGCGCAAATAAACATTTATTTAAATTCTGTATTGATGGACGTTGAATGAATTTTAATCACAGTTCCTTTGAATCTGAATTCACTGTGAATCAAATAATAACTACCATAAATTTAAGTTGAAAATGAACAATGATTTTCGTTTGGATTACTATTGACTTAATTTAAAATTGAAAAGTCTTCGCTATAAGAAATAAATTGATAAATAAAAAACAAAAAGTAATATTTTTGATCTTTCCGTCCTATTAAATTTATATTAATTTTTTATTCAAAAATTATATTATTCATCTCCTTCTTTCTTTGCTGAGAAGAGTATATAAAAAATTACAAACAAATGTTAATCTTTTTATTAGTAAAAATACATACAGATGTTATAATTTTTATAGGTATCATAATTTTCTCTATGTATCATATTTAGAAAACTACCGTATGCGTTTTTATTATTAGTACTTGTATTTCGTGAGAAATATTTAAACATTTTGTACTTTTGATTTGTAGGTTCATACATTAAATCGTACGGAAACTAGTTTTACAAAATGTTCATCTCTCTTTTATGTGTAAAATAAACCATTGATTAAAACACTATTTAGTTTTTTCAAAATTTCTCACCTTCATGATTGAAAATACTTATTTCTGGTTTAGTAAAACAACTGAGGTTATTTGTATTTGTTTAATTTAAAAAAAAAAATCAAATTGACCCTTTATTTTACTATTGGTCTTCCAACATAAAAAAAAATATTTTGGATGTTTGTATAGGTCATGAAATGGTACTGTCCAATAGAGTTTCGGTAAAGGGTTTTAATTATACTCGTAAACATTCATTAGAAAACATTTTCAGACAATAATGATAAACCTAAAATCAATGACTTGTTTAATTTTATTATTTTTCTAATTCTGTTGAGAATGGTAGATGGTGTTTAGGGGTATCCGCATATTCCGAATATGCTTTTGTATGGAATACTGATAAAATAGGGTTTTGAATAACTTGAAAAGATCATTATTTTGTTTCTAAATCACTTGGGAAACTGTTATATGACTTATAAAAAAAACTGCGCAGCTAAATGTAGAATTGGTCTGAGATTAAAATATTTATTCAGTTTGTTATTACATATGTCTTATTTAAATAACTTTTCCTGTATGAAAATCTCACTTTTGCAATGTTTTATTGTGCAATACTTATTATTTAATTCTAATCGATTTGGTAAATCTATCAGTTTTTCTCTATTGGTGTTATTTTTTTTTCATTTTGGTCGTGTTTAGTTTTATAGTGGAAATAAACCATAGAATTTGGTCCTTGCATGAATAGAAAATACAATATATATATATAAAGAAATATTCTACAAGTAATCTACTGTCATGGACTTTCCTTTCCCTTAACTATTGTACTACTGATTCTAGCAAACCTCAAATCACTCAGGCCGCTAATAATGTTGCATAATTAGTGTGTGCATTTCATGTTTGTTGTTTTGTGTGATTTTTATATCTATTTCAATGTTTTTTATATGCGTAAAAAACCCTTTTTTGCGAATGATGCGAATGTAAACAGTCACTTTACACTCGCATCATTCCGATAAACCTTTTGTGAATGACGTGAATGTAAATCATTTTTATTTTTATCACATTTATAGTTTTATTTCGTCGTTTTACTTTTAAATAGAAAAAATATAAAGGGAGAAAATACATTTTACGAAAAGGGATACATAAGTTTCACTCCTCTAATAATTAACGTACTTTGACTATGGTTATTGATTTAGTTTTTACGAAAAAATATTCTCCTATAATATTTGACAAATGACTTCACTTCTCTTCTTCACTTCTCATTGCGACAACTTTGTTTTAATTATTTTTCAATTTTGTTTACATTGGAACACTTTTTTTTAATCTTCGTTTAATATTTGACCACTCATACGATATAAGCAGACTAGTTTAGAGAGGCAATCCTCTCTTTGTCAAGGCACAATGTATACTAAACTAACAAACACTTTTTTTTTTATAATACTGTAACACAAAAAGATAATATATAAAAATCAATTGATTTGTTTGTTAGTTTAGTATATATTGTGTCTTTAGAAAGGGAGGATTACCTCTCAAAACTAGTCAGTTCTTATCATGTGGTCAAATAAAACAGGGATTAAAATAAAAAGTTATTTTATTTTTTAAATATGGAGCCACAAAGTGAATATTGAAATTTGAGTAGAAAAAAATATTTTAGAATGATGACACTTGACATATAATAAGGAGAGTATTTTTTGCCAACTAAACAGGATAATAGTGTGAAAATTGAATAAATAAGGAGAGTATTTTTACCAACTAAACAGGATAATAGTGTGAAAATTAAATATCATTAGCAATAAATACAGTTGTATATATAAATAATCCTTCATTACCATAAAAATGTATATTTCACATCTGAAAATAGATGTATTATATTTTTTGCATGGATTAATTAACGAATGATTGTAATAAAGCACAGTAACAAAACAACTCCGTGAATATTGTAGAATTTGAAATCCGGTCTCAAGTAATATTTTTTCTATGTATCTTTTATCTTAATATTTTTTCTATATAAATGTAAAATATTAACAACACATAAAATGTGTGAAAAATCTTATTAAAATGTTTCTTTAACTCATCTTTAAATTTATCATATTTCAAGCCAGAAATGTGTGTTTTTCTTCAATAGCACTTTAAAATGATTATTTTAAGTATAAAAAAGAATATTTTACAGAAATCTTGATGTGATCTAGTGGAAAGATTTAGTAAAATAAATTGAAGTGTTTTGAAAGGAGAATTTGTAGAACGCAACTTTAATGTAAGTAAAATATAAATTGTATGAGTTCTATTGTAATAGAAAAAACATTATAGTTATATTTTAATTTACTAGTCCCATTGAAAGCAGCTTTGTTGTTATAACTGTTTAATTCTGTAATCTAACATAGACAAAACTATAAACATGCTGATATCAAAATGTTTCATTGGAATAAAAATTTCAACATAAACAATTTGTTTTCTTTCCTTCATAGTCAACAATTTTCATATTCTAAACAAAATTAGCTAATTTGTTTGATGTTCTTGTTTACACTTAATAGACTGTGCCCAGCGCTTCCTCTCAACATTTGTCAGTGGTAACTAGGTCAATGCAGCCAATGCGGTACATTGGAGCCCACATTAAATAGGGGTTTAGAAGGTTTGCGCCTTACAAAACATTTTGTATTAGTACTTTTCCTAGCCCTTATATGAACTAATTTTTAAAATCCACCATTGCAATAAATTGAATTATAAAATTTAAAAAAAACACACGAATTTATGTATATAGAGTTGTATCTCGCTAATACATTGGGGCCAGATCTTACATAAAAGGAAGCGAGGGTTTTTTTTTCAGTTATGAAGCCCAGGACTCCCAAATTGGTAGGGGCATCAGGACCTGAAAATTAAATGAAAAAACTCATGTGTTGAGTGATTGTAGAAAAAACCTTATCAAGCATCAATGCAGCATCAACTGTAACAAAGTAAAAATATGGACATAAGTCAAGCATACTGCAAGAAAACATCATTTCATGAGGTAAAAAATATTTAGAAATAATTTGAAAATATCTTTGAAGAATCAACAGATACGAGTATTGCACAAAAGTGAGGTATAACTTGACAATTTGCAAAGTTCTTAATATTCTTATAGCTTATATAAATAGGTGCCCTTTTCATTCTGCATCGGGGCCCATTTATTTAGTTACACCACTAATCTGAGTCTACCTCGTGCTGTTCTCTGCTTTTCTGAAGCACTCTCGGAGTGATTAATTTATTGCTATCTTGACTAGATATGCCCAACATATTTGAGACTGACTGCGACCCAGCGTGCCTTCTATCCTTTCTTGCATTTGAGTCTCTCATTTGAGTGTTCACTCCTGGTCATGTGGCCAGTCTTTTATATTTAATTCTGAAAATATTTAATTATTTGTTCGAACTGTTGAGGATATTTCGAGCAATTGCATACAGTGCTATTATTTATTTAAATTTTTTTTAAGAGTGCTTACGTTTCAAAGTATAACATTGCAAACATAAGAAACCTCTATAATGCATCTATGTTATTGGCACCACCCACAACCTTTTTAGTATCGCAATTAACTTTGATAAAAAATAAATCTTGTGTCTGCAGCCCTTCATGCAAATCACTGCTTTTGATCTACTTGCCATACTTAAGAAATTGTGAAATATGTCATATTTTAAGGAACACACTTTAAAAAACGTACTTTCCTATTATTTCATAACTGAACAGGCTGATGTGACACTATGAAATCGACTTTCATTCAAATATTATTTACTTAATTATATTGTCAAGTTTTGAGGTAAGAATTCACTGTTTGTCAGGTTGATGAGAACGTGCAACGGGGTTTTGCTTTTGTGCAAACAAAAATCGGAAAGAAGTATCGATTTATTTTTTCATGCTAAATATCCTCAGTGAGATACAGGCAAAAGCCTAGTTTACTGGGGATACGACAAATGAAAGGCAACAAACCCAGATCCATTAAAATTGTATGTCCAAATTAAATTACCTGTTGTTTTTTCGGAAATTATTTATATTTATTGTCATGTGTAATAATAATAAATAAATAAATTATGTTTATTATCATAATTAATTTAATAGAATATACATTTTAACATCTCAATTAATCTTGAGACAGCATATTGTTAGCAGTTTGAGTAGGTAAATTTCGATAAGAAAGAATGTCGGACATTATATTTTTTTTTTGTAATTTCAAATAATTTTTTCTCTATTGTTTGAATGAAAACAATTGAATGCGTGCCGCGAATAAGGTGGTAATTAACAAAAGTTGTATTTTACAGTATTCAAGAAAAACACTTTTTATTCGGTGTCGACATTTTAATAGTTTTTTTTAAATCAAAATTTAAATAAAGTGTGTGTATGAAAACATATGTTTTGATTTCAAAAAAACTTTTAAAATAACGACACTGAATAAAAAAAGTGTTTTTCTTGAATACTGTAAAATACAACTTTTGTTAGTTACCACCTTATTCGCGGCACGCATTCAATTGTATCTTATGAGAACTTTTGACAGTTTCAAGCATTTTTAATGCTTATAAATACATATATATGGTAGGGTGCTTATCGGTGATTGATGCAGTGAAGATCCTTTTTTTTTTTTTTTTTTCGTGTTGGGTAGTTGATTTTTTTTTTTTTTTTGACACAGGTGTCTGTCTCTTCGCTGGATGATGTTGTTGTTAAACCAGGAAGAAGTCTGGTTCTATGAGCAAGGATTTTTACTGAGGCATCTGTGTTTCTTTTGGATGGTGTTAGTGTTAAAGCAGGAAGAAATCTGGTGCAATGAGCAAGGATTTTTACTGAGGCATATGTGTCTCTTCACTGAATGGTGGTAGTGTTAAAGCAGGAAGAAATCTGGTGCAATGAGCAAGGATTTTTACTGAGGCATCTGTGTCTCTTCACTGAATGGTGTTAGTGTTAAAGCACGAAGAAATCTGGTGCAATGAGCAAGGATTTTTACTGAGGCATCTGTGTCTCTTTTTTAGATGGTGTTTATTCTTAAAGCATCAAGAAGTCAGGTGCGATCAGCAAAATTTTTTACAGAGGTGTCTGTCTCTTTACAACACTTTTCAATAAATTAGATTCCACCGGAAATTGAACTTGTAATTACTGGATTAGAAGGTTTACCAACTAGAACATAAAGGTGGGTTCAATAAATGTTTTTATTATTTTATAATTTTTATATATTTCAATTGCAAATATTAATATTATAAAAAATTTCGTATTTAAACTGTGATTCAATAACTTGTCATATAATCAAATATTGTTTCAGACTAACCCATATGTATGCCGTGTCTTACGTAAATAATAAATGTTTATGGAAATATGTGTTATTGTGTGACACTTGAAATTGCAAAGATAAGAGAAAATTATTGACCGAATTCGAGATAAAATGTGTAAACAACTTTAATCTGTCTTTTTCAAGTAATTTGACTAAAAAAAAAATTGAAAATGAATAATTTTTCATTAAATTTGTAGATTTTTTAATTAGACATGCAATAAAATTAATATTGATGATTATTTTTGAAAAGTTCCTTTCAAAAATTAAAGATGTACAAATATAAGAATATTCCTTATGAATTTAAAAATTGAATGATTTTGCAAACTATTAATTAGTCTTTAAGATGTTAATATGGAAATTTAATTAAAAATAATTACAGACGACTGTACTCGAATCTTCAGGTGAAAATATTTATGCAAAAATTAACAATTCAAATATGTCAATAACAATTTTCTAACGATAGTTGCACGTTGTCAGTGCAGCCACAGTTTGTATAGATGGTGTCCTTAGGCAGTTAGCAACTTGCACACTAAAGGGGTGCGCAAGTTGGCAAGCTTAGTGTGTGCACCGAAGTGTCGCTGGCAAGCTTAGTGGGTGTACCTAAGTAGAGTTGAGCTTATTTAATTAATAACTAATCAGTTTTGTTACCTTAATGCATAGCAAAGTAACCAAACACAATACATATGTACTACATCCAATATCTAAATGGAAAAACATCTATCAGGTGTACAAATAAGCCGCTGCCGTTTGACAAAAGTTGGCGCCACCAGTAAGTTATGGTTCAAATTGTCAGATGTAAAACGTCATTGTCGTAAGGCTGGACATCTGTCAACAACATGACCTTGAAATATTAGTGAATTTTTATCAGTATAATATATTCTTTTGTGTCCGAAAATGTCAAGTTTTGAGCCGAATAAGCGTCATTTGCGGGAACTTTTTGTTTACTTCTTCAATTTGAAGAAATCTGCAGCTGAGGCGCATCGATTGCTTGTAGAAGCATATGGTGAGGCTGCCTTAAGTGAGAGAAGTTGTCGTGAGTAGTTTCAAAAGTTTAAGAACGGTGAATTTGACATCGAAGACAAAGAACGTAGCGGAAGGCCGAAAGTGTACGAAGACGCGGAATTGGAAGTATTATTGGATCAAGATTCATGCCAAACTCAAGAAGAACTTGTACTTACATTAGGAGTGACAACAAGCAATTTCACATCGGTTGAAATCATTGGGAATGATTCAAAAACAAGGAAATTGGGTTCCATATGAACTGACACCGAGAAACGTTGAACGCCGATTTTCCACATGTGAAATGCTGCTTGCCAGGCATAAACGAAAGGGTTTTCTGCACCGTATAGTCACTGGTGATGAAAAATGGATCCACCTGGCCATGCTTCAAAATCTACGGCTAAGCCAAATATTCATGGAAAAAAACTCTTGTGTATTTGGTGGGATCAGCTCGGTGTCGTGTATTATGGGTTGCTCAAACCGAACGAAACCATTGCTGGGGCTGTCTACCGAACACAATTGATGAGATTGAGTCGAGCACTCAAGGAAAAGTGCGCCCACTACTACTCCAGACACGACATAATTATTCTCCTGCATGATAATGCTCGTCCTCATGTTACGGCGCCGGTCAAGACGTATTTGGAAACACTCAATTGGGAAGTTTTACCCCACTCGCCATATTCACCAGACATTGCTCCTTCTGATTTCCACTTGTTTCGATCGAAGACGCATGGCCTGTCTGAGCAGCACTTCACATCATATGAAGATACCAAAAATTGGGTCGATTTGTGGATAGCCTCAAAAGATGAAGCATTCTTCCAACGCGGTATATCCGTATGCTGCCAGAAAGATGGGAAAAAGTAGTGGCAAGCGATGGGCAATACTTTGAATAAAACATGAGGTTCCGTTCTTTCACAATAAATGCCCAATTTCTGATAAAAAACGGCGGAAACTTATTTGTACACCTAATATAAATAATAACAGAAAGAAATCACTGCTAGATACGGTAGAAATATTTCAAGATATGTACTGGGCTAATCTTTAACAATACTGTCATAAAAAGATTTATAACTGATAATTGATTTCTTCCTGAATTTTGTACGTGAAATTATTGTAATAATATTCAGTTAAAAGAACATATTAATTTCAAATTCTTCATTTTCGAACGAGTATTCATATAATAATTTTATTTCCGTGGCATATACTGAATGAAATTTGAATATCCATTTACACGGACAAATCAACAAAAACATTATTGCCTATGTATGGGTAGCCCTAGGTCATGGTTTGCGGATAGTTATCCCGTGGCCACGCGTTGATTTCATATACAGATATCACATTTTGTGTCGACCCATCTAGTACACGGATAAAAATTTTTTAATCTATTTACGAATCTTTGGGCGCCCCTAGGCAAATGCCTAGGTTTGTCTGTTACCAAATGCAGCTCTACATGTTTTAATTCATAAATTGTTAGAATGCAACGATTGGGTAACTGCATATCTGGTTTGGTGGATATTTTTACTGTACGTTTGATTTCAGAAGGCTCCTCGGGCATCTCAGGTCTTTACTGGGAGACTGAATATTTAATTTTATTATAAGTATTTTTTTTATTTGCCCTTTAATTTTGTACTCTCATTGCCCTTGAGAAATTATATTTTGCATATTCATCTTGTATTTTGATTGAATAAAATTTTTTATTTTATTTTCCATGTTGTACTTATACATACATCAGTATTTTCACGCGTGATATATGTTTCATAAATTATTAGTTTTTTTTTACGTAAGTTGATACCTTACCTTTTATTTTACGACAGTTACACAATGTATGCTGGAATGTAGTCATGATGCAATATTGAGTATTTATTGTGCTTCCTGTCGGCATTTTTCGATACTTTTCCCACTATTATATCTCATAACTTCTGTATTTGCCCAATTTCACCGTCTGCAGTTTGTTTTGTTGCAGATACTAAACTTTGGATTGAAGGGGAAAAGATTCACAATGGAAGAAGAAATCTATGAAAATCACCAGATGCTCTAAACAGTTATAGAAGATGATAACAATATTGTTGTAATTTATTTTATCAAACACTGTTTATTCCACTTTTTGTAACGGTATAATCCTACCGGTTTCAAGGCTTTCCCCTCTTTTTCAGGGGAGCACAAACAAGACTAAATTCTGTTCGAACTGGTACCGATATACACGCTTCAACGGTTAGGGACTGAGGGAGACATGGGACGATTTCGGCCAGCAGCGGAGAGATTTTTGGGATATATGTGTTTACCAGATGTTCGCCCCGGTGTACTGACTTAGAAATTTCTAGAGCCTCTAATCTGTCTAATTTATTTCCGTTACTACTGATATGTAAGAATGTCCCTAACCGTTGAAGCGTGTATATCGGTACCAGTTCGAACAGAATTTAATCTTGTTTGTGCTCCCCTGAAGATGAGGTGAAAGCCTTGAAACCGGTAGGGTTATACCGTTACAAAAAGAGGAATAAACAGTGTTTGATAAAAAATAAATAACAATGTCTTTGAACCTCCACAATGTTAAATGCCTAAACTATAAACAATATAATATTGTAGATTACAAGATTGTTTTACTATCCATTACACATTATTTTAATGGAAGAAAAATTATCGAGTGTAAAACACATAACAGTGTGAAAATTCCTCCATTTGTTAATATAAAGAATCACTTTATTTTGCAAGGCTGTGACGAAGCGCTCAATTTACAACCAAATGTGACATTTCCACGCTTTTCATTTCACTAATTTCGTGTCAATATAAATATTGAAGAGCCATGGAGACATTATACATCCTTGTTCGACACTTATCTTTATATGAAACCATTCAGTAATCTGTTCACCCACTCGGACACTGATAAGAAGAGAATTTGAGAGAATGCATATAGGAAAATAGATTCCCTTTCTCATATCGCTTTGATAAATAGTAAGGGGAGGAATTATGATTTCACATAATAAAACACTTGTATTTTGACAACTTAGATATTTTTATATATTCTTACAATAAAAATGAATAAAATGGATCAATCATTAAAAATACAAAGGATAAACAAATAGTTTTCGGATTTATTGATGTCTTATTTTATTGGAAATATTCTTAACAAATCTTTTTAAATCATATTAAATTTTAAAAAATGAAATCAAATATTAATCTCTTTATATTAAAAAAATAAACGAATGTTAAATAATTTTTTTGAAATATTTAACAAACTTAAACTTTGTTAATATTTCTTACTCATGCTTTACATACACAAAATTAAAGTTTATTTTTTAACACATTTAATTTAAATCGGAATAAATATTCTCCAATTAATTGTTGAGAAATTGAAGTTAATTTTTTTAAATATTTTTAAACTTCAAACAATTACACCAAAGCCCTCAATTTACGGCGTAAATAAGTTCCAAGAAAATTTGTGTAAAACATAGTCGCACGAAAACTTGTACAAAATTAGAAGATACTTTTCAGAATATAGAAATCTATTTCAATTGGAATAAAAAAAACTCATAACTATGTCGAATAAATAACCCTTAAAATAAAAGTTATTGTAAATTGTTTTTATTTATTGGTAAAAATATTATTTTTCGATACTGTTATTGAACATTTCAATGTGGTAATAAAACTTGTGAAAAAAAGTTGGGACTGACAGCTGTGAAGCTATCTAATTATTGTGTTGTTGGTCTGTCTCTCCGCCGAACTGACCTTCAGTGCCGAGCACCTTGATTGACGCGAGTGTACAAGTTGAATTCATTAGAGAAAATTCAAATAATGTAGAAGTCGATTGTATTTAAAAAGCTTTTAACCACGCTAAGGTGAAACTGCGTTAAAAGAAAACATGTAAATCAAGGGTTAGAGGCGTATTAGTATTTTTAAAAGTTTTATTTGAATAATTTTCTTTCTATTAGCTTTCGACCAAGAAATATATCATAACGTCAATAGTACGAAATAGAATGAACACATTGCTTTATAACAACCCTCGTTATGTATTTAAATTTGAATGTAATGTTTTTTTTTGTAATACAATAAAAAAATTAAATATAGAGCGAGTATATATTCATTTTGAATTTTAACGGAATGAGATCGACAAAATCAATCAGTCATAAAGTTTAATTTATAATATATATATATATTTTTAAGTCCTCCTTTTCTTCTGCCTTTCATTCAAGATGGTGAGGAGGTGAAATAGTTGCGAAACCTTTTGTTGATTAAATATAGCCATTAAAAACAAGTTTGCTTAATAACACTACATTATCATGAAATTAAATAGATAATATAATTGTCAAACAGATACCTTAGATGCAGATTTATAAAAAAATATTTTAAAAATTGATAAATGAATTGGCAAAACCAAACCCATGAAGTCAACAGTATAAATATAAACGAATTGCAAAAGCTCAAGTAAACGAGATTTGCAAAAATCCACTAGTCTTGAAATATTGTAAGTTTTTCTTTTTTTGTTTTTTGTTAATGATCACAAGTGATTGTAAATATATATATTTTTTTAATATTCCTATTGCTTTTTTCTTTTTATTATTATTTATATATTCATTGTGTATGAGTACATCGGCTGCAACGTACTCCCTCTTGATGTGGTATTGGATTCACTTCCTGGGTTGGTGGATGTTGGCATGAGGTTTCATGTTATGGACTATTGGAGGCTTTGGACTATGTGCCACCTGGGCAGCTTCCAGTACAAACTCCGTGGCCTGCTTCGCTGGAGCTCCTGCGACGGTCACTGGATTTGTGGGAATGTTAGAAGGTCCGGACAGTCCAGTGACGTCACCCAAAATTTCCTTGGATCCCTTGTTGGTGTGGCCTTCTTTGTGCTGTGTTATACGCATACCACCAGCTTTGACTGAAAAAAATTAAATAACATATTCAACTTCAATCAATGGGGCTAGTTTACAAGAGTGTCATTCGGCCTGTACTCACATATGGCTCAGAAACCTGGAATACCTACCTAAGGCAAGTATGTGCCATACAGACAGCTGAGATGAAAATGTTGAGATGTATGTGTGGTGTCACAAGGCTTGACAGGATCCGAAACTCCTACATCCGTGGGAGTCTAGGTATACGCGACATCTCTGACAAGATTCAAGAGAGTAGGCTGCGATGGTATGGACACGTCAGCAGAAGACCACCAGAGTATATAGGAAACAGGGCGCAGACACTTAATGTCCCTGGTAAGAGGTCCCGAGGAAGACCCAAGCGCGGGTGGCACGAGGTGGTCGGGTGGGACATGAGGGACGCCGATGTCGCTCCGGAAGATGCACAGGACCGGGCAAAGTGGCGGCGAATTATTGGTAGGGCAGACCCCACCACCATGTGGGAATAATAATGCCAAAGAAGAGAGAGAGAGATTCAACTTCAATCAATAACTTGAAGAAAACTATTCTCAGAAAAGTTTAAACACACTACTGTCAACAAACTTAGTCATCTTTCAATAGTAGTGTATTCAATTCCTGAATAAGAGTGTCCTTGAGGTCCTTAAACGGCACTATATGAGTTGTGCTTCTATTATTATTATAATTAAAATTAAATTTAATGCATTACCAAAAGCCATCAGAGGTATTAAAAAATATAAAACTGGCATTGAAAAGTGTCTGATAGAATTCAGACCAGTTTTAGTAAGAGATATTGTAAAAAACAAGATGAAAACTAAAATTGAATCGAAATCATGCAATGAAGAAATATCTCTTGTATCCTTAATGTTTTTTGTGGTTTTATGTTACTTTTATTAATAGGAATCAGAGAATGATTGAAAAATATAAAAAAAAAAATTAAATACTCTTTTTTTTATATAATGACATTAATTATGATGGTTTTTTTAATATCCCTCTTTATGTTTCTTTAATTTTGTCTTATGTAAACTGCCTGCCTTAGGATGGGTGTATACCCAGTTAGGCAGGAGAGTGCTTTGTATATATTATTGTAAAAATTTAAAAGTATAAAAAAATATTTGTATACCACCATTTAGAGAGCAGACTCTTCTCAAAGGCACTCATATCACACCATCCACAATATTATTTACACTTCTCACTTCATCTTCTTCCAAAATCTGGTTCACTTGATCCAGCCTACTTTTTTCACGCACAGCTTGCACTTCTGACCTGAATACTCGCTTAGTCATTCTATCTCTCCACATGTCCAAATAATCTAAACATTCTTTTATTCATCTTGCTTAAAATATCCATTTTATCCCTACACTCATTTCTAATGTCTTTTTTCATACATTATCACTCCACAAATATTTCTTAATGCACTCCGTTATTCTTCTTTGGCTAAGTCCAACCTTCATTTCCATAAGTCAAGGTGGACACCTTAACACTTATGTATTGGTACTAGCGCGGTTGTTGTATATTATGTTAAGTGCTACATTTACTTTGTTCCTTGTTACTGTTTTCCTTTTAACCCTTTTAATCCCACGGGGCCAATTATCGCCCCCAACTGGTGGATGCGAAAAATCCCACGGGGCTGATCATCAGCCTCAAAGTTTTCATACAAGTTTTTATGTTGAATGAAATTACTTATTAATTTAAACTCAGGGAGGTCTCTATAAAAAAAAGGTTTTAAAACTAAATATTAACTGAGATAAAAAATAAAATATAAACTACTGTTTTTAGTCATTAGTCACGTATCACCTAGCAAAGCACTTTGGTGTGGCCACGGCCTTAGACTTTGAAAACACATGATTAAGCACTATATATGGTCTATTCTATTTTATGGTGTTGAGACATGGCTCATGAATAGGGTGACCAGCTTTCCAGGCTCGCATTTAGTTATAATTTATCCAGGTTACGTTAATTTTATAATAAAATTGACTTAACCATAAGTCAGTTATATCAATAAAAATAAAATATATTTCATAGTCATCCCAAAAAGCTATATTTCATATCGTTTCTAGTTTTTTCTGACTTGACTGATTATTATTGACTGATTATAAATTGTTCCTATATTAACACATCGATCAATAAGTCCCGGGACTAACTACTAAAACAACATTTGTTTGTCAAAATTCTTCTTTGTTCATCAACATAGTCTCCTTCAAGAGCGATACATTCATTATTTCGCTTTCCTAACTTTTCTATGCCAGCCGTGTAGAACGATTTATCTTTGGTTTCAAAATAGGCGTTAGTTTCGGCAATCACTTCTTCATTGGAGCCAAATCTTTTTGAGTTCTGCGAACAGTCAATAGTCGCTGGGGGGCAAATGTGGAGAATACGGTGGGTGCGGAAGCAATTCAAAGTTCAACTCATGCAATTTGGCCATCGTTACCATCGACTTGTGACACGGTGCATTGTCCTGATGAAAGAGAACTTTTTTCTTTTACATATGGGGACGTTTTGTTTTGCAATTTCTGCCTTCAAACGTTCCAATAACGCTATGTAATATTCGCTATTGATGGTTTTTCCCTTTTCAAGGTGATCAATGAATATTATACCATGCGCATCCCAAAATACAGAGGTCATAACCTTCCCGGCCGACTGTTGAGTTTTTGGTCGCTTCGGACGACTTTCATTGGCTGGTCTCCACTCAGCTGACTGCCGATTTGATTCCGGAGTATAGTGGCGGATTCAAGTTTCATCCATTGTCACATACCGACGCAAAAACTCCTGTTTATTTCATGTAAACAGTGCCAAACAGCGCTCTGAATCATCGATTCATTATTGTTTCCATTCCATTGTGAGGAAACGCAGCACCCATTTCGAAAAACGCTTTTTAATGACCAAATGTTCATGCAAAATAGTGTAAACACTACCAAATGATATCTTCAGGATGTCAGCTATCTCACGCAACTTTTTTTTGCGATTTTCAATCATGATTTTGAGTTTTTTTTTATGTTTTCTGGTGTAACAGCCTCATTTGGAAGACCAGAGCGTTCAGCATCATTTGTGTCTGTACGACTGCATTTGAAATCAGCATATCACCATTAAATGGTTGTTTTCGACGGAGCAGAGCCCGGATAACACTTTTCAAGCCATCGCTGAGTTTATACGGTATTTTTTCCCATTAAAAAGCATTGTTTTTATCAACGCACGAAATTCGGTTATTTCCATTGTTTTGAAAATAGCAAAAGTAGCATCACTAAAACCACTGTAACTCAATGACACAATGTCGGAATGTCATGAAAGTTTGACACGTAACTTCTAAAGGTTGGCACTAACTGAGAATGGTATGGATTTGTTATTAGAGGTGCCATCTGTTGGTTAGTCCCGGGACTTATTGATCAATGTGTTACTTTATTAAAAGAAAGGTACATTTCTTTAACCCTTTAAAAAGCAAACACTAATATAGACACAGTTATAGTAAATTATTTTATGGCTAAATATATGGCCAACCATTGTTGACTATATTTAAAAAGTTCAATGGTGTTTCTCATAGTATTCGGCACATGTCACATCTGAGCACTGGCAATTATGACTGGTGGCTAAATATTTAGCCACTAATCTATAGAAAGGTAAATAATTTTTGTTTTATTTGCTTGTTTTTGTTTTCTATAAACATCTTGTAGTTCCCATCGTATAATTTTTTTACTCACGTTATAATCTCAGAGTTTACGTACACTGACATCTGGTGCCACCCTTGTCACGAAGAGCAGAATGCTAACTAAGTTAGAAGCATTCGAAATGTGAATTTATTGAAGAATTCTCAGAATTACTCGGGTTCATCTTATTTCAAACACCGAGGTACTGTATTGAACAAGTATTGGAACAAGAGCTCTTAAATATTGAGACGAGAAAAATGCTACTTCTCAAAATTGATATGGATGGGCAAAATCAAGGGTTGACGCAGAATCAGTAGAAGACGCCTGGCATGATTACACAACATTTTTGAATTGACAGGTATCCAGAAAGCTAGAAAGCTGTTCAGTGCGGCCATTGACAGGTATTTTGACACATGAAGAACAATCTAATTTAAAGGTCAATTCTAAATGGTTTCTAATAAGGATTTCAAAGTATTTTCTTGGGTGTCAGATTAAATTGAATGACAAGTGAAGATTAAAAATGAGAAACAAAAGATATATTACAATTTTGATATAAAATTCTTTTGGAACCAACTGTCTGATAGTGTAGTGAGTGATATGACATTGAAACAGTTAAAATAAGTACTATCTGGACAAATTGCTACACACAAATCCAGAAGTGCTATTTAAGTGGTTCCCTCTCTTTTTTTTTATTGCTTTTTAGCTTTTCTTTATGAATACAAAACAAACGGCTATCTTTCATGATCAAGTATGATTGTCAGCCATCCTGTGAATGAAATACGCCTGTGAGTGTACTGGTTTATTGTGTGAAAGCTGTTCCACTTCAAAAGCAAGTACATAGTCTTGACAGATTAAACCCAAAGATCCGATGGCAAGGAGATTAAACTTCAAAGACAATCGGCAGGTTTAATCAGCTGTAGCCTTTTGTTCGGCAGAGTTTTATATAGTGCTATTTTTGTACTGCTTAATATCATTATAAAACTTTATGATAAGAGGCATAAAAGCTACAGATACATATAAATTCACATCTAAAATGGTGAGTGCAAAAGCAGTTCAAAAGTGAATTAGCCAGAAATTGAACCTGGGGTGCTCGCTTGTTTAGTGTAAATTATAATCTTTAGACCACAGCTGTCGACTTGATCCACGTTTCATTCTAATAAATCAATGTTGGTACTTAAATATTGTTGTGGACTATCATCTTAGCATGAGTTTGATAAAGTCAGGTTAGAGTATATACATTTTGTCCTTCACTGACTGTGTTTCCTATTGCTATATGCCGTTCAATATCCCTTGTTAATCTTCCATCATCTGAGAAAATACTACCTAAATAGAATTGCTCAACTTTCTGTAATTTTTAGATCACCCATACATATATCACATTTACTTTTCATTTACACTTTTTTATAACATTTCTTAAGAAAATATAAAATCACTTTGAATTACTTAGTATGAAACACTTTTTTAACATTAAACCATGACTCAAATATTTGAAGAATGAATACATACACAAAACCATGCCATGCCCCTTTTAAGGTACACAGAGAGAACTCCACGCCTTTCTACCCATGTACACTGCTCTTTCCTCGTCAACATCCATCTCATTATACATATCTTTATGTTTCTCATACTTAAATACCTTTCCCTCAGTTAAAATTTCTCAAACTATCTTTTTCCACTCTTCACTCATTTTAAATATATATAAATGTTTTTTTATCATTGGTATATATATTTAATGTAATTGTACCAATAGAGTTCAATGTTACTATAGCAAAATTTTATGTAATTATAGCAACAAAGATTAATGCAATAGAAAACTAGCAGATACAAGGCCATAAAGTTGTGATTTTAATGGCAAAAAATATGTTTTCTTTGTTCGGACGTAAATATTGTTTTGTAATGAAAAAGGCTAAATACTCGAACAGTGGAAACGACGTTAAAATATGTAAATTGATTCATTATATAAATATCATTAAGCTGTTTAAAAAATAGGTTAATAAAAATACACAAGTGTGTACACAGATGCTGAAAACGAAAACAATTTCGATTTCAACTGTAAAAATTAAAATAAAAACATTTACGGAACGAAATATATTAGTCAAGGGAATATAATCGACATAAAAATCAAGCGTTATCAAGAACATATATAAGGATGTAATAAATCTTAGAGTCACGTAATATTTAGTCATTTTATGGCATCAATAGAAATAAAAACAAATAAATGAAATATTGGCTTCGGTTAATAAATTGTGTATTTATATATGTAAACATTACCTGCTGGTGGATGGCCGGCTTTTAGTTGGCAGGATTCTTCACCCGAAGACATTTTGAAGTAGTTTTATTTTGTATATTTGTCGATATGTACTTAGCAGATGTGTATGCGATACGTGCAACGCTGGAATATGTCGACGTGTTCGAAATTGGAGGTGCGTTTCGGGTTTTGATAAAACTCGACGATGACAGCCAATGACAGGACAGGCGGCTGGGAGCGAGGGAGCTGCCACCTGTACAAGGCTTTCAGAAGCTTTAATAGAGCTGTGATCCACAGTATTTGCGAGTGTTGTCGAATTTTGTTCATAGATGATATTTGGAAAAGTATTATTCTTAAACGGATGTTCAAGTTTAAATGTATCGAATTATTTTTTTAACACAAAATAGGAAAAATATATATTAAATTCATCTGTAAATATAGTATAGAGGGTTAAAAAACATATTTAAACACTTTTTTAATGCATTGGCCAGAAATATTAGGAAACATATCTTTATTTGTTTGAAATAAGGCGGAATGAAGACGTCAGAAATGAATGCATGGATAAACTAGATGTTTTTAAGTACTCGTAATATGAAGAAAGGAACTTTAAGATGGTTGGATATGTGGAGGGAATAAATTATGAAATAATAACTAAGCGAGTATTCCAAGACAGAAGTGCAAGGCGTGCGTGGAACAGGTAGATCGAGGAAAACGTTACTTGACCTAACGGATCAGGTTTTGAAAGGAAATGTGAGAAGTAAGAGTATAAATAAGAAGTACGTATGAATAATTTAAGATTGTGCATGACGAGATGTATGAATGTGGAGGAGACAAAATTTGTGCGCTTGGATAGAACATTTTAGAGATTTGTTCTTTAAGCTTACCGTGCAAGGGGCACGGTGTAATGATATGTATTACGAGTACGCAATGATATGTATTACGAGTACGTAATGATATGTATTACGAGTACGTAATGATATGTATTACGAGTACGTATGTACTACGAGTACGTAATGATATGTATTACGAGTATTACGAGTACGTAATGATATGTATTACGAGTACGTAATGATATGTATTACGAGTACGTAATGATATGTATTACGAGTACGTAATGATATGTATTACGAGTATTACGAGTACGTAATGATATGTATTACGTATATATATTTTACGTCTTGCTTAAAATATTATGTAAAATAATGGGATTTTAACAAAACTAAAACATCCGTGCTATTTTACAGAATACAATTTCCTACCATAAAAACTCATTTTTAATTATAAATTTTTGTCATAAATGGTGTATGTTATTTCGGAAAGCCAAAATTGGTTCGTGGAATACGAGTTTGCGAAATTCGCAGAGCCCATATATTGAGCATTTGGGCTCTAAGGGGTTAGAGATTCTATAATAAAACGTATGCCTTCGGGGGGAATTCGCACACCAAACGGTGTTATACCATATATACAGATCCATTAAAATTGTATGTCCAAATTAAATTACTTGTTGTTTTTTCGCAAATTATGTCATGTGTAAAATAAATAAAATATAAATATGGTATTTTGAATAATTAATAAAAACATAATACATGTAACCATATTTTAAAACGCTAAATTCGCCGAATTCCTTGATTACATCATCATAAATAATTAATATATTTAATTATATTATACTCCAGGGGTGGGCATACATGAGGTCAACGAGAGCCACATTCTGGATTTTCATATTGTATATATCAAGAGCCACACCATAGCCACGTTCTCACGTAGTATTGAATACAATAATTCAAATTTATTATATATTCTACACAAATCTAAATTGCTACATAAAGTATAAAAAATACACATATAAGTAAAATATGAAAATAGCGCAGAATATGATTTGCACACATAAAGATCCAGGAGATGCGCGCGCACCCTACACATTGAAATCACAGCACACACGTATACTATACACCAATACTTGCGTCTTTGACAGATGCATTCATACATGCGCACCTTGTCACTTACAACATTTAGAAAGGAACATGGCGAAAATACAAGTATAATGTGGAAAGAAAGTATCTATATTTTTATAAGAGACATCATCGGGAGCCGCACTAAACCCAACGAAGAGCCGCATTTGCCCACATCTGTTATATTCAATCGATATGGATAAGGACAAGGAGTTCCACTCCTGGCCGTCTGCGGCCCCACCCCATATTGGCGTTGCGTGCCCTTTTTAAAAGGTAATTGTATCTTATAGTATATACACTTATGTACATCCATTTGTTAAATAGTATATGTAAAAATATCAATTTGTAGGCCATTTTAGAATTAATTGAATACTAAATACGATTAATTAAAATAATCAAAATTGAGTTAAGCAAGATAGCCTTTGCGATTTAGACTGCTCCTTCCAAAATAAATAAGAAAGATAGTTCATGTGCAGACACATAAAATAAAATAATTAATTTAAATATTTATTTATACTTTAGGGAACTAAATACATATTAATTATATTATATACTATATACATATTAATTAACTAGAGTTATCTTAAAATTGATACGATAATCGTCTGAATGTTATTGAAAACATAAACATAAATAATATATTAAATTTAAAGAAATGAAATAATAGACAAGTTAAGAAAACATAAATCTCAGTAGGTAAATATAATATTTTCAGTAAAATAACTATTTTGAATTACTCCAAGGGGGTGCGCAGTGCCCATACGGGGTAGAGCCGCAGAGTGGCCAGGAGCGGAATCCCTAGTATATGTTTTCATTATGTTTTTTTTAATTAGTTTATTTATGTCTATTAACTGTTCGCGGCCGTAGACTAATGGTTAGTATTCATGTCAGCGGGTGTCCTAAGTTTGATTCCTGGTAGATTCACTTTGGTATTTTTATTTTTACATTTTACAATAAGGTTTTTATATCACAACTTCCGGTGGATAAATCTATATCTAACACTTTCCATTCCATTACATTCGATAGAAACGCCACCTTGGTGTGTTTCTTGTTGTCAATACTGCACGTTACTTATTTCACTCAGAGTAATATATTGTAATTATACGCATAAAAAGCATAGAAAGTTTTCTGTGCGTATGAAACAAAAACTCCAGACGACACAACACAGTATGGAAAAGTGTATAAGTTATACAAGAAGAGACCGCAAACGCAATGGAGGGATAAATGCCCAAACAAAAGTTGACGATGTTATAGAGGTCGTAAAAGTATTGAAATGGAAGTGGGTTGGGCATATCGCTCGAACAACAGACTATCGTTGGATGTATGAAGTAATCCAGCGGTACGCAATAGGAAGAACTAAGCCTGTAAGAAGACCGAAGGCACGCTGGGTGGATCAAATACGTAAGCAAGCAACGATTATGTGACAGCAATGCGCAAAAGGAATAACTTGGAGAGGCTTATATCCTGCAGTTTATGAATGAAGGCTGATGATGATTGTAATTACTTATAGACATTTTTATCATTATTTTCATATCAAGAACATATTTAATACTTTCCATTCCATAGATGCCACCTTGGTGTTTTTTTTGCTGGCAATACAGTGTACACTGCTTATTTCACTTAGAGTAATATATTGGCATTATACTCGTAGATATTTTTATGTTATTTTAGCCAATCTAAAATAAATTTAACTTGTAAAAATTTCTCTCACATGAAGCAGATATAAAAATGTTAACATTTCTCCCACATGAAGCAGAAGTAAGATTTGTTAAAATTTCTCTCACATGAAGTAGAATTAAGACTTGTTAAAATTTCTCTCACATGAAGCAGAAGTAAAACTTATTAACATTTCTCTCACATGAAGGAGAAGTAAGACTTGTTAAAATTTCTCTCACATGAAGCAGAAGTAAACTTGTTAACATTTCTCTCACATGAAGCAGAAGTAAGACTTGTTAAAATTTCTCTCACATTGAAGCAGAAGTAAAACTTGTTAAAATATCTCCCACATAAAGCAGAAGTAAAACTTGTTAAAATTTCTCTCACATGATGTAGAATTAAGACTTGTTAAAATTTCTCTCACATGAATCAGAAGTAAAGCTTATTAAAATTTCTCTCACATGAAGCAGAAGTAAAACTTGTTAACATTTCTCTCACATGAAGCAAAAGTAAGACTTGTTAACATTTCTCTCACATGAAGCATAAGTAAAACTTGTTAAAATTTCTCTCACATGAAGTAGAATGAACACTTATTAACATTTCTCTCACATGAAGTAGAAGTAAGACTTGTTAAAATTTCTCTCACATGAAGGAGAAGTAAAATTTGTTAACATTTCTCTCACATGAAGCAGAAGTAAGATTTGTTAACATTTCTCTCATATGAAGCAGAAGTAAGATTTGTCAAAATTTCTCTCACATGAAGCAGAAGTAAGATTTGTAAAATTTATCTCACTTGAAGCAAAGTAAAAAAAAATAAAATTTCTTTCACATGAATCAGTAGAAACAGGAAGAGTGAAAAATATTTAGACAGCAACGGATATGACTCAATTAATCTAAAGTCGTGAAGAACCTGTAGTGTAGAATATCAAGCAGAGTTGTATTTTAATTTATTTTTATTTATGTCGAGGTTTTAAACATAAAGGTTTGAAGTTTACTATTATATTCAATATTTTTTTGTCAATTTCATTTCACGATGTCCTGACCTTATGCCTAAGCACCTGTTGCACGGGTCTAGTAACGGAACTGAGGACCATTTGATAAACATGATCCTTTATCTGTGTTCATTATTCATATCAAGAACATAAAAGGGTACATTTTGACTTCTCACACCACTCTCGTTTTCGCACATTCAGATATCAATGGAAAACTTTTGTTCAGGCCATGATATACTCGTAGATGTGGCAGTTTAGAAATTCAGCTCCAAACCTGTCTTTCGACAGCATAAGCTAAGACAATACGTGATGAACATTTTCTATGGCTCAATCGGAAATCAAGGACAGTGGCGGGACACTTTGATTTAAGGAAACTATCGCGGGTAACACCCTTTTTTCTTCTCACCTTGCTCTAATAACGGCACTAAGGACTAATGGCTAGAGGGTATTGTGTTACACATTCATTTTATATACGCAATCTCCGTGGCCTAGTAGCTATAGTTCGGAAATTCTAGGAAGAGTCTTGTGACAGCTCACAAATTTGCCCCAATACAACCTTGTAACGATGTTCAGTAATTTTAATTATTTTATCAACTTTAATATACCAAGTTATTTAGGTAAATACATTACATTAGGTTGTATTGGGGCAAATTTGTGAGCTGTCACAGGACTCATCCTAGAATTTACGAACTATAAGACGTTTGATTTCCACTCTTCCACTCGGGTATATCGGGTTCCATTTCACAATACATTTTATACACGCGACCTAGTTGGTAAGAAGCTTGACTTCCACACGGGTTTTCGGGTTCAATTTTATCATAAATAACACATACGTGATCTCTGTGGCCTATTGGTAAGGTATTTGACTTCCACGTAGGAGTTTCAGACTTAATTCTAACGATACCCAAAAAATGGGAACTAGTCGTCTGACAACAATGTTTAAACACGTTAAAGAGTTAGTTTAGTAACAATACTCACACACGCTGGACGTGTAGGAGTGCTGTTTCCTCTCCACGTGTGGAGTAGTATTATAAAACATGCGCCATTCGAGGGGAGTAGAACAGCGAGGGTTTCGAACCGACGACCTTCCGCACGGAAGTCCAGCGCGTTACCGCGCGGCTATTCTAAATCCGTACACCTTCTCATACATACCCTTAGATTATTATGACGTTTGTACGTTTCCTTCTTTCAAAATATCATACACTTGATCCAACCATACTTTCCTTGATCTTCCTCTCACACACCTTCCACCTACATTTGTACAATACATCCGTTTTTTAGTCTTTCTTCATTCATTCGTTCCAAATGCTTTGACCATCTCAACGTACTCATCTCCATCTTACTCACCACATCAGCCTCAAGTTCACATTCATCCCTAATTTTATTCCGTATAATGTGATATATGGTCACCCCGTGTATTCTTTTCATAGCACGCATTTCCATATTACGTTAAAATATTTTGCAGGGTTGGCCTAAACTGAGTTATATCCGAACTGTTCAAATATGAGCTGACAATCTTATAAAATATTCTTATGTCAATCTTATAAAATATTCTTAGGTCAATCCTATAAAATATTCTTAGGTCAAACATATTTCTTCTGTCTGACAAGGTTGCGAGACTCATCATTTTCAACAACAGCCCGTCATCTAAAAAATCTCTAGAGATTTGAAGTTATTGATGTTCACAATACAAAATCCATTTATATTTAGATTGTTCAGAATTTCAGATATCCTTTTTTGTACACAATACATCTAACATATAGATTAAAATTTTGTGGAATATTTGAAGCCTTAATAATTTTACCCTTTATGCCAGCGATTCCGAATGGGGAAATATTGCCACCCAGGGGGTTTTAATTTTTAGGGGGCGTTGAGATGTACGTAGAGAATAGAATGCCTCGACTTATTCTATCGCCTCTTCTTCATCCATACAACTTGTCATCAGCGGTGGCTGGTCTGGAGGTGCGTTGGTGCGCTGAACCGGAGAAATAATTCGCAATAATTAAATTATATGTTCGCAAACATGACTTCCAAAAGTGTTAAATATTTGTATAGATTAAATATGTATTATATAAGAATACTGACAAATAGTACGAGTATTTTTATTTAAGCAAAAATTAAAAAAAAAATTTAAAAAATATTCCTTTCAAATTGACCGGCCAAGTTTGCCAATATAGTACTATCGGAGCGATCTCCAATACGCACCGGACGGAAACGCAAATTCATATAGGGCAGACAGAGACGTACAGTAAACCGTGAGACAACGATATTTCATATTTGCTCAGCGTCTCGAGGTGCGTTGGTGCTCAGCGCACCTCGGGGCCAGCCGCCGCTGCATGTCATACAAATGCTACGATTTCTCAGATTTTTTACGTTTCCTTCTTTCAAAATATCATTGTATTGTATTACACTTTCGTTGTATACAGTGACATATAACCTAGCAGGCTTATTACCAAGTTGAAATCTCTTTCAACCTACTAGAAAACATGTTAAAGAGGCCTTAAGTTAAAACCAAACTGGATTTTTTTTCAAAAAATCTGGGTTGTAGCGGGATTTGAACCCGCAACTTCCAGATTAGGAGACAGGCGTCTTACCAACCAAGCCACGGAGGTCATCATTTATTAAACATATTTTCCTTGGTCTACATCTACCCCACCGTCTACTCCCTTCTGCACTATATCTTTGTTTTGTTAGTCTTTAACCTCTCCGTGAGTACCACCCCAACCGTGGGGCCATGAAATACTGAGTCAGATAGCGTATGGCCTCGCGGTTGGGGCGCAGTGATTATTTCTCGAATATTCCCAGATTATGTCAGGATTTGGACTACCAATGACATCTATTGATGATACTACATAATTAAATCATTTATCGGCTAGTTACATGTTTTACCAACTGAACAAACGATGTTTTAAAATTTTCATTAATATCTTACTACTCGAGAGGTTAATTCTGTGTTCTGTTACACATTGTACAGTACCCGATGGAAAGTAATACACATCGAGCTTAAGACAGATTGTCAGCCATAATCAGCTAACTTCAGCTTTGTAGAGCGTCGTCTCTGTCATTCATGCACGTGTTCCGTCGCGAGACTGTTATCGTATCGTGCAACAGAGACGACGCTCTACAAAGCCGAAGTTAGCCGATTATAGCTGACAGTCTGTTTCTTAAGCCCGATGTGTATTACTTACTACCGGGTATTGTACGTGTATGCTTCTAAGTACAGCACCTGGCGGTAAGTAATACACATCGGGCTTAAGAAAGAGACTGTCAGCCATAATCGGCTAATTTCGGCTTTGTAGAGCGTCGTCTCTGTCGCACGATACGCTAACAGTCTCGCGACGGAATACGTGTATGAGACAGAGACGACGCTCTACAAAGCTGAAGTTAGCCGATTATGGCCGACAGTCTCTTTTTTAAGCCCGATTGATACTGTCTAATTCGAGTATATATGTTTAAGGACTCTATCGACTTTGTTTTTCCTCGTTACACGCCGTTCGATATCTCTCGTAACACTTCCATCATCTGAGAAGATTCTAATTAAATAACAGAATTCCTCAACTTATCCCATCGCCTTTCATTGTTCACCCACGTAAAATTTAAACCGCGAATCCCAATAACTGAGTCTGGACTATGGTCTGTTGTTGGAAGTGATGAGTGTTACATGGTCTGTTGTTGGAATTGATGAGTGTTACAACCTTGTCATATGGAAGAAAAATGTTTGACCTTACACCATTCTTTAAGATTGTCGGCTCGTTTTTCAATAGTCCGGATCTAATTCAGTTTATCATGTTACACGTTCCTTGTAGGCCCACTCAGCAAAGAAGTGTTTTGTTCCACAGTGAAGCGGTGGCCACTAATTATTTGTACAACTCTTGCGTAATAAGAACACACATATTGGGCAATCAATATGGACATTTTATGGATTTTTATGTGATTTTGACTATTTGTCGGAATTAATCGTATAAGGTTACTTTGTTGTACTGTTCGTTTTATACTAGTTTTTTTTCTATTGTTAAACACTGCTTACAGGTTACATTTTATTTTTTGTGTTTTTAAATTTTTTTGTATCACTAAGGTAATTTGACCGTTAAAGTAAATTAAAAAGAAACAGTTTTATATCTGATAGAATTATTTGTTTTAACAAAACAAATGAACCAACGTTTTAGAAGAATTTAATATTGTACATTTTTACTTTTCCACGATACAAGAACCAAAAGTATCGAATGTTATACTCTGAGGGTTTGACTTATCTTAAAAATCTCCAAGGTGGCGTTGGTCTAAGAAATATTGAGAAACCCTGGAAAATATAGATTAGAAGGGATGTACAAATACTATCTGAGAGATGTATTAGTAACGGGGATTTAATAATGGAATTTTCGATAATGAGTGATAAGCAACCATATGTGTATGTTCTCTATATTTATCTTAATCATATATTCTCTATAGTTATAATATTGTACATTATGTATATATTTTATAATACTCACTCGGACCCTTAGAGATAAAGATCCTCTGCAGAATATATGGTTCAATTTATAACAATCGCACGTGCAAGTGGAAACAGAGGTATAACGAGCTCTACTCTCTGCATGGCGAAGTTAGCGTAGCAAAAGTTATAAAAACTGTTAGACTGCGCTGGTTTGGGTACTTATACCGCATGCAGGATGTGACAGGGCGAAGGACAGTAGGAAGACCAAAGCTAAGAGGACTTGATGGCATGTCAGATAACTGCCACACACTGGGTGTTATCAATTGGTGGAGGGATGCCGCTGAGAGATACAGGTAACAGATTCCTACAGACAGTCAATCCAGTAGGGTTAATATTTTAAGGTTGGTGATAAAGATAATGATACTACCTCCATTACCTACTTTATAAGATGATCATTTGGAAACTTAAAGTTCAATAAAATAAAGGTCCAAGTCTGGTAAAAGAGTTTGTTTGGTAACAATACTCGAATGCGCCAGAAGTGTGCGGTTGTATTGCCAACATGTATCATAACGAACAGCGAGTTTCGTGCCTACTCTGGTGGTTCTAAAAACTAAAAGGTCCAATAAATGAGCCGAAGACCATGTTGTCTCACACTCTTCAACATGTCCACATCACCAATGCGGATATGTTGAATCAGGCAATGAAATCATAATATTATTTTTTCACAAATTCAAGAATACCGTGATCAATATATTTGTTGTTATCTCATAAACAGAGATTGTTTATTATGATTGGTAAGTCAAGTTAATTACTCTTCTTGTTTTACGTCGTCCTTTACTGTCCATGCAGTGAGACTCTGGAACCAGTTACAAACCAATGTTAGACTCGTTCCCTCTTTGGCATGCTTTAAGAAGCGACTGAAAAAACTCTTAATTTCTAGTCAGTAATATAACGTGTTCCATTCCTGATTTTTATTTCTTCTCCACCATACCTTCCTTTTCCTTTGATTGATGATATCTTAAATTTACTTTTACCACGTATATTGTTCATAAATTTTGTAAAGATGAATAATAATTTGAATATTTTTTGCGACTTTGTAACTTCCTTTATTTAATTTTGTCTGGTTGGTTGGAAGAGATTGCCGCCTGGAAACAAGACCGCCAGATTATTTTACAATGAAATGTTAAATAAATAAATAAATACAAATCTAAAAATAAACATAAAATAGATATAACAGCACAACCGTGTTATAAAAATATCCAATTATCTTCAAAATAGGATATATGGTATATCTTTTCAGATAATTCAAATAAGTTCTTCATTTTTAAATCTTATACTTTCAACGTAATTTTACGACTAAACATATTGTCAACCCCTGAAAATGGAATCACGAAAAAAAAAAGGAAATTGAAAATGAATGTTTTTTTAAGAGTGAAGTGTTTTTCTCACTACGTATATGGTATACAACGATGGGGGAAGATTTACGATATATATTGAACGATGTGACAAGAAACAAGGTCAATGGGGCACTAGAATACTTATGCTCGAACCGAACGATGGTTCACAAGAGTATTTTGGTGATAAGTGGATGTGGGAAGGGAGTAAAAGAAAACGTAAAGTTGAAAAGCGTGTATTGAGGCGATCATATGGCGTGATACAATATTGAATAAAGTTGTATAAAATATGAATGTGAACTAAGGACCAAAAAATATCTTTGAGGTGGTTTAGACATTTTATAAGAACGAGTGATAAAAAACTGACTTAAAAAATAAAATAAAAGTGATTGGATACCGTACAAAGGGGAGACCGAGAAAGGTAGGTGTATCGGAAGTATGCGTCACCTAAAACATATGATTTATTTGTTTTCTTGTTTTGTATTGTATAATATTTTGATATTTGTTGGATGTACTTGCTGTGCCTCGACTGTAATGAAATGTTCCTTATGCGCGGCCTTCGCGAGAGATAGTATCAAAAGTCGGCCGGCCCATGCATGCGAAAATGTGCGAGATATGTAATATCTCGCAAGTCATGATGACATGCACGGGTGAAAATAGGCGCTTATGATGAGCGATTGGCCGCACATAAGGAGCGCAAAACGTCAAAAATACATTCTCAGTGCACTCCAGTCTACTGTGTTTTACTTACGACAAACTTCTACCTGCTAAAGAGGAATCTCTTCACCCTGTTACTTTTTACCGGAAAAGCAAGAAGTAAACCGGAATCTTCGAGTATTGAGGGGTAGCCATCCCCCTATTTTAGTCTTTGTACCAGTGTTGTACAGTAGGTATGCGGCTAAACCACTTAAATGAAATGTTGGAAGTTGTGAGAAAAAGTTGAAAGAGCTGTGACAGAGTTTGTATGAATGTAAAAGAACCTCAGTGGCTTAATTGGTTAAACAGCTGATTTACTAATAATTTTAAGAAGGTTTATTCTTAATTTATTCATCGAGCTGTGAGAAATTTCTATTTCCGTAAATTCATTCAATCAAATCATTCCGTGTACGAGTAGGAATGCTCTTAATATTTCTAAATTTAAGAATAGGGCACTACAAATATCCTCAACTGCCGATGACGCAAGCAAATATGTTTTTGCGTATTGGTTTGTCTGAAAAGTAATTTCGTATTTTTAGGTCAAATTTAAACGAAAGATTGCACCAAATGCTCATAGTTAGTTGTTTTCAATATTTTCAGTATTTTAGCAATCTTCGTGACGTAATAATAAAACGTTTGTTATTTTCGGTCAAAGTTTTAATTTGGTCGTTATCAGTAGAAAATCGGTCTTTTAGAGCGAACACCACATTCGAGTGTCCTACACCATTACGACTTTTTTAAAATTACATTTGACACACACGATTACCAACTGCATCCTCGCCATACACTTCATATATTTTTTGGTCAAGCACTGAAAAACACCAAATTATGTCCCATCTTCAATTCAATTCGAAGTACAATTTGGTATAATGTCATTAAGAGAGCAAACTCCCCTCAAGGGCGTTCTAGCTCGAGATTCGGTGTCTACCAGCTATAGCAGCGCCCAAGCGAATCATGTTTAAAACTTTCTTTGCATATAGTACAACCTTGTGGGATTACTGCTATGTGGCAATCTCTACTCATAAACATGTTTATTAGGTCTTAAGTGAAAGTTAGAATGGAAACTGGGCTCTAGCAGCAATGCAACCTGCGATCTCCGGATCGGAAGATAGGCATCTTACCAACTAAGCTACGAAGGTCGTCAAAATGATGCAAAAAAACACTTAAGCAATTTGGGTAAACATTGATCGAAAATACACTGATATATGTAGAATGTTTATTCATAATAACATACATTCAGCGTGTTTGATATGAAGTAAGCATCGAGAATTTTGCCCTAGTTACATATATCCCTATTTTGTCCTAGTTACATACTCATATATTCAAGAAATACGAAACTACTTTTCTGTCTACATATTAACATGAACATAGGTCGTGTATTGAAATGTTTTAAACATATTGTGTAAAGAATAAAACGTACAATTTTTCCATTAATAAAAAAAACACATACGCCTCTGTCTGAAACGGCCTCCAATCCCCAAGCTTTCAAAAGGTTAAGAGCCACCCTTTATTGGACTTTATTGGACTATCCGCCGGGAAAATCCATGCTACCTTTTTATCGGGGTCACTCAATATTGACCACCGAGCGTAATTAATATTCTTTTGAAATCCTGCATGGAATCAAAAATGAATTATTTGGTGTAAAATCAGCTTTAAACGGCGTGATAAGAGGACAAGCTATGGAAAATAATATTAGATAATATTTATTTTATTTATTTAACACTTTTATTGCAAATGCAATCTGGTGGGCTTATTGCCAGGCGACAATTTCTTCCAGCCAACCAGACAAAAGTAAATGAAGCAAGAAACGTGGTCGCATAAATCATTCAAATGACTATCCATCCCCACGAAATCCATAAACATATACGTGAACACATGCCCACGAACTCCACAAAGACGGACAATCACCCGAACATTCTTTTTCATATAAAGTAAGATATCATCAATCAGAAGGAAAGAAAGGGATGGTGGAGAGGAAAGGAAAAGAAAAATCAGGAATGAAACACGTTATTTTACTGACTAGAAATTAAGAGTTTTTTCAGTCGCTTCTTAAAGCATGCCAAGGACGGAGCGAATCTTATATTGGTTTTTAACTGATTCCAGAGTCTCACTGCATAGACAGTAAAGGACGACGTAAATAAAGAGGAGCGGTGAACTGGAAAGACCAATAAACAATATCTGTTTGAGCGTAGCGCTAATCCATGATTAAAAAGACGCTGAAAAATTTCGACGATATAGAGGGGGTGGCGGGACAGTTAAGGATATTATACAATAGAGACAGTATGTGAATTTGGCGTCTATTTCTAACATTCAACCAGTTCAATGCCTTCTGGCATGAAGTTATATGATCGTACTTTCGTAGGTTGAAAATGAATCTTAGACACACATTTTGAAGACGCTGTAATTTGTCCAGCTGTTCTTCTGTAACATCCAAGTAACATAGAATACAGTGTTGAATATAAATTAATACGTGTTTTTAAGTCACTATATTCCGAAAGTAGAGCATGTATTAGAGTGAACGGTTCCTTGACTGACTGGTTAAATATTTCAAAAGGTCCAAAATAGTATAGACACTTTTACTCCGCTTTATCGTGAACAACACACATAATATCGTGAACAACACGCATCATATCGTGAACAACACACACCATATTGTGAACAACACACATCATGGTGTAATTAATATACACTTCAGTTCTCGACAACTCACCTGATGATGACATAACGAATGTCGAAATGCATTGTGATTTGTAATAAAGTGCAATTAAACAAAGTAATCGTGTTTTACTTTTATATCTTTTCGCTACAATTTGAAATGACATTTAAACATATGCTCTCATTTATAGTTTTATCGCAAAACTTTCACATTTCAAATGATGACATTAAAGACCCTGTGGTATTTTAACCATAATATAGTGAATGTTATGGCGCAAATGTGCGATACTCGGAATGAGTTTATTATATTCACGTATTGTGTTGCTGTCAGGGAACCTTTATTTGTTTGTTTGAATTAATCTGATATTTATGTATTTGTTTTTTTTTCTGCCATCTATTTATTTTTTTCTTATTCTCCATGTGCAAGGGTGTGGGCTGAAAAACATCTGATGTACCCGTGGTATCAAAAGGTCTGGGCTCGCTCTATATTGGTGGGGTGTATCTTGGCCGAGGGTATGCTATTAGATAAGCCCAGACCTTTTGATAGCTTCTGTCATTAATGTATTTTATGTGTTTTTGAAGTGTCTTTAAATATATTATGTACATACTATGTTGCTATAAAAAAAATTGCTACTGGATGTTCTGATTTGACATGTTTAATTATGCCAAGGTGCACTGACAAGTCAATATTTTAATACTCAAGCAGACTGTTCTCAACGAGCTTTAGTAGGGTTGTAGATGGAATTGTAGACTGGTAAAATAGGATTTTGAAGGTGTGTAACATAAGCTCCAACTAAGATTTTTTTATTCTTGATTATTAACTTTAAAAAAATCTCACCCACCTCAAATAACTTAACAATTCCTACAGAGTCTTAGCCTCTCAGACGAATATTTGTTGCCTCCTCTCAGTTTCCAGCTTAATCTGGTATGGTCATAGTTGAGAATCGTCCCGGATGCCAAAATATAAGACCTTAATCGATAACCTAAAGCGATAATGGAAGTATACACGAAAAGGTGTGGTCTGAAAAATATCTGACGTTCTCACGGGCCTTGTTTACTTTACACTATAAGGAGGTTCACAATTACCGCAAAAGTTCATAATCAATCCAAACTTTAATCCAAGCTTTCAAAACAATAAAAAATCAAAATTATATACACATAAAAATGTTCAATTTTTTAACGAAAAGCTAAAAATTAATTAGTCGAGAGCATAATAAATTTTCTTTCTTAATATGTTAACTATAGATTTAAAAATTATAGAAGTGCACACACATAGTAACATTCAAAAGTCCACGAGTCATCTTGAATTAATTTTCTGCCTGAAGGAAACTGTTGTGCCCAATAATTCCCTATGGAACACAACACAGAATATTCTCCGTAGAGAAATAAAACGTGGTTTAATTAGTGTTAGGCCATTCCCTTATATTGAAAGACACTTGATAACCACGCGATATTTTATGTTTTATATTTCAAAATATAACGAAATAACACCTCTTCTATCGGCTCTATTAGAGGTCTCAAATTTATATACATACTAGAACTTGTTGAGGTCAGTAGCTTTTGGACCTCAGTGGTTAATTTAAATGTAAGTTCTCGGATGTAAAATGATAAATTAAAAATAATTTGGTTTAAAATTATTTTTTAATTATTTTTTAAATAAAATAAAAAATCACAGAAATAAATAAGCTATATATGGTAGGTATATGCTCATCGTAGATAAGATAAGATTATACATTATTTATAGTTAAGGCATATTAAAATTGTGGAAGTTTAAAGGCATTGTAATTTGTTTTATCAAACACTGTTTATTCCACTCACATAAAGTGGAATAAACAGTGTTTGATAAAACAAATTATAAAATACGATAAGATTGTTAAAACCTTAACCCAAATCATATTTCCTCTTTAATCCTCAAAAGTATTGTAAATTTATTTATTTTCTTAGAAAACAAGGTTGCGTACCTCTTATAAACGTCTCGGCACTTTACTAAATTGTTTTCGACAGCCTGTGAAATCGGTTTAGAGGTGTATACGAGTATATGAAACTCTGTATGGAGGGAAAATTATAAGCTGCGGAAGGTGAGGTCCACCTACAATACTTGAGGTACCCCTGCTCTGATAAGTAACAACTTGTTGAAGCGTTTGGTGTTACACTCGTTAAACCATTTGCTTTGAGTTCAAAGCTTTACTTGGCTTACGTTCACACCGAGCTCTTCAATTGAGTTCCCTTGTTTCAAAATAAATTAGAAAGAGAATTACTGATGTATTTTAAGATGAAGAGTTTAAAGGTAAGTTCTATTAAGACAGATGTAATTGATGTGGGTAGTTTGAAAAACATTCATATATTTATATTATAGAATATTTAACAATAAACATCTTTATTTTTTTACTAGGCAATTTACCGACACTACGGTGATTTGTGTCACCACATCAAAGTCACTAAAGCAATTATATGTCACGAGTCAATAAAATAAGAGAAATAAAAAAAAATGCACTTTATAATTTATCCACCCAAACTAGGATGATTGTGCCATTATACGAGTCAAATTAAAGTCATTATGCAATTATATGAGTCAATATAATTAAACTAATTTTAAAAAATAACAATTCTAGATAATTTAAAGTTAGGATGATTTGTGCCATGAGTCTAATTAAAGTCATTATGCAATTATACGAGTCAATATATTGTAATAAAACTAATTTAAAAAAATAACAATTCTAGATAATTTAATGTTAGGATTATTCGTGCCACGAGTCAATTAAAGTCATTATGCAATTATACGAGTCAATGTAATAACACTAATTAAAAAAATAACAATTCTAGATAATTTAAAGTTAGGATGATTCATGCCACGAGTCAAATTAAAGTCATTATGCAATTATACGAGTCAATATATTGTAATAAAACTAATTTAAAAAAATAACAATTCTAGATAATTTAATGTTAGGATGATTCGGTGCCACGAGTCAATTAAAGTCATTATGCAATTATACGAGTCAATATATTGTAATAAACCTAATTTAAAAAAATAACAATTCTAGATAATTTAAAGTTAGGATGATTCGGTGCCACGAGTCAATTAAAGTCATTATGCAATTATACGAGTCAATATATTGTAATAAACCTAATTTAAAAAAATAACAATTCAAGATGATTTAAAGTTAGGATGATTTTGTGCCATGAGTCAAATTATTCATTGTGTAATTATATGAGTCAATATAATAAAACTAATTTAAAATAATAACAATTCTAGAGTCAATATAATAAAACTAATTTAAAAAAATAACTATTCTAGATAATTTACAGCTTCAACTGATTGAACTTCAAAAATTTAACAATCGATCTACTCATATAAATGAAAAAGTTCTTGGAAGAAAGAAGAAATGCAATATTCATTGGACGTGACAAAGAAACAGTGAAGTGAATCAAATCTGTTATGTAAAGGACAACCAAAAAACTTAGTCTCAGCATTCAGTTCAGATTTCTTCTGTTATATAATGTGGTTCTAATTTTTCATTCAAATTGTAGAATACTAGGAACCATATTGCTAGGTGATGCTCATAATATATATAAACACTGTGTCACTCAATTGATTCAATATCTCTAAACCCAGCGTCACTGAGTGTTGGGTCAACACATTGGTTCTGTAAGTTGGTACATAGAAAAGAGGAGCCTTCTTTTACGGTTGTAATTGTTGGAAACTTAAAAACGAAGTGCTTTTAATATTGCGGAACTTTTAATATGGATAAAGCGATGGAATTTTGCCTTCTTGTTACGAGGTTTCTATAATTACGTTAAAAGTTCGATATGGTATGCATATTTAATAATTATCCTCTTTTCTATACTATAAATATCTCGTACGTGTTGCTTTTTTATTTCAGTAATTGCATTGATCCGCTACACGTCTTGCTACCTTCTATCCCGAGGCTCTCTTCAGGTGGAATAATACCGGTTTGTTATAAGATCAGTGCTTATTATCCAGAATGTCAGACTCCCGATGGACATCCGAAACAATCCAATGGTACCCAAGAGGCATAAAGAGGCCCAGAAGAAGGCTGAAGGTACGCTGGATAGATGAAATCAGGAAGTATGGCAGCATCACATGGCATCAACGAGCAAAAAACCGAACTATTTGGAATCAACTTGAGAAGACCTTCATCCAGTAGTGGATCGACCCTGCTTGACAATGATGATGATATATATTAAAAGTTTATGTGCAAACCCCTACATATATTCAGGGGTTCGCACTATAAAATTTGTTTCGTCTTAGGGGTACGTGATTAAAAAGTTAGGATACCAAAAGAGCATACGTTTCTTTGTGTTATTCTATTCTAATATATACACTTTCAAAAACATATCATACTTCATATATGCCGCTCCTATTGTTAGTGTAAAATCTTCGTGGCCTAGTTGGTAAGACGCCTGTCTCCCAACCCGGTGGTTGCGGGTTCAAATCCCGCTAGAACTCAGATTAAAAAAAAAAGGATTCCAGTCTGATTTTCACTTAAGGCCACTTTAACATCATTCTGGTTGGAAAAGACTGCCACATGGCAATACGTCCTCCAGGTTATTCTGTATACAACGAAAGTCTAATACAATATAATACAATATGAGCACTCTGGAAGTAAGCGTGATACAATAATATAAAATTCCACGAAGTTTAAGCCGAAACCTTTGATAACACATTTTAATACTTTTTTGAAGTGTTTACATTGAAGATAAGAAAAATATAATAAATACATACAGTTTCATGGGAGTGAATTCGCGTTAAGGGGGATTATTGTTCATACAAATAACACCAATGAATATACCATACAGTACCATAGACTCTCGACTAGCCGGGGTGGGGTGGTAGGGGAAAAATTACCCGGATAACAAACTTTGAATAGTTTTCATCGTAAAAATATTCCAGAAATTCCGGTCCATGGCGTGTTTTCAGTTTTATTTTCTGTTACATTATTATCAATTTCTCTTCTTTAATTCTGGTACATATCGATTGAAAAATTATTTATACATGTCAAATGGTATTTCTAAATTTGCTTAAAAAATCGAACTTTTATATAAATCCACAACCCGATTTTTGTGAACCCGAATAATTGAGAGTCTACAGTACTTATTCGCCTTTACATGGCCATTATCTGTCATACGCGTATACTCGTATTATACTGGTTTAACGAGTATGTTCCCTCTTTTAGCACTCCGGAGGTCACAAATTTAAAGTCAATGAGTTGAACTGGTTGGTACCTTATTTTAAGTTATCTTGGACATTCTATTCCAGAAGAGGTACCGTATTAGAGAATAAATTTTGTAAAGTATGTTACATTGAACTTACGAAGTAAATTTCGTAACTCCATAGAAGTAATAGATAGTTCTTAACATAACAAATTTTGTTAAGTATGTTATATTGAACTTACGAAGTAAATTTCGTAACTCCATAGAAGTAATAGATAGTTCTTAACATAACAAATTTTGTTAAGTATGTTACATTGAGCTTACGAAGTAAATTTCGTAGCTCCATAGAAGAAATAGATAGTTCTTAACATAACAAATTTTGTTAAGTATGTTATATTGAACTTACGAAGTAAATTTCGTAGCTCCATGGAAGTAGTAGATAATTCTTAACATAACGAACTGAATTTGAAGAATTCTTCTATTATATTTAGGCAGTATTTTCTCAGATAATGGAAGGGTTACGAGGGAAACAAAGTCTATGAGGCACTAAAACATACACTATACAAATATATACTAAACATGTGTAAATATATACTCCAATCGTAAATAGTATCGAAATCTGCCAAGATGATAGTCCAAAACAGTAATTTAGTGCCAACTTTGATATATGGGAGATAAATAAGACCGAATATGATATATGCTGTAATATGTTAATGCATGCACTTAGAAGAACAAATAAAATGACAGAATACGGAATGAAATGATAAATAAATATACAGGTTTATTGATAGCAACATAGTATGTACATAATCCATTTAGACACATTTCAAGAACACATTAAAAAGAGAATACATTAAAAAAACAGAAGTTATTAAAAGGTCTGTGCTCATCTACTAACATCCCCCCGGCCAACATACACCCCACCAATATAGGGGCGAGCCCAGCCACGGGGACACCAGATGTTTTTTCAGCCCACACCCTTGAACACGTAGAACAAGAAGATAAAAAAAACACAGAAAATAAATAGATGACAAAAAAAATACATTCAAGACGGAATGTATTTTTTTTTACGATATCTCGTTTCAGTAGCTCGCGGGCTTTCGTTTGAGGTGGTTGCTTTGCCCGTTTTGTGAACGTCGGCCGATATTTTTTTCATGTTTTCAGCAATTAAATTTCAATTATTATCACTTTTGACTTCAAATTTAATTAATTTAAGCGATTGGCTATGAATATTCTTATTTTTTCGATTTAAAATAGTTCATTTTAACATGTGTATTGAATACACAGCACCGGAACGCGTGGATTTTTTTGCATGATTTTTAGCACATGAAGAGAAAGGTTATTAGTAAAAAAACCTGAGACAAAATTATACATTCGACAGATTTAATTTCACCGATAAAACAATCGTTAATTCTGCACCAACCTTAATACATTAAAAGATCACATTTAGGAGTGTCTGCCCTCTAAACAGCGCTATAGTAAAACTACCCTTATATTATTATGATAATACAATTTAAAACCAATTTCATTAATTGAACTGATTATATTTATTTGGACCGCAGTATTAAGTGAGAACTGCTGACTTGCGACCTGAAAATCTTCCCTTTCTCTCCCAAAAAGTCTCGTTCAATAAATTTCAGACTAATGTGAGTCTGGATTATTTGGATTATTCTAAAGTACGAGTATTGTTCCGTTTCCGGTACGGAAGCTACAAAATATTACGAAAGCGCGTTCACAAACGTTGTTACTTCTCTTTCGTAAGGTTGTAAATATTTTATAGGATGTCTCAGAAATCCAGTAAATGCACATCTACGTGTTGAAACTGTTAAGAACTGTATATTTTTTGGTGTCAAGATTATCGTTGAGATATAAAAAAAACCCAACAGCGTTGAACGTCACTTGTAAATAAGTCGCGTTGGGGAAAACGATTTCGATATACTCGTATTATTGTGCAAAGCTTTACTTCTCTCAGTTATAAAAGAAAATAATTTATTAGCATTTTCTAAATTTAAGTAGTATACCATATATATGAATAAATATACATATCATCACACTGTTTCTTTGTTAGGGTAGGTAAAGAGAAAGGAGTGCCAGAATTTCTTATCGTGATACACCTCTTTCTCCTCCTCTGTGTTCATACACCTCACACAACTACGATTTATTTAACTTATTACCTTCCCTTCCTTCAAAATATCACTCACTCGATCTAACCATACATTCCTTGTTCGTCTTCGATCTCACTTTTCATTCTCATTTCCACTGAATCATTTTCTTTATTCATTCGTTCTACACACCCAAACCATTCCTGCAGGGTTCATGCTTATCTTACTTAATATTTCACCCTGTTCATATTTATCACTTCATTCAGTATTCTGTCTCATATATGGGGTGACAATGTAGACAGAATACGGAATGAAGGGATAAGGGATGAATTCTGTCTCATACATGGGGTGACAATGTAGACAGAATACGGAATGAAGGGATAAGGGATGAATTTGAACTTAAGGCAGATCTATTAAGTAATGTATATTTATTCAATACACGTATTTATTAGACTCATATAAATAAAATACTTTATATATAACTTAAGGGATTGAAAAATAAACGAGTCTAAACTATATTATCTCAATATATTGTAGAAAAAATACTTGCTTACGAAATTGTTAATAGTGTTAACTAGGCACCATCTCTTGTAAATAGGACGATTTGTGATTGTTTGTAGTTAAAAAACGTATTTGTAATTTGTTTTTATCAAACACTGTTTATTCCACTTTTTTTTTATAAGTGTTTGATAAAAACAAATTAATGTCTTTAAACCTCCACAATGCTTTAACTATGAATAATATAATAAACGTATATTTTTGTAAATTAAAAAAAAACAGAGGAATCTTTATTTTCAATCTGTTAGCACATTAGATTTTTTTTCATTCCTTTACTTTATATACAAATTTAGAATTTGATGTTTTGACTGTTTTGTCGGTTTTTGAGCTGAAATTCAAATAAATGTACCTGTGTTTTGTCGGTTTTTGAGCTGATTAAATGGATTTAATTGCGCAAAAACCCACATTGTATCTGATTTGATATTATAATTGAGGAAACATCATATATGAAACATATTTTTAATTCAAAACGATTTCAACCATAATATAGTAATTTATTTTGCTTGATATTTTTGTGAATACATAGTTGATTTATGTTTTTCGATAGGAGTGTGTGTTGAAGTATATAAAGCTGTCTATTAAAATGTGTATATGCACAAATCATCCTACTTTAGGCGAATTACCCATTAAAAAAAATTGTGTATGAAATTTGACATGCACAGAATACCGCTCTGGGCATAAAAGCCCCTGGCCTGTTGTGAACGTTAGTACGAATCAACTTATTTTGGAGTGGATTTATGATTTATTGATTTATATTTATGATTTGATATTTATGTATTTTATTATATAACATCTTGCATTTCTGTATTCATTCACACTGTCAGTAAACGAAATCAACTGTAAATTCATAAATACATATTTCACATCTAACAATATAAATAATACATGTCCATGAAGTGAGACTCTGGAACCAATTACAAACAAATGTTAGACTCGCTCCGTCCTTGGCATGCTTTAAGCGACTGAAAAACTCTTAATTTCTAGTCAGTAATATAACATGTTTCATTACTGATATTTCTTTCCTTCCCACCACCCTTTCTTTTTCCTTTGATGATATCTCACTTTGATATGTTTATGTCTATAAATTTCAATAATATGAATACTCCTCCGAATATTTTTTGCGACCGTGTAACTTGCTTTATTTAGTTTTGTATAGTTGGTTGGAAGAGATTAACGCCTGGCAATAACCCCGCTAGATTGTACTTAAAATTAAGTATTAAATAAAAATAAATAAATAAAGAGAAAATGGAGTGCCAGGCTGTGTACTGGCATGGAGAGAGGTGATTTATGGCATTTCTATGATCATGACGTGAATGTACAGGTTGATGATGGTACAAGTAAATTAATTTGCGAGGAACGAAAATAAATTCGTTACGTGGTTTGTAAACTACGCCGAGTAATAAAAAAAGTGAAATGAAGATCGTTAGCAGAAACCCAAACAGCGTTTTGTTGAAATATACTTTTGTGTACGGGGAAAACCACAAAGTAACTTGCCCTTGGCTAGGGGATAAAATTTCAAAATGTGTTTTTATATAGTCATCGTATTTATTTGCTTGTGTCGTAAAATTTTCTTAAATGAAAATAAAATACACAAATAACTCGTTTGAAAATTTATATTTTGTAATCATGAACCGCAATAGACTGTCAATATTCAAATTCCACTATTTAACAAATATAATTGTCTTCAGTGAGATACAGGCAAAAGCGTAGTTTACTGGGGACACGACAAATGAAAGGCGACAAACCCAGATCCATTAAAATTATATGTTCAAATGAAATTATCTGTTGTTTTTTCGCTAATTGTGTATTAGATTTTAAATCTTAAGATCTATCCATAAAATTATTCTCGAAAAATCCAATTCTTCTTGTTCTATGTAAGCGTTGTTCCACTAAAAAAACAACTCTATGTTCTTTATACCACTATAAAAAAAGTCTTCGACAATTACGTAAGTCTACTTGGTAAAATTTGTTGAAATAAATTATTATTTTTGTCAAACACTGTTTATTCTACTTTTTTGTGACGGTATAACCCTACCGGTTTCAAGGCTTTCACCTCATCTTAAAGGGAGCGTAAACAAGACTAAATGATGTTCGAACTGGTACCGATATACACGCTTCAACGGTTGGGGGCTGAGGGGTGAGGGAGGCATGGGACAATTTTGGTCAAGATTGGAGAGATTTTTGGGAAATAACTGTTCAACAGATGTTCGGATCGGTGTACTGACTTAGAAATTTCTAGGAATGGAATACTTAGCAAAAGTGGTGTGTATAAACTTTTATGTGCTGACTGAAATATATCTGACTGAAATATATCCTATAACTGAAATATATCTATAAACAACATTTGTTGATATTTTGTGATATTCATACATATACGAGTATTGATTTTAAATATACACATTAATATTAAATAATTTTAAACAATTACTTTTTTATTATTACTACTGCTTTTTTGTAGCTACATGTTAGTTTAAGATAAATCTATGTATCTTTGTCAATAATTTTAAGTACTTGTGTAACTTATTATGTGTGCATTTTTATATAAAATACTGTTGTTGTGTCGGAAATTAAATTAAAAATAAATGCTGAGAGTCTCGTGAGTTGAGAAAGTCCATTATGGAAATTGATGAATAAAGATAGAGAAGTATTAAAAACCATCAAAAGGAGGAAGTAAGAGTGCTTTGAACATGAAATATGTAGAGAGAAATATTATATTCTTCAACTTAACAGTTATAGATGAAATTTCAAGGCAAAGTAAGTTTGGGAACAATACACATCTGGTTGAAGAACTTAATGTTTGATTGTAATATACCTTTATTCAGAGCTGCTGCCTCAAGGGTCAAGATAGTCATGCTTATTGCCAAACTCTGAAGAGGAGAGGAACTTTGAAGAAGAAGGAAATATATTTTATGAGTTACAAAATATTTTAATATCAAGTATACACGAAGATGTCTGATATGCAATAAGGAAAATACTTTTTTAAAATTTTTATCCACTTTGCACGGATTTTTCCGTTTGCTTATCGTTATACTGTCACATAGTAAAATAAATTAATGGATAATTTTAAGTTGACAGGTATCAAGATATGTACTTGAGTATTTTCAAAAGAATTCGAAGGTGTCCCATGTGGCTTAGTCGATAAAATGATTGATTTTTATCGGAGAGATTCTGATTTAATTCCCAAAGGGAAGTCTGTTGAAAGAGCTCGTTTGGTAACAATATTAAGCGCTCGAAGTGTGTCAAAGTGTTGTCAACCAAATACCAAAAGGTATTAAAAATGCCGAGAATATTTAAACTTTTCGTTTTGCACGTGTTTTATATGTTAAGATAGATTTAAGTAGTTTTTTAAATAAAGCGAGATATGAATGTAACACATCGATCAATAAGTCCCGGGACTAACTACTAAAACAACATTTGTTTGCCAAAATTCTTCTTTATTCAACATAGTCTCCTTCAAGAGCGATACATTCATTCCAATGCTTTCCTAATTTTTCTATGCCAGCCGTGTAGAACGATTTATATTTGGTTTCAAAATAGGAGTTAGTTTCGGCAATCACTTCATCATTGGAGCCAAATCTCTTTCCCTTGAGCATCTTTTTGAGGTCCGCGAACAGCCAATAGTCGCTGGGGGCCAAATATGGAGAATACGGTGGGTGCGGAAGCAATTCGAAGTTCAACTCATAAAATTTGGCCATCGTTACTTTCGACTTGTGACACGGTGTATTAAAATTCGGTTTTTTCCTTTGTTTTGAAAATAGCAAAAGTAGCGTCACTAAAACCACTGTAACTCAATGACACAATGTCGGAAGGTCATGAAAGTTTGACACGTTACTTCTTAAGGTTGATACTAACTGATAATGGTATGGATTTGTTAGAGGCACCATCTGTTGGTTTGTCCCGGGACTTATTGATCGATGTGTTACTTTAATTTTGGTAAAAACAAAAAGTGAAAATTTGTAGAGCACTATTTGTTATCTTTGATCAGTCAGATTGGTTGAAGGCTAACATCATAGGTGCTTTCGAAAAGCTTTGAGGGTTGACTCATCTGGTGATACCTTTTATCGTTGAGGTCTTGCTTGTCAGGTGAGTTGATGAACATCTGGTGGTAGATGTGGTGGGGAGCTGGGATGAGGCTAGAAGGCCCTCCTTCAGGACTGTACTGGTGACGCCCTACCCTCGAGGTTTGACTATAACAGGTAATATAGATCACGTATGAGATGAGAAGTGTGAGTTGTTGCAATTGAAACTGTATGCAGAGATATTCTGATGACAGGTTCGATTTTAAACTAGATGTTATTTTTTAACTCATTCACTCATATATAATAATCATATGCAGTAAAAAATGCGTACACACCCCAACGCCATTTTCTAGTGGTGTTGGCAAATTTGATAGTTTTTTTCTGTCACAACAATTTCGTTTCACCTCCTTCACATACAACATTTTCTCATATAATCTTTGGACTTAATTGGTAAAACTGTTAACATCTGACCATTAAAAAGATAGATTTAAATTGTAAAATGTAACTGTAATCTGTCTGATATAAAATAACGGTTAGAAAAAATTAAGTTAAAATAAATGAACAACCATTTTGATTTTTGAGAGAATAATTTCACTTTCTTGTGAAAATCACTTAATGTGAGATAATATAGTTTGCGCTTTTGAAGATGATATGTGCCATAAAACCAGGGGGAAAGAAAAATAATATTTGTTCTCCAAAGAAAGAAAAATAGACGCAAATGCTGTGTCGGCTGTCGACAGATGCTATTAGCTTTGTAATATTCTCTAACGGACCGAAATCTTAACTGAAATGCAACGGTCGTTTCCAATAGCCTAGAATGGAAAACTATTTGAAGCAAATGTTACCAACTAAGAAAACCAAATAAAGTTTTTAAAGAAAAAAATAATTGGTAAGACGCTAGACCAAAAGTTCCCAAACTTTTTTCGGCCGTAGATCCCTTTAAAATAACCGTCGACCCCCTAGTCATTTACTTTACTTATTCCAATTAATAAGTTTGTAAAGTTAAATATTTCACTACATAACGTGCAACGGTTTTTCATATCCGCACTTGCATTGATACGTTCGATAAGATAATGCACATATATGTTCGAGCTTCATGTGTTTTAATGCATTCTTACGTGTGACTCTTTTAAAATGACACATTTTACATTTTGGTTCACAAGTTTAGTATGTAATGTATTTTTATCAAAATAGTGTAAGTTAAACTTTCTTTCTTAATAAGTTATCTATTGGAATCACAGATAATTTGAAGTACTAAACAAATAGCAGTAGTAAGGGGGTCTATTTTTGCTGTCGTCGGCCCCTAAATTTTAAAACTAAAGTGATAAAAAGGTCTCTTCACAGCAAATGATAATAAAGTGTATTGAATTAGGCCATCTTTTGGGAAGATTGGCCCGATTGGTGGAAAAACATAAAGAAATACGGCATTCAGAAACATAAATGTGCCAAAATTTAAGAAATATAATGTTAAAACATAAAAATTCTTCCGAAATGAGAGTATTTGAAGTTAATCAATCAAATAATTAAACACTAAGGCCTCTTTATGCGAGATAATACTCAGTTTTGTCGAATTTCGCCAACTTTTGAGTAAACTTAAGAATTTGGGTAAATTGATCAAACTGGTATATAAACGTAACCAAATATGATATGAACAGGCATAAATGTTCCATAATTAAAGAAATTTAAGGTTATACCGCATAAATGCACCCAACAAAAGATTTTCCGAGGTAAACCAGTCAAATATTGAAACAAAAGCAATAAAAAAGCCTCTTTCTGGCCGATTATGCACAAGTTTGTCAAATTTGGCTAATATTAATGAATAACAAAAGATAAGTAGAAACACATTGACGTTAATTGTGAAAAAAAAACGTCTAATCCTGCAAAATGTGTTGGAACATTTCTTAGTAATATACTGAAATTCAATACTTTTCACTAAAAAAACTGCCATTAACGAACAAGTTTACGAGAACATATGTACAAAATCACATCAGAAATATTATTTGTTCTACGAGTTTTCATGTTATTCGTTCCAAACCTCTAATTTTGCGATATTTCGATATTTTCCAGTTTTATTACTTTTGACTAACAAAAAACCAATTTTTCGTACAAAATGGCTAAAACTATGATGAATCAAGACAAAAGTGTGAAAGAAACGCATTGACCTTAATTGTGATAAAAAACGTCCCATCCTGCTAAATGTGTCGGAACATTTCTCAGTAATATACTGAAATTTACTACTTTTCACTCGAGAAACTGGCATTGACGACCAACTTTACGAACATTTGTATAAAATCACGCCAGAAATATTATTTGTTCTTGGAGTTTTCGTGTTATTCGTTCCAAACCTCTAATTTTGCGATATTTTGCGTTAATATTTTCCAGTTTTCTTACTTTTGACTGACAAAAAACTAATTTTTCGTACAAAACGACTACAATATAAGAAATCAAGACGAAAGTATGGTAGAAACGCATTGACCTTAGTTGTGTTTAAAAACGTCCAATCCTGCTAAATGTGTCGGAACATTTCTCAGTAATATACTGAAATTTACTACTTTTCACTCGAAAAACTGGCATTGACGACCAAGTTTACGAATATATGTACATAATCACGTCAGAAATATAATTTGTTCTTGGAGTTTTCGTGTTATTGCTTCCAAACCTCTAATTTTGCAAAATTTCGATATTTTGCAAGAATATTATCCAGTTTTATTACTTTTGACTAACAAAAAACCAATTTTTCGTACAAAATGGCTAAAACTATGATGAATCAAGACAAAGTGTGAAAGAAACGCATTGACCTTAATTGTGATAAAAAACGTCCCATCCTGCTAAATGTGTCGGAACATTTCTCAGTAATATACTGAAATTTACTACTTTTCACTCGAGAAACTGGCATTGACGACCAACTTTACGAACATTTGTATAAAATCACGCCAGAAATATTATTTGTTCTTGGAGTTTTCGTGTTATTCGTTCCAAACCTCTAATTTTGCGATATTTTGCGTTAATATTTTCCAGTTTTCTTACTTATGACTAACAAAAAACTAATTTTTCGTACAAAACGACTACAATATAAGAAATCAAGACGAAAGTATGGTAGAAACGCATTGACCTTAGTTGTGTTTAAAAACGTCCAATCCTGCTAAATGTGTCGGAACATTTCTCAGTAATATACTGAAATTTACTACTTTTCACTCGAAAAACTGGCATTGACGACCAAGTTTACGAATATATGTACATAATCACGTCAGAAATATAATTTGTTCTTGGAGTTTTCGTGTTATTCCTTCCAAACCTCTAATTTTGCAAAATTTCGATATTTTGCAAGAATATTATCCAGTTTTATTACTTTTGACTAACAAAAAACCAATTTTTCGTACAAAAACGCTAGAATTATAATTAATCAAGACGAAATAAAAGTAGAAACGTGTTGACGTTAATTGTGATAAAAAACGTCCAATTCTGCTAAATGTGTCGAAACATTGCTTAGCAATATACTGAAATTTACTACTTTTCACTCGAAAAACTGGCATTGACGGCCAAGTTTACGAACTTATGTACAAAATCACGCAAGAAATATTATTTGTTCTACGAGTTTTCGTGTTATTCGTTCCAAACCTCTAATTTTGCGATATTTCAATATTTTGCAACAATATTATCCAGTTTAATTACTTATGACAAACAAAAAACCAATTTTTCATACAAAAAGGCTAGAATTATATTGAATCAAGACGAAAGTATGGTAAAAACGTGTTGACGTTGATTGTGATAGAAAACGTTCAATACCTGCTAAATGTGTAGGAACATTGCTTAGTAATAGACTGAAATTTACTACTTTTTACTCGAAAAACTTGCATTGATGTCCAAGTTTACGAACATATGTACAAAATCACGTCAGAAATATTATTTGTTCTACGAATTTTCGTGTTATTCGTTCCAAACGTCTAGATTTGTGATATTTCAATATTTTGCAACAATATTATCCAGTTTAATTACTTTTGACTAACAAAAAACCAATTTTTCGTACAAAAAGGCTAGAATTATATCGAATCACGACGAAAGTATGGTAAAAACGTGTTGACGTTAATTGTGATAGAAAACGTCCAATCCTGCTAAATGTGTAGGAACATTGCTTAGTAATAGACTGAAATTTACTACTTTTCACTCAAAAAACTGGCATTGACGACCAAGTTTACGATTATATGTAGATAATCATGTCAGAAATATTATTTCTTTTACGAGTTTTCGTGTTATTGATTCCAAACCTTTAATTTGGGAAATTTCGATATTTTTCGTCAATATTTTCCAATTTTATTACTTTTGACTAACAAAAAACCAATTTTTCGTACAAAAAGGCTAGAATTATAATGAATCAACACAAAAGTATGATAGAAACGCATTGACCTTAATTGTGTTAAAAAAAATCCAATCCTGCTAAATGTGTCGGAACATTGCTTAGTTTTAGACTGAAATTTACTACTATTCACTCAAAACACTGGCATTGACGACCAAGTTTACGAACATATGTACAAAATCACGTCAGAAATATTATGTCTTCTACGACTTTCTGTGTTATTCGTTCCAAATCTCTAATTTGGCGATATTCGATATTTTGCGTCAATATTCTCGATTTTTATTACTTTTGACTAACAAAAAACTATTTTTTTTGTACAAAACGAAGACAATTATAGAGAGAATCAAGACGAAAGTATGGCAGAAGCGCATTGACCTTAATTGTGTTAAAAAACGTCCAATCCTGCTAAATGTGTCGGAACATTTCTCAGTAATATACTGAAATTTACTACTTTTCACTCGAAAAACTGGCATTGACGACCAAGTTAACGAATATATGTACATAATCACGTCAGAAATATAATTTGTTCTTGGAGTTTTCGTGTTATTCCTTCCAAACCTCTAATTTTGCAAAATTTCGATATTTTGCGTCAATATTATCCAGTTTTATTACTTTTGACTAACAAAAAACCAATTTTTCGTACAAAAAGGCTAGAATTGTAATGAATCAAGACGAAATAATGGTAGAAACGTGTTGACGTTAATTGTGATAAAAAACGTCCAATCCTGCTAAATGTGTCGGAACAATGCTTAGCAATAGACTGAAATTTACTACTTTTCACTCGAAAAACTGGCATTGACGACCAAGTTTACGAACAAATGTACAAAATAACGTCAGAAATATTATTTGGTTTTGGAGTTTTCGTGTTATTTGTTCCAAACCTCTAATTTTGCGGAATTTCGATATTTTGCGTCAATATTATCCAGTTTTATTACTTTTGACTAACAAAAAACCAATTATTCGTTCAAAAAGGCTTGAATTATCATGAATCAAAACGAAACTATGGAAGATACAATTGACTTTAATTGTGATAAAAAGCGTCCAATCCTGCTAAATGGGTAGGAACATTCCTTAGTAATATACTAAAATTTACTACTTTTCACTCGAAAAACAGGCATTGACGACAAAGTTTACGAATATATGTGCAAATTCACGTTAGAAATAAGATTTGTTCTAGGAGTTTTCGTGTTTTTCGCTCAAATTCTCTAATTCTGCGAAATTTCGATATTTTGAGTCAATATTTTCCAGTTTTATTACTTTTGACTAACAAAAAACCAAATTTTCGTACAAAAAGTCTAGAATTATAATGAATCAAGACAAAAGTATGAAAGAAACGCATTGACCTTAATTGTGTTAAAAAAACTTCCAATCCTGCTGAATGTGTAGAAACATTGCTTAGTAATATACTGAAATTTACTACTTTTCACTCGAAAAACTGGCATTGACGACCAAGTTTACGAACAGATGTACAAAATCACGTCAGAAATATTATTTGTTCTAGAAGTTTTCGTGTTATTCGTTTAAACCTCTAATTTTGCGATATTTCGATATGTTGCCTCAATATTTTCCAGTTTAAATGAATTTTATTACTTTTGAGTTAAACAAATTACCATTTTTTTGTATCAAAATACAAAAAGTATACTGAATCACGACAAAAAATTTGCGGAAACGCATTGACGTGTATTGTAATGTTAAAAGTGGAGCCTGCTACATGTGTACGAACATTTCTTTGTAATATCATATACGGAAATTTTACACTTTTTACTCAAGAAACCAAGTTCACGAATATATACATATGTACAAAATCACAACAGAATTATGATTTGTTCAACGTGTTTTCGTTAATACAGCCAGCATGAGAATTTTTTGTTGACAGAATCAAATAATCAAAGCGATGCGATGCATCAAAGTGATGAAAAGCCTCTTATCAGCAGATGATACTCAATTTAGTCATGTTTGACCATTATTTGGCTATACCTTTTTTTAAAGAATAGATAGGACCGAATTCATAGGTATCTTTTATTTCGGCCTTGTGATCGAAGGTATGAGACCGAAGTCATACCTTCGAACACTAAAGTAGCACAGTGCGGGGTTCGAACTGACGACCTTCTGCACGGAAGTCCAGCGCGTTACCGCGCGGCCATGCACTTCAGTTGATTCAACCGGTCTAAAATCATAAGTAATTATGGTATTTACAAGCATTATTGTGCCTAAATTGAAGAAATTTAAGGTTATAACGCATAAATGCACCCAACATAATGTTGGGTGCATTTATCCGCATAACTATAAATTCTTTCCATGTAAGAGTTTCCGTGGTTAATGATTCAAATGGTGAAACAATGAGGCCTCTTTTTAGCAGATTACACTCAATTTTGTCGAATTGGGTCATTTTTAAGGAAGATTGGTCCAATTGGTGTAAAAACGTAAAGAAATATGTTATTTACAGGAACAAATGGGGTGAAATTGAAAAAAAAAAAAGATTTAAACGCATAAATACACCGAACATGAGACTTTTCTGGTAAATGAATCAAATAATGAAATAAACACAATGGAAAGGCCACTTTTTGGGAGATGATACTCATGTTTGTTGAGTTTGGCCATTATTTGGGTAGATTGAACCGATTGGTGTAAAAACGTAAAGAAATACGGATTTTAGAAGTAATGTTGTTCCGAAATCAACAGTACCTCTTTTTAGTAAATTTTACTCAATTTTGTCGAATTTGGCCATATTTTGGAAAGATTGATCCGAACGGTGCAGAAACATAAAGTTATATCGTATTTACAAGGATAAAGTCCTAACATTGAAGAAATTGAGTAAAATTCATCAAGAGTTTTCATACTTTTTTTGGCCGCACACCCCTTTAAAAAAACCGCCGACCCTCCAGTCATTTGCTTTACTTACTCAAATTAATAAGTTTGTACACTTCTCGATATAAAATATTTCACTAGATACTCGTAACATGCAACTGTTTTTCATGTCCGCACTTTTTTGATGCGTTCGATAAGATAATGCACAGACATGTTTGAGCTACATGTATTTCATGCATTGTGACTCTTTTAATGACACATTTTACCTTTTCGTTCACAAGTTTGGTATGTAATGTGTTTTTATCAAAAAAGTGTTTTTTTTTATGTATATTTCTTAATTAGGTACCTATTGGAATCATAGATATTTTGAAGTAACAAACAAATAGCATTAGTAAGGGGGTCTATTTTTGCTGTTGTCGACCCCCAAATTTTTTATTGAAACTATCGACCCCTAGAAAAATCAAATCGACCCCAAAGGTCGATATCGACCATTTTACGTTATACTTTTTACTTTTCGCTCAGTAAAAAACAATCATCTGCCACTCTTTCCTAGGCCTACCTCTTCCTCGCTCTTCGTCCATTTCATATATATTAAACAGTTTCACAAAAAGTCCTACTCAACTTAAAGAGTTCGTCGCAAACTGCTGACGCGGCTTTTGTTACCTGCCCATGAATTGTTATTAAAATGTTCTTAACTGAAAGGCTGTATTAAAGTGGCCCAAGACAATGCTATAAAAAAAATATATATAAAAGCTCGCTTAAAGCAGGACTTCTCAATTGTTTTGGACTAGGGCCCCTTGGAGTACCTAACGATAAATCAAAGCCTCCCAGTACGATAGTAAATATTTTTACTTATTGCGACATGGAGAAGGTAAGAGATGAGCCCAAAAAGCAACAATAATATGTTTTTAAGTGAAACTTCAATGGGCGCGGTAAGGCAAATTGGCCTGAACGTCACGAAAAGTGAAACGCTTCATCTATTTTGAGTGAAGGAATGAAATTGAAATTAAATAAAATAAAATTCAATAATTTAAAAATAAAATTAAATAAAAAGAATTTAATAAATTAAAGGAATTAAAAATAAAATTTAATACTTAAAATAAAAATAAAATAAAATAAATATAGATTAAATTAAATTGATTTAAATTAAAATTAAATTAAATACATAAAAGTAAATAATTAAATAAAAATTAAAATAAATTAAAATTGAATAAAATTATAATAAATAAATAAATTAAAATTAAATAATAAATTACGTAAAATAAAAATTGAAAAAATTAAAATTAAAATTAAATACAATAAATTATTTAATTTATTTAGTTATTTTTTATTTCAATAAATCTTTAATTTAAATCCATAAAACATCAGGGACGCGCTACGCGCATGCGCCGCGTGTACTGTGTGTAGGTATACGTATTAAATTAGAATTTAAATAAAAAAATATTAAAAAAAACGGTAGCAAATGGAAAAAAAGCGAGGCATAAAATCAACTTTTCGTAGGAGCTAAGAAGTTTCACTTCTACCGCGCGAGAGTCTCACGCATCTGTTTTTTTTTATTTATTTGTTAGTTATAAAACCTTAGAGTTTATTTCTAGTTTTGAATAAAAAAAATTCTGACAATAAACAATGCCATAGATGTCATTGAGAACAATTGATTCCATATTTTAAATTTTATAAAGACAATTTTTCCAGTTGTGAGATGAAGTAAGTTTCCAAGTAGGCTACCATATACATCCTGGCTGGTTATTATAGGAAAACTTAATTAATACCATAACGAACTCCTTGCGAGTTTTATCGTCCACCTTATAATCTGTACACCTCAACGCCACCTAAAAATTAATTGCCCCCTTTGTTTATCACTGAATTAAATCAACCATAAACTAAATTTATGTTATTTCAGAAAAAAAAATTGAAAAACGCATTTCAATTGCCACAAAAATATTTTTTGCATTGCGTAATCCTATCACTGCGTTTTGAAACAAGGGGTTATATTCTTAGCTTGAATGAAACAAACAAAAAAATATTTTGTCAAAAAAAAACAAAAAGGCAAAAACTAAAATAACGTATCATAAAAATGTATACAAAATGTTGCTCTACCGTTTTTACTAAGTGGCATTGTACACAAGATCTTGTTTTGATATTTTCTTGTCTTTGAAAATCCACTCTCGATGATCTCGAGACTGTTAACCCCAAAAACAAGTAAAAATGCCTCTCGAAAAATGTTTTACGAAATATTTTAACGTGAAACACACCGACAATAAAAATATCAGACCCTTCTTACATAGTCCTTTCGAAATATTTTGCGCTGAAATAAATTCTTAGAAGAACGCAGACTTTGCTTATCAGAGGGTAAATTCTTCCTTTACAAAATTCAGTTGTCACATGACATTCGTCGGGTGAAGGTGGATTATTGCGACATTGTTTTTTTTCAATACGCGACCATTTTTTCCGAAATTTATTCGTTAATAAATATATTTTGACCTAATTGTGAGTCACGTATTATAGTGTTTATGTCTAAGAGTGATATGTCTTGTGTGTCTAATGAAAAACTTATCTGAGTGTTTGTTTTTTTTTTAATATTGTTGGGGTGTCTTTGGATTTGGAAGCAACAAGTCAATAACACGAAACAAGATTAGGTTAGGTAAGATATATTTTTTTGCAGTCATTTTTTAACTAATCAATTTCGTATCTTAAAAATGACTCATTTTATTGAGTGCAGTTTTAATTCAATCGTAAATAATTAGTATTTTGATTTTTTTGTTATGTTTTATACTTTCTGTGATAGGAGTTTATATGTTTCCATATTTAATTGTAGAAATACATAATTGATCTCTCTCCGTGGTTGCAGTCCTAAGACTGGTTTGCAGCAATTTCAACTCTTCTCCTCCATTCCCCCCTGTCCTGTGCGGCTCTTTTTAAATCTGTATATGTTGAGCAGCGCACGTCCACCAACATTTCCTCCAGGTACTCTCGGCGTGGGCGTCCCCTAGAGTTTGTCCCCTCGGTCATACCCTCCATTATGGCATGCAAGAGGCCCTCTTGTCGTATTATATGACCGATCCATCTTGCACGCCTTTCGGACAGGATCCTGAGCAGGTGCCTTCCTCCTTCGATTCGTTGGAGAACCTCTTCATTTGTGATGCGGTCTCTCCAGGAAATTCCTAATAGTCTTCTATAGGACCACATCTCAAAAGCCTCTAGTCTTCGTTTATCTCTTTCGGATAGGCACCATGTCTCGCAGCCGTACATCAAGATACTCCATACATAGGTCTTGATGAGGAGTATTCTCAGTTTTAGGTCTATATTATTTGATTCTATTATTTTCGACCTTTTATTAAATGCAAGTCTAGCCTGATGTATACGGCTGTCGACCTCGCTCTTGGACCGACCGTCCCATGTTATTTTGCTCCCGAGGTAGACAAACTCCTCGGTGTTCTTTAGTGTTTTACCCGACATCACTATTCTCATCTGGTGTTGCGCTCGGCCTACAGTCAGCAGCTTTGTTTTGTCTTTATTTATCTTCATACTGTAGTTATTTTGAAGAATGCTTTCCATAGTTGTTAAGGCCTCTTGTAGTTCCTCTTCACTTGCAGCAACCATAGCAATATCACAACAAAATAAACAGGCAATTCAAATAGCGTCGTTCATAGAGTATACCCTCTTCAAGGGCGCTGCAGCTTGGGCTTTGAAGCCACTTTTAATGACATCTTAAAGGTTTACAAAAAAAAAAACAAGCTGGGTGTAAGGATAAAAAGATGATGGCTTCAGCTTTAAGATTAGTAGCTTCCCCGCATCTGCATATGTTTAGAAAAAAACAGATTTGGTAAGAGAATTGCAAAGATATGAAGATCTGCAAAGAAACCTTTGTATGTCGTGGATATAATGTGGTTGTGACACATTCGACTTTACGTGAAATATAATGTATGAGTTGAATTATTTGAAATCAATTCCTTTTGTTTTGTTTCGATTGTAACGACCTCATATTCTTTTTGATATTTATAAATTTAATCGAAATAATATTCCTAAGTACGAGTATTTAAATTTGTTGAAAAATAATTTTGTTATTTTTTTGTTTGAATATTGAGAATTGGTTTTAGTTTGGGGCGAATGAACTTCATTTTGTTTCAATAGAATTTCAGGTAGATGTCAATGTGAAATAAGTCCGTGGTTTGTTAAGATAAATCTACGTAGTTAATTTTATAAGTGAAATACATAAATCATACCACCATGTTTCCCTGCCAGGGTAGACAAAGAGGAAAGATCGCAAGACTTTTTCGCCCCTTCTAATTCAATACATCTTCTAATACAATTTTTATTTTTTTCTGACTTACTCATGAAGCATACAAAAATGTTTTAAATTCAATCCAACCATTCTTTCCTTCATCTTCCTCTACCACGTCTTCTACTCACTTTTAAATGGTATATTTGTTTTGTTAGTCTTACATAATTTATTCGTTCTACATCCTTACACCATTTCAAAGTGCTTTTCTTCAGTTTACTTCACACACAAGTCTTAAGTCCATATTCATCCCTTATCACTTCATCAACTATTCTGTCATACATTGTCCTCTCACGAGTTGTGCCGAAGGTCACCGGTTCAAAACCCGCGCAGAGCTACTCCCGTCAATTAACATAAACATTTTTTTCTGTCTACTATTCGAAGATTTAAGGATACCTATGATTTCGGTCACATACTCGTATATTCTTTCAAAGAGACTTCCTTCGGTGTGCCATCGGATCCAGTACAGCGGTGTGGCCGGTGAGTTTGCTGGTCGGCAACTGCTCACTCCCGACACTATCACACGGCACAGCTTCACTTCTCAAATAACTAATATTTAAGAAGCTCTCTTGAGGTGATCGGGAAACAGCTCTATACTAAATTATCTAAATAAAGTCAGACTTTTTGATTAATTTATTTGTTTCAACATATCCGAATTTGTAATACGGACAAATTGAGGGGTGTGGCTGAGAGGCCTCTTCGGCCTCATTAATTGAGCCTTCAGGCTTAGAATAATTGAAGTAGGTACGGAACTTGAATTCGTTATTGAACGTATTTGGAATAAGACCCCGCACGTGAAGAGACAACTACACTTTTTAAGTGTTACCGGACGAATTTTTTTATCAGACAAGTATCTGTTTGTGGAGCTATTGAGAATCAATCGAATCCGAAACCCCTGAGTGGAAGTTAAGCGTGCTAACAATTATGTCATGAAAAACTTGTGATGCAAACTCCTTAAATATTTAATACTACAGTAGTTTTTCAGTTTTTATACACTCACTTTTCCTTTAAACCATAGGTTTCTCAACTCATTTGACCCACTACCCTCTTTACAACAAAACAAATACACAAGGTCCCCCTGGAATTTTATCTTTTTTAAATTAAATAAACAAAAATATGTGATTTTTATTTATGTCCATACGTAAAGTGTTATAAATAAGATATTTAAATTATTGGAGTATTTTTATTTATGTACATACCTCTAGTGTTATAAATAAGATACTTAAATTGTTGGAGTATTTTTATTTATGTATACACCTATAGTGTTATAAATAAGATATTTAAATTATTGGAGTATTTTTATTTATATACACACCTATAGTGTTATAAATAAGATACTTAAATTATTGGAGAATTTTTATTTAAGTACATACCTATAGTGTTATAAATAAGATACTTAAATTATTTGAGTATTTTTATTTATGTACATACCTATAGTGTTATAAATAAGATACCTAAATTATTGGAGTATTTTTATTTATGTAAAATACCTATAGTGTTATAAATAAGATACTTAAATTATTGGAGTATTTTTTTTTATGTACATACCTATAGTGTTATAAATAAGATACTTAAATTATTGGAGTATTTTTAAATACTCCTAATGAGAAGGATGATCCTGATGTGCTGCCACCAATTTATTGATGTTTTGCAGTTTGTTATTTGCAATAAAATTTCAGCAAAAAATTTTGCAACTATGAGAGAAATTTTTCACTTTCAAAAAAGTATTTTGGAAATAAAACAATTTGGCATCTAATTTGTAACATCACAAAATCGTAGATAGTTTTTATTTTTCAGATGATTTTATCGACAATTTTGGTATTTAACAAATTAGATACAAACATCGTGTAACAAAGGGTTTTAGAATATTTTATAAGGTTAACAAATATTAGCAGCTCATTGCCCCCCTTTTTGCTTCCAACGCCCCCTACTTTCCCCAGGGACAGCGTGGTCCCCTCAGTTCCCTCCAGTAACCCCAGGGGGGCGATGGGCACACTTTGACAATCTATGCTTTAAACTGTCATTGGCACAAACTGTCCTATTTATACAGTTAAATGATTAGATCAAAATAAATAATTCTTGCTGTTTGTACGTCTGTTACAGCACAAACACCACAGAAACCAAAACACTCGAAAATTATCAAGAAGTGATAACTTTAGAAAAATAAAGTTGGTCTGAAAATAGTTTTGAGAAGAAATTTTTTTACATTTTTATCCGATGTATTTTTTAGTATAATTATTGGGACGGTGCTAAATTATTATTGCTAGGCATTTTTTTTATTCAAAACATGTTTCAGAACATTCATACATTTCCAATACCATATTACTTGACAGCTGTCAATTAATATTTTAATCGAGACAAATAATATTTTAATCGAGAAGAGATGAATTTACTGTTGAACAGTAAAATAAAAATATTAAAACGAGTAAGTTGTTTTATAATGAGTGAGTTACACCCGGAATGACACCGCATTTCTCAAAACTTTACTTTTGCCATTAGTAGCGTTTTTGCTTATGAGGGCAGTATGATTGGTTAATTCGGATATGATCTTTTTTGAAGGGTCTTTCGAATTTTTAAATTCTTGGATAAAACACAGATGACGTCGCGAACTTGTCTTGGTCTTGTGACATTTGAGAAGTGTAATGTATGGCATTTATAAAAATAGAGTAGTATACAATAATAACAACGTGTTCAAATTGTTGAATTGTTTTATGTATTGTAATCTCCGGAAACGGTGATGTTAATTGGCCACCGAGATCATATGATCTGACACCGTTGGACTATTTTTTCTGGGGTTACGTGAAAAGTCAGGTCTAAAATAATGACCCCCGATCAATTTCTGAGCTCAAGGACGAAATTTTTTGCGTTATTGATGAGTAAAAACCGCAATTATGGCAAAATGATATCGAAAATTTTGACAAAAGAGGGGACATCTGTTGAACAGCAAGAGAAAGCCATTTGGCGGATCTTGTTTTTTATGTTTAAATATCATACATTATACTTCAATGGCCAATAAAAAGTTTTTTAGAAATCAAAGCAAATTGTGTGTTTTATTTAAAAAAAAAAATCACTCAATTGGAAAGACCCTATATATTCAGATTTGTATTAAAAATATACGCCTTAACCATATTCTGAAATTCCACGAAAATGGGTTTGACCTTTTCCTTAGACTCCACATTTCCAAAAATATGCACTTGTGACGAGACTTGCCTGTATCGAAAATGAATTCCTTGAAAATGAATTTTTTATCAATTCTCTTGATAATTTTCTCTCCATGATTTTATTTTGGTGAGAACACTTCCATTTCTTCGATAAAGCTTTTATGGTTTTCGTGACGTAAAGTATATTTTGTAGATAAAATCCTATTTGTCTGCTTTCACGTGTTTCTTGTTTATACTTATGAACTATAAATTTCGGAAGACAATGGAGTTATATGAGAGATGTGAAGTAAAATGTTTGAAAAGTAATGCAGTGTTATCAAAGATTATGGTTATAGAAAAAGTTTAATAAGTATGAGCTATGTTATGTAAGGGTTGACTTAGAAAGTCTGGAGCAGCTTGATGAATTCTGTCATCTGGGCAGTATGTTAACGTCTGACGGGTGAATTCAAAATGACATTGAGATAAGATTAGCGACTGGTTAAAGGAGCACTAAATGAAACTTCAGTGTGTTGGTTTATTCTTTTGTATATATTTTTAAAAATTTAATGTTATTTGCATGAATGGATAAAAATTACCCATACTATATGACGATTCTTGTAGCGTAGGTGGTAAAGGGTTTGAAACAATAATAGTGTGTAAGAAAAACAAGAAAGAATATTAAAACAATAAAAAAATTTACCTGAAAAACCGAAGAAATTGAACTATTGTGATGATAAAATAGAGGATTTGAATCTATATTGAACTATTGTGATGATAAAGTAGAGGATTTGAATCCATATTGAACATTATTGTGATGATAAAATAGAGGATATGAATCTATATTAAACATTATTGTGATGATAAAATAGAGGATTTGAATCTATATTGAACATTATTGTAATGATAAAATAGAAAATTTGAATCCATATTGAACATTATTGTGATGATAAAATAGAGGATTGGAATCTATATTAAACATTATTGTGGTGATAAAATAGAGGATTTGAATCTATATTGAACATAATTGTAATGATAAAATAGAAAATTTGAATCTATATTGAACATTATTGTGATGATAAAATAGAGGATTGGAATCTATATTAAACATTATTGTGATGATAAAATAGAGGATTGGAATCTATATTGAACATTATTGTTATGATAAAAATGCGGAAGTACTAATGATGTCGAGTGTCTGCTTGATATTTTAGAGGAAGAAAATAAACCTAAGGAATTTCTTACCAGTCAGAAGACAGATGCCAGATCGTATTTCAAACTGAAGTGTTATTTTTTTTCGATATTTTTTTCGAAGCAGGTTTTTCCACTGATTTTCATTTGAACACAGATGAAATTAATCAATGAAAAGAAAACAACCTACGATTAAAAACTCAGTTGCCAGCGTTCACTTTATACAGAGTTCAGTCATCGAAACAGGTTAGTGAAAATGCTATAATTATGGAAGTGAAGAGAAAGAAAACGTCCCCTCAATTCAGCCCCTATCCTCCTAAATCCTGAAAGCGTTCAATTAAATATGTCAACATCCGAGTAAGCTGCTATGTTATATTGTACATTAAGCATTTTCTCACTATTGGGTTATAAAAGCCCGTGTAATTCCTAAATAAAACTATGCCGAATAAAGCAGGTCGTCTATAAGAGCGACTGAGGATACTAAATGAATTTATACTTGAGTCGCAGGTGAGTCCACAAAACTACTGAAGATTTACAAGATCAAAAGTACGCCTACTAGTCTTAAGAGATTAAAGATTAAAAAAAAAACCATCACTTTATGACCTAAACCATTGAGCAGCCTCTTCCTGCGGCATAGACAACTAACTGAAGGATTGCTGGTAGACAGCCTCAATTAAGCCTAAATTTAACCTATAGTTGGGTTCCATATTACAGATACACACACTCCAAGCTGCTTCTTTCCAATAATGCCTTAGATAATGTCATATCATTGAGAATATAATCATTACGGTGCATAGCTGCACGGTAACGAACTAGACTTCCATGCGGAAGGTCGTTTGTTCGAAATACGCGCTGTGCTACTCCTTTCGAATGATCCAGGCATTTTTTCCACATAGTGTTCGGTGAAAAATATCTCTTCAATCGTCTCCCTTTATGTGCTCCATCGGATCCAGTACAGTGGTGGGGTCAGTGAGTTTGCTGGTGTGCAGCGGCTCATTTATCAAATAGGGAAAATATAGATGAAAACTCCATGGCACTGCTTCGTTTTCCATTTGAACTGACGTTGGAATGGCGATGGGATCCCCGACAACGAGGCCCAACAACGACGATAAACAATATCATTATGAATGAAAGGAATTGAAAGGAACATTGGAAGAACGGCAGCAAAAGAGAACAAGGTAAACGGAGAACTTACTGTAATGCACAATACCACGGTATAATATTATTAGCAAAAATGACAATCAGTAATAGTATATTGGTGCCCACCATGATGTAGGAAAGGATGTTTAGGTTTGGCAGAAGAAGAATTGAAATGAGATTAATGTTGCGGAGATGTGAGCACTAAACAAAAAATGTGAAGTGTCAATCTATGAAAAAAATGTGAAATGGAGACATCAGCAACGAACGCATGGATAAAACGGATAAATTGTATAAAATTATATGAAAAATGACCGCTTAGATAGTTTATACGTGTAAGGAAAATGAACGGAGAAAGAATGATTAAACAAGTATACTATCCTTAATTAACCCGCCACCCCCTCTTATCTCGCTGAAAATTTTCAGCGTCTTTCCGATCATGGTCTTGCGCTTTGCTCAAACAGACATTGTTTATTGGCCTTCCCAGTCCACCGCTCTTTTTTAATTACGTTGTGATTTACTGTCTGTGTAGAGACTCTGGAACCAGTTACAAACCAATGTAAGACTCGCCCCGTCCTTAGCATGCTTTAAGAAGCGAATTAAAAAACTTTTAATTTAAAACTAGTAATAAAAATTTTTTCATTCCTGATTTTTTCTCTTTCTGCACCATCCATTCCTTTTCCTTTGATATATTATATCTTACTTTTACTATGTACACATAACATATATTGTCTCGTACACGTAACTTTCTTTATTAACTTTTGTCTAATGAATTGGAAGAGATTGCTAACTGGCAATAAGTCAGCCAGATTGTTTAACAATGAAGTGTTAAATAAATAAATAAGTCAGAAGTGCAAGGCGTGCGTGGAAGAGATAGACGTGGCTGGATTAATTGGAGTAGATTTTGAAACGAGGTAAAGTGAGATTTTTAAATAATAGAAGATTTCGCACGACGAGATGTATGAAAGAGGAGGAGACAAACATTATTTTCTTACATAAAAAAATTAAGAGATCAGTTCTCTCTGTCTACTCCACTTTGAAGTTTATGATTTTCTCGGAGTGTCGGTCCGATTGTCGGACACCTTACTCCTTCATCGGTTTTGTATGAACGGACTTTGGGTAATTAAATTTGGGTTGTTTGGTGGTGGTGTTGGAAAAAATTTTTGTATAGAGAGGAGGGATAGAGTTTGGTACATACATTAAGGTTATAGATACATATAGGTTACATAATAATATACTTATATTTTTATATGTCACGAGCGTTGATAAATATGAATACAAAGAAAGAAAGGATAGTGATGTATACATAGACATAGATATTTCAATAATTATAAATATATTACGAAGACGGGGGTGAGGGATAACGCTGTGACTTTAAAATAGTGTACATATATAAATAAGGGGGTATGATAGATACCTTATGAAGCGCGGGTATGTGCACTGGACACTATTCGGCGCCTACCGTTCCGAATAGGGGGTCGGGGGGTCGTTCGAAGCATTTGCTTGGGCCTGGGGTGGATTAGATTAGCGTTCACGTCGTAGTCCGTGAGTGAGCTGATTAGGGGGTTCGGGTGAGTCGAGAGAGAGCTGTAGAACCTCTCGGCCAGAGAGATCGCGTATTCTCGGATGGTGGGGAGATCTAGGTCTTCGTGAAGCCGTTTGTTGCTGACAAAGTAGGGCGCATCCATAATGATGCGCGTTGCCTTGTTTTGCAACACCTGGAGTTTGCGCATATGGGTTTCGGCCGCATGGCCCCAGACCGGGATGGCGTACGTCATCTGAGGACGTATGATGGCCTTGTACAAGTTTAACTTGATACGAGGGGACATCTTACTGTGTCTGCCCAAGAGTGGTGTGAGGGCTTTCAGAGTGCCGTACGCCCTCCCGGTGATGTTTGTGGTGTGCTTTTTCCAGGACAGCTTCGCGTCTAGAGTGACGCCGAGGTATTTCACCTCGTCGCACCACGGAACGCTCTGGCCGAAAAGTCTGAGTGGTCGGATGAAGTCCAGACGTCTTCTAGAAAAACGGACTGCTGCACTCTTGGAAGGGTTTATCTTGACCTTCCAGTTTCTACACCAGCGTTCCAGTCTAGGAATGAAGTTTTGAATGCGAGAGTGAGAATCGCAAGAGTGTTTCGAGGATGTAAGAAAAGCCGTATCGTCCGCGTATTGTGCGGTGATAGATCGACTGGTCTGGAGAGAGGGCATATCGCTGGTGTATATGTTGTAGAGAGTGGGGGAGAGGAGGGCTCCTTGCGGAACCCCCGCTTGTATGGGCCGGTGGGATGAATTTATACCGCTCACCTTGACGGAGAAGGTGCGGTCTCTGAGAAATGATGCTATGATCTGCACGAGGCGGAGAGAGATTCCGGCCTTGTGTAGTTTGAAGAGCAGTCCGTTGTGCCAGACCGTGTCGAAGGCTTTCGCCACGTCCAGCGAGAGGAGTGTGGTTTGATGTTTTCTGTTGTAACCAGTCACTATGTGTCTACTCCACAATAGACAAGGCGTGATATGTATGTATGACCTATTCTTGTATTCTCGTTAGGAATTCCAGCAATCAAATTTTTTTCTCTTATTCAAAACAAATTATTAACAATTAGGTTCACGTTTCCCAGTTTAAGTTATCTCTCAGGAATAGTTCCTCGGAGAGAATTAAGGTTGAAAAACTTTATCTAAATTGAAGTGGAAGTTTGTGATTTAGATTGGAACTAGAATTACAATTATATAGATTTTATTTAACATCAATTAATGGGAATTGTAGGGAATCTTAACCTTTTATAATCTTTCTTGTTTAAACGAAACCTTTGTAATTGAAATTGTACGTATTTTGTTTAAAATTAAGATTCGGAACTGTGCTTTTTGAAAGTCTCTTTAAATATGATTAAAGATTCTTCATTTATATGATTAGACAACCTTTGATAATATAGATTGTCTTTGTTTATATTATATAATATAATCAGGCAGTTTTTTGTTGATGTGATACATATAAAAGCGCTTGTTGATAAAATAAGTGTTTGTTGATATGATCGGAGAGTCTTTGTTGATATAATGATATCGTTTTTTATACTATTAGATGGTATTTGTAGATATGATAATACTATGTTGATATAATTAGGAATTCTTTCTTGATTTGATGAGATAGTACGAGTTTTTTGATATGATAAAATGTTTTTTAAATTATTTATATTGTAGTTAAGGCATTAAAATTGTGGAGGTTTAAAGACATTGTAATTTGTTTTATCAAACATTGTTTATTCCACTTTTTTGTAACGGTATAACCCTACCGGTTTCAAGGCTTTCATCTACTCTTCAGGGGAGCACAAACAAGACTGAATTATGTTTGAACTGATACCGATATACACGCTTCTAACGATTAACGGTTGAGTACTGGTGATGAAGGAAGGGGGGAAGGGAGAGATGAGACGATCTCGGCCAGCAGCGGGGAGATTTTTGAGATATATGTGTTTGCCAGATGTTCACCTCGATGCCCTGACTTAGAAATTTCTAGAGCCTCCAATCTGTTCAATTTATTTATGTTACTACTGATATGTAAAAATTGGGCATCATCGATAGAAAATGTAAGGTTTTTATGCTGACAATGATTAGCCATTTCAGAATAAATTAGAGGATTTATTAAGGCGGATTTGTATTCACGAAATCTTTTTTCAAAAGTATTTCTGTCTTTCCTATGTAGAAATTATCATAAATCACATAAAAGTTTATACACACCACTGTTCCTAAGTATTCCATTTTTGCCTTTCCCGTTAAATAAGAGTTTCCGGAGATTAAAATTATTGTAAAAAGCTGGCTTTATGTGACATGGAATTGGACTTTTATATTGTTGATATAATTAGATGGTCTATGTTGATGTAATTATGGTAGATGGTCTTTGTTGATATGTTATAACTTGTGTTGTCTTTGTTGACATAATTAGATAGTCTGTAAAGAACCTTTTAGTAAAAAACAAACAGCAATCCTTTTTTTTTTTAAATCGGGTAATACTAGGGATCATATTCGTAACCAAAAGGAAACGTGTAACTTACCAACTAGCCCATGAAAACTTACCAACTAGCCCATTTGAAAACTGTATCTCATAAATTGTAGGATAAAGTTGCCTATCATCTCTTATTTAAGGATATTTTCTAAATGATTTCAAATGTCAATATGTTTTATTTTTTATTTATATGCGTAAACAGTTTTACCCTTTCAATATATCCAATTACTTATTAACATACGTATTTTTTTCAATTAAGGTTTTGATTCATATTAAAGTGGGAATGTTTTTATTTGTGATAAAGCTATTCGGTATGTGAAGGAAAATTATGTCTGTGTTGCAGTTAAAACGTGTCAGAAATGTGTTGAATTCAATTGTTCCTTTGTTATTCCGCGACATGCAGCAGATTCTCTCCGTGGCCTAGTTGGTAAGACGCCTGTATCCCAAATAGAAAGATTGCAGTCTGGTTTTCCCTTAAGGCATCTTTAACTTATTTCTGGTTAGATGGACGAGATTTCCATGTAGTAATACACCCGCCAGGCTGTACTGTATACAAAGAAAGTATTAAACAATACAATGCGGCCTTAGACCTTCTGAATCCTGGCATGTTGTGTGCGGTATTACGTTTTTACTTACTTTTGATAGCGAAGTACTCGTAAGTGTAGCATCTTGTATTTTTGTATTCATTGGCATTCAAATAATGTTTTGAAACAATTGTTAATGGTCCAAATATATCGTGAATGAATAAATAAATAAATAACTGAGTGAAAAATAGGGATTTACCATTTCATGATGTTTCAGACTCAGCACTTCATATTGTTTCAGATTCAGCATTTCATGGAACATGAAGAAATTGCTTTTCAGAGAGAGAGTAACCACGTTCAGGGGGTATGATGAATAGGCTTATATCGATTTCTTAGAATTAATATTCGAAGGCCACAGTTTCAGGAAGGTACATAGAACCGATTAAACTTTCAACCAACAACTTCTGGGCATGTACGAGTATATTAAAATGAACCAGCTCAATGGCCAATACAAATCTAACATACATATAATAATGCTGTTTCACTTCAGGGGTAGGCCAACAAGACAGAGCTCATACTTTTCCATTTATGTATATACCTTCTCCTTATTCATACATCTCGTCATACACAATCTTGTTTTATTCCTACTTCTATTTTTACCTTTTTTCAAAATCGGTTCCATTTGATCCAGTATTTTTTTTTCGACCTACCAATTCCAAGCACATCTTGCTTGTCTGACTTATGTACTCACTTAGTCATTCTTTCGTGACTCATTTTCTTCACATATCCTAACCATCTTAACCCTACAGTGCGCAATGACGTACATATGAATTTACCAAAGTTTTTCTAAATATTTTTGTGTTGAGTGGTATAAACAACGACTCACGCGCTGTTACTAATATGATACAATAATTTCCATGCTTTAAAACCACATAGGTTTAATAGAAAACTGTTTTACCGGTCAATTTGGCAGTTGAAGTTTGACTTGTTGCGCGTAGATGACTTATGTGATTTGTTCCAGTTTGAAATCAAATTACTTTATTATTGGTGATCAAGGTAATCTTATTTTTTTCTTTTATTCTTTAGTACATATGTGTAAAATAAGTGAAGTTAAATATATAATTTCATTTATATCATTATATCATATAATTAACTTACAAATGCGCAGTGATTCATATATGAACCATATTCTTCTTTTTAAATATAATATAAATGTATAAAAACAAAAAAAAAAATTTTATAAATTTTTTCCATGTTCCAGTACATATTTGATGCATAAATATATTTTTATTTTTGAAATAAAAAAAATCGCGCATTGTAGAGTTAAATCTCCTTTCTTTATCTTTCTTAAAATATCTATTTCCTCCTATACCTTAAGACCAGACACATAAACTACACTCTACCTAAAATAGATCTTCCGAAATATGTATGCTACTACCAAATTCCGGAAGATCTACAAAAGTTTATTTTTATTGTAGTTCGTCTTCTCTTGGTAAGTTTTATTGTAGTTCGTCTTCTCTTGGTAAGTTTTCTACGTTTTTTTGCAAACATGTTTAATCTATTGGTCGTACTCATTACCGTGCTATCGTTATTTTAAACGTTTATATGAGGTGCATGACCGCGCAGTAACGCACTGGTCTTCCGTGCGGAGGGTCGTTGGTTCGAACCCCGTGCTGTGTTACTCCCCTCGAGCGACACAAGCACTTTTTCTGTCCAGTGTTCGAGGCTTTAAAAATACCTATCACTTCGGTCATATCTATTCTTTAAAAAAAAGTATATTATTTTTTAATATTTTTTATCTGTCAATAATAATGAGTTCGAATTTGCCATTTTCTTATTCTTATTACTAATATTCCCTTTTGAAGTCTTCATTAAACATTTTTTCATACAAAAATGAACTACAACAATTTCTTACTGCACGCATCTCCACAGCATAAACCTTACCAAACTCTTCTACTGCAAAGTCCAAATTTCACTTACAAACGTCAAGGTTTGTATTTATCATTATTAAGGTTTTTTTTATAAACGTTAAAAGTATTATATATTTAGTAAAGTGGATTTTTCTTGCATATATACACGTCTGTATGTAGATTTTGACTCATTGATGCCCAAATATCGCTAATTTGAATCGAAACCAATTTCTATAACGTACGCAATCACCACAGAATTAACTTTACTTAAATCCTTTTTCTGCTAACATAAGTCCAAGCTTCACTTACAAACATTTCTGGATGTTGACTGATAACGATGAAATATATGTAAACTATTAATTTATTATTTAATAATTTTTAAGCCCATAACCTTTATATATAAAGTTGAATTACAATTCCAAAAATTATGCAATTGAGTACCGACTAGAGAGAAACACAAACGTTGAAAAAGAATCGAATAAATGGTGTAGGAATGCGTGCATTGAGAAGAATATATGAAATGATAATGTAGGTATAACAGAAAACGGAATGAAATGATTTATTATGAATATGGTTGAAGCCGATGCGAACAATGTATGTCGAGATATGCCTGTTCTTCCTATCTACCTCGACAGGGAAATAGGGTGATGGTATGTAAGTAAAGAGTCTTTCACATTGAGCGATTTTTAAAATTCTTATATAAAACACAGATGGCGTCGTGAACTTGCCGGGATCTTGTGACATTTGAGAAGTGTAATGTACGACATTTATAAAAATGGAGTCGTATACAATACAACAACGCGTTCAAATTGTTGAATTATTTTATGTATTGCAATCTCCGGAAACGGTGATGTTAACTGGCCACCAAGATCATGTGATCTGACACCGTTGGATTATTTTCTCGGTGATTACGTGAAAAGCCAGATGTATAAGAATGACTCCCAATCAATTCCTGAGCTGAAGGACGAAATTATTTGCGTTATTAGAGTAAGAACCGCAATTAGGCCAAAATGTCGTCGAAAATTTTGACAAAAGAGTGGACATCTGTAGAGCTGCAAGAAGTGGACATTTGGCGGAAAAACCGCTCAATTTGAAAGATCCTTTACAGGCATTTAAAAGTATTGACAAAAAATACAAAACTTTATCTTAACTAACATGTACAGGGGATAAAAAAATGTCATACATTATACTTCAAAGTTTTTTTGAAATCAAAGCAAATTGTGTGTTTTATTCAAGAATTAAGAAAACCGCTCAATTTGAAAGATCCTTTAGAATGAAACTATTAAAACACAAATCTTTCTACCTCCTATCTCGATGCTATCTTTAGAATCTAAAATTTTTGGTTGCTTATCTAGTATTTTTTTTAATCAAAATTTTCAGTCCTTTTTTGAAGAGAAATTATTAAACACGTGTATCTACATCCTGTCTTAAGGGTCTCTCGCAAGTCTAGCATTCTCGTTAATCTATGTTTTAAGTCCCTTGTTGAATCAAACGATTTAAAAACACGTGTTTCAAATATATTACATTATACGTATAACCGTAGTAATGTCTCGCTTCAGTATTCAAAGCAAATTTGGTAACCAAATTGAATGATCAGGGTCGGACTGTCCCCAAGCCACGAAAACTTTACATATCATAAAATTAAAGCCGTGTTCAAAATATTTCGTTCATTTTCAAATTTAAATTCATACTTTGAAAATTTTCCAGTTTTCACGAAAATTAACATCATTTGAAAATGGTAGGCTGAGTAGTCTCCCGTTATACACGGGATTTTTGTTCGCGGTTTTCGCTTGTTAACGGTTGACCTCTCGTAGTTTTTTTTCTATTTCGCGACGAATTCATGACATTTACGCTGAAGGCAGCACTACCAACTACCCGAAGATTATTTTTAAGTCATCCACGTGATTAGTTACGCACCATCTCTCGCTGTGATCGCGTCGTTTTCGGCATCGCAGTGTTAATGTTCGGATAACTCTTATTAATCGTAAATATGCCTCCAAAATGCAAGATTAGTGATGATAGTGAGATTGCAGAGACTTCGTCAAGTGCTTGCAAGATAATAGAGAGATTGCAAAGACTTTGGCATCGCAGTGTTAATGTTCGGATAACTCTTATTAATCGTAAATATGCCTCCAAAATGCAAGATTAATGATGATAGTGACTCAGAGACTTCGTCAAGTGCTTGCAATATGGGAAAAGCTAAAAATCTTAATTTAGTACGAAAAGAAAATATAAAATCGTTGCGCGTTGCTAGAATGCATGGAAAGAACAACTCATCTACTTTTTTAGTTATCAAAAAAGAGTAAGACAATGAAATTCGTACTAGTTTTGCTGTTGCATCTCAAACTGTAAAAGTTACAGAGACAACGGAGAAGAGAGCGTTCAGTGTATTTATAAAAAAAAACGACTGTGTAGTATAGTTACAAATAAGTGTACGGTTATTTAGAAGGGATTCACCTTTATCCGCGGATTTGTCATTCGCGAATGGTTTGGAACCTTTCTCCCGCGGATAAGAGGGAATCAATGTAATTGTATTTAAATGGGATACCGCTGGCGGAAAACATTATAGAGTTTTCGTAGTAAAAAAGTTAGTTTAATATTTATTCTTGTTAAAATAATTTTAATTGCTGTTTACTTTCACAAACATCGTTATCAACATCACTGACTAAAATTATTTATTTATTTTATTTTACAAAGCTTATATGTACAGATAAAATCCAATTACATACAAAGCTTCGAGAGAATTGAATACAGTAACAAGAAATCAAAACAAATAAATAAGAAATACTTGTAGAGCCAACTAACTCCATTGCTAAGAAAGCTAAAAATACTTTCTTCAAAAACATTTTCTGAAATTTTTAAAATGTCACTATCTGAGGCCTGTTTAAAAGAAACAGCTCGTGAAACAAAGGTAGAGTGTTTGGCAAGCTGTTTTTTATTATTGATTTGATCGTCTTCAGTGGTAATCGGTATTCCAGAACAGACACCATCTTTGAGTTTCGTATCACAATTACGGATTTTTTTCAAACCACATTTGACACACGCAATAGTTTATTGCATCGTCATCATACTGTACGTAAATATTTTTTGGTCACTGCCCTACTTTTTTCCTATGCAGTAGTAAAAATGCATCAAGCAACGAAAAATATAATTAATTTTGTTCAATCATCCAAACGAATAAAAAAACGTTCAAGCAATTTGGATAAATAATGCCCAAAAATTACGCTTAATTTTTACTTTTGATAATAATATACATTCAGCATGTTTGGAAGAAGTAAGTAACGAACATTTTGTCCAAACGACATCTGTCCGAGAAATATAAAACTTATTTCTGGACAACATACTTGTAAAGTACCCGGCGGTAAGTTATACACATTGGGCTTAAGAAAGAGACTGTCGGCCATAATCAGCTAACTTCGGCTTTGTAGAGCGTCGTCTCTGTCCCTAGAACGCTTGTCAACGACTGAGAAATCGCGATGGAACACGTGTATGAATGACAGAGATGACGCTCTACAAGCCGAAGTTAGCCGATTATGGCCGACAGTCTCTTTCTTAAGCCCGATGTGTATTACTTACCGCCGAGTACTATACAAAACTTACTTCCGAAAACTTACTTTTTTTTTCAGTTTGAGGTCTGAGAAAGTTAATTTATCGAGTGTAATTTACACCTCCTCACATGTAATTTAAACGGTAAAAATTGTTGAAACTATTTCCTGAAATTTGCCGGTCAAAATATTCAGCACTATACATTCTAAGAAGGACGTCCCACACAGATATTTTAAACTGGGTCATATTGCAAACTAGAGTCCATCAGTGGGCAACTATTCAGAATCGACTAAAGTACCAAGTTCCCGAGCAAAGCGTGATACCAGATAGTCAGTGCTTCATCACACAAAAGACTGGCCCAAACAAAGTTTGGCACAAAGCAAACTTTCGTCTTTATGCATGCACGGCACATACAGGACTTGGTGATAAATGACTATTTCTTTGATACGTGATCTCTCATTTCATTCGTTCATTCATTCAGTAACGACTAACGTGTATGCTCCATCAACTGGTCGGAGTGTGTTGTAGTTATAACGTCTACGTTCATATTTAATTTAAAATAATATATTGCGCACTTATCTTTGAAGACCTAGACAGACTGCTTAGTAAGACATGTCTTTCAACCCAAGGGCTGTGGGTTTGTTTAGTAATAATATTATTATTATTAATAATTATAATAATAATAATAAAGATTATTAATTATAATATTACTACTAAAAATAACAACAATAATAATAAGAATTATATTATAAATATTAATAATACAAAGAAAAATAATAAGGATAATATTTACACGAATAATATAAATTGTAATATTTATATAAATAATAATAATAATGTAAGTAGAATGCAGACAAAAGCTTAATATACTGGGGTCATTTAATCTCTTTGAATCAATTCTGTACGCCAAGACTTGACTAATATGGTACGTACTCGTTATAAGGTCTCACAACTTATTAAGTCTCTGAAAATTTTGATTGAATTAAATAATAAACAATCGATAAAAAGTATCAGTAAATTTTTCATACTCATGTGTCCTCAGTAAAAAACAATAAAAAACCAAGTATGCTGGGGTCATTAAATTTCTTTGAATTTATTTAGTACGCCAAGGGTTGACTCACGTGGTACGAATTCATAATTCGGTCTCACAGCTTATCAAGTTAAATCTACTTGCTTGTTTATGTCCGTCTGGTTTTAATATATTTTTGTATTGTATAAACCCGTATTTATTACGATTATTGACCCTTACGCGATTTTTAAAGCTAGAGGCCCAGTTGTCGACTTGACAACATCGTCGGTCGTTTTCCGCTGTGGGAAGACAGATATTTAATTTTTTTTCTTTACATCAGGGTGCTACTCGGCTTCCCGTGGGTACACCCAAACTATTGGACTATTTAATTTCTCTCTGACCATTGGAACTTTAATGGAAAACACTTTAGCTTTAATCTTCTTCCTTCACCCTATTGCAATTTTTTCCGTAAATTGCATAAATCCGCAGAGTACATTCTATGGTACTGCGATGATAATCGAGTCAATAATTTGCGAAGGGAACTCCACTTAGCCTTACATCGGTTCATCTCCACTTAGCCTTACCTCGGTTCATCTTCAAAGATAGTTTTGTTTAATTTGATTTTTTCTGAGATAGTAACTTGTTAGGCTGTTTGAGATCCAGGTCTTAAACCACATTATAAGATTTTTTACTGCTCTGCGAGTCATGCTCCTTTTCTCGTGATGTCGGACCTTAAGTCCGTCGTCACTACTTGTTTTTCACACTCGGATTGTCACTACCGGAGAAGAAGTCAATTCGTTAAGTTTTTTCTTTGTCACTACGTGACATCGCGCTCATAAAAAAATAAAGAAGATTTCGATCTTCTAGTGTAGATCTCTCTGGATGGGGACTTATTTTGTCCCGTATAACAGCGTGGGTGGTAGTGGAATCGAACTGAACTATATTTATATTTACTATCATGTAAAATAAATATATAAAAAAAAGGTTGACAGATCTCATATCGGCTTTCTTTATCGGCTTTTGTTATCGGCTTTTCTCCTAACAGATTTACTTTAATTAAAGTTATTCTCAACTGATGGGTTTTCCGATTCTCTCGATTCGTTATATTTATTCACCCGAGCATTTATAAACGTTTTCAAATGATAAAAATATTTTCATTTTGAAACAAGTCTGTTTAGTTTAATAATACAAACTAGTTTATTTAGTTTAAAAATATAAATGAACTTATTTTAAAGTCATCCATAGCCTGGTTGGTTGTAAGACAGACACCTGTCTTGCAGCTCGGAAGTTGCGGACTTTATTTATAGCGGTACCAGATTTTTTAAAAGGATTTTAGCCTGGTGACCAGTCAAGACTTGTTTAGCATCTTTCTGCTTGGTTGAAACTCATTGCCACATTATTATAAGCCCGTCAGGTTGATCTTTATTAAATGAAAGGGTAATACAATACAACTTAATTGACTTAAATTTATTATTTTACACAGTAAAACATATATTTTTCTCTCTTCAACAATACTTAAATTTATCCTAAAAACACAGATGTCAAAAAATCCGGATGTGTATGACTTCTTAATACTTTTTAGTACTGTATTAAAAAAATAGTATTAAATTTTTGATTTCGTGCTTTTTTGGTTTTTGAAACCCGAAAGTTAAAATCTTTGAAAGATTTATTTTAACACTAAGATCTACATTTTTCCGACAAAATTATTACAGTTATAGCGTGTGTGGACATATACCATTCCAGCAACACTCATTGCATGGTCAGGTGATGTAACAGTTAATATTTAATACCTCTTGGCTCACTCGTATATCATGATCGACCTCCGTAGCCCAGTGGTAACATTCTTGTCTTCCACCCGGGGATTTGGGTTCGATTAGAAATACCAAAAATAAATAAAAGTTAAGTTTGAAAATAGGAAGGTAGTGGCTCACTTTTCTTGCTCTTAACTCTCGTATATTTAACTCTTAAAAACGTAGAAAACTTGTCACGATCTTCTTATATTTGGTGGTGACATATTTGGCTTTAATTTTAATGCAATGCATGTGTGAAATGTTCATATGTAATCATAAAGTTTGATAAAACTTCCTAAAAAGAGTTGTCTTTAAATTATTCCTAAAACTGCACACGCCACCTATATATCTAACACTAAGATGCAGACCATTCCACGGTACAAAATCTGCAACTGCCAATTGCCCTGCCCTATTGGATTGATTCGGAAGAATGAATTAATTCGATTCAGACAAAATTGACTTTCAGACACATACAGATGACACATTTCATTACGGGATCTAAATACAAAGAGGCAAAGTTTAAAATCAATTTGACCATGTAGACATTTTAAAAGTGGACTAATATGACAACATTTATGATAACCATATATTAGCTTAGCAGCTAGTTTAAAAGTGGACTAATATGACAACATTTATGATAACCATATATTAGCTTAGCAGCTAGTTTAAAAGTGGACTAATATGACAACATTTATGATAACCATATATTAGCTTAGCAGCTAGTTTAAAAGTGGACTAATATGACAACATTTATGATAACCATATATTGGCTTAGCAGCTAGTTTAAAAGTGGACTAATATGACAACATTTATGATAACCATATATTAGTTTAGCAGCTAGTTTAAAAGTGGACTAATATGACAACATTTATGATAACCATATATTGGCTTAGCAGCTAGTTTAAAAGTGGACTAATATGACAACATTTATGATAACCATATATTAGCTTAGCAGCTAGTTTAAAAGTGGACTAATATGACAACATTTATGATAACCATATATTAGCTTAGCAGCTAGTTTAAAAGTGGACTAATATGACAACATTTATGATAACCATATATTAGCTTAGCAGCTAGTTTAAAAGTGGACTAATATGACAACATTTATGATAACCATATATTAGTTTAGCAGCTAGTTTAAAAGTGGACTAATATGACAACATTTATGATAACCATATATTAGCTTAGCAGCTAGTTTAAAAGTGGACTAATATGACAACATTTATGATAACCATATATTAGCTTAGCAGCTAGTTTAAAAGTGGACTAATATGACAACATTTATGATAACCATATATTAGCTTAGCAGCTAGTTTAAAAGTGGACTAATATGACAACATTTATGATAACCATATATTAGCTTAGCAGCTAGTTTAAAAGTGGACTAATATGACAACATTTATGATAACCATATATTAGCTTAGCAGCTAGTTTAAAAGTGGACTAATATGACAACATTTATGATAACCATATATTAGCTTAGCAGCTAGTTTAAAAGTGGACTAATATGACAACATTTATGATAACCATATATTGGCTTAGCAGCTAGTTTAAAAGTGGACTAATATGACAACATTTATGATAACCATATATTAGCTTAGCAGCTAGTTTAAAAGTGGACTAATATGACAACATTTATGATAACCATATATTGGCTTAGCAGCTAGTTTAAAAGTGGACTAATATGACAACATTTATGATAACCATATATTAGTTTAGCAGCTAGTTTAAAAGTGGACTAATATGACAACATTTATGATAACCATATATTGGCTTAGCAGCTAGTTTAAAAGTGGACTAATATGACAACATTTATGATAACCATATATTAGCTTAGCAGCTAGTTTAAAAGTGGACTAATATGACAACATTTATGATAACCATATATTAGCTTAGCAGCTAGTTTAAAAGTGGACTAATATGACAACATTTATGATAACCATATATTAGCTTAGCAGCTGCATTGAAAACAGACTGGAGTCTAGAAATATGCTAATCAAGTTATTTAAACAGCTAGTTTTGATATTTTTTGGGTGTTTATACATTTTGGTTGCCCTTTAGATGAGGACCAAATACTATTTTTTTTTGTGTTTTGTGTGCCGAGAATCGGCTCTAATAATATCGTCATACAACATGGCAATAATTCTGAGAAACATTTTAAACTAATGGAAAACAACCGTGGAAATCTTCGAACGTTACTGAGAACTTGGATTATTCAACACTTCAAAGAGATTGTAATTTGTTTTTATCAAACACTGTTTATTCCACTTGTTATAACGGTATAACTCGACAGGTTTCAAAGCTTTCACCTCATCATTGTGCTCTCCTAATGGAAACTGCTGGGGTTATACCGTTATAAAAAGTGGAACAAATAGTGTTTGATAAAAACAAAGAGAGTTGACAGAACGTGAAGATTTATTGCTGTATTTTTCTGGGTTTAAATGATAATGATCATGATGTATATTTACTGTTTCATCTGGTTTAATTGATGGTTAACTTGTTGAATGGTATTACTTAAACCATTTAGTAATAACATTCAAGTATCTTATATCACAAAGCTAAAGTAATGGAGTTGTACAAGAATACTAACAATATATTATCCCCATATAACAATTAATGAAAATGTTGGAGGAGTGTAACGTGGATGATAAGGATAGAAACTTTATCAAAAATCTTTATCAATTCCAGACGGCTGAAATTAAAGTCGGTAACGCCCGCTCGGAGGAGATTGAAATTAGAAGAGGCGTACGTCAGGGATGCATATTGTCACCATTGCTCTTTAACATGTACTCTAACTATGTCTTTAAGAAAGCCCTAGAAAACTCGACAAGGGGAGTGAAGATCAATGGCGAATATATCAATAATATAAGATATGCCGATGATACTGTCATTCTGGCTGATAACATCGCAGATCTTCAGGAACTCCTCATAAGCATTAATAATGCAGGAGAAGAATTAGGCCTGAACATTAATAAAAAAAAGACAAAATGGATGGCATTTAGCAGGACCGATTACTCCCATGTAACATTGAGACTTGGCGGTGAATCTTTGGAAAGGGTGGAACAGTTTAAATACCTGGGCAGTATGATTACAGCTTCTGTGGACCCAGATGTGGAGGTGAAGTGTAGGATCGAAGCAGCCCGTAGTTCATTCAACAAAATGAGATCAATATTCTGCAATGATAACTTGAATTTGAAACTAAGGCAGAGAATGTTGAGGTGCTACGTCTGGTCTGTACTATTGTATGGCGCAGAGACTTGGACCCTGAAAGTGCATACTATGAATAGGTTAGAAGCATTCGAAATGTGGTTGCACAGGAGAATGCTTCGCATACCATGGACAGATCTGGTCAGTAATTCAGTGGTTTTGAGGAGAGCTGACTGCAGTAGACAGCTGCTGAAAGATGTTAAGGTCCGTAAGATCTCATATCTGGGTCACATTCTGCGTGGAGATAAATATAGTGTACTCCAATTAATACTCATGGGGAAAATCGAGGGACATCGTGGTCCAGGTAGAAGGCAAACGTCTTGGCTGCGAAATATAAGAGACTGGACCGAAATGAGACGTGTGGAGGAGCTGTTCCGGGTCGCGCAAGACAGAGAAGCCTTCGCCAGAGTGATTGCCAACGTCGGGGGGACCTGACAGGGCACATCAAGAAGAAGAAGAATATTATCCCCTTGTCTGACCTTGCTTTGGAAACCTTTTTTCTTCTATTATTAGCTAACTTCGAGACAATCTGAATGGACTCACAAATAAAATAACGCTCAGAGGGAGTACGAAGAGATAAAAATAACAAGTAAATTACGAAGAATCGTGATCAATAATTGCTTTGTTTACATAATAAAATAAAACTAAAGTAAAACTTTGGTTTTATCGATCTTCCTATCAAGTGCCAAAACATGAACATTGAGAGAAAACTAACTCATGAAGATAGATGCCTTAAACATGTGGTTCTGACGGCGAATGTGGTGTGAACCATGGATGTGCTGTCCAAAATAATTGAATAAAAAATGCGAATGGAACAACGTTTGTCTTCAATAATAGAACCATTAATCCGCAGGTACTCTGGTCGTATTACACAATTCAGATACTGGTACAGATCACACAACGCAGATGCTGGTACAGATCACACAATGCAGATACTGGTACAGATCACACAATGCAGATACTGGTACAGATCACACAATGCAGATACTGGTACAGATCACACAATGCAGATACTGGTACAGATCATATAATGCAGATCCAAGATCACACAACGTAGACCCAAGGGAAAATAGAAGGATCTAGATCATTGCTCTCCGAAGTGGGCGATACCGCCTCCCTGTGGGCGCTGGAGAAATCTGGGGGTCGTTTTTAGCCCTAGTGGTACTGAGGGAGCATTGAGGAGCAAGTGACAATAATACGTTAATTTAGTGCAGTCACTAGTCTTTTGAATAGAAAGAGAAACAGGCTGCAAACTTTTGACCGTAGAGATTTAAGGATGCTGCTTACAAATATAGAGCCTTATGTAAACAAATTGGCATCACAACACCAGGTTCATCATTCTCTCGAGTGATTATTTTTTATTTCACTGATTTGATTGATACTATTCACAAATAATAGTGAGCAATTTAGTGTTCCAGGTTGTAGTATTACCAAACTAACTTTTTGAAATTTATAAATTGCATGCACAGGTACATAAATATTTTGGTGCAACAAATAAAATACAAACGCAGCGGGTTTTCGAATATATTATAAGTTAAGATAGAACTAAAGTTTTCAGCGAGGGCGCTGAAAAACAAAATCTTTGAAAAGGAGGTGGTTAGCCAAAAAAGGAAACTCGGATCTAGATCATAAAGATATGGAAATTGAGAGAAAAGAAATCGCCTTCGAAAACAAAAATGACAAAAAGTTCAAATAACCTATTTTTTTATTTATTCTTTTTTCATGATAAATAAAATTTGTTAGAATAACAAAGCAATGATTTATTGATATTCACTTTAATAAGCATATAAATAGACAATCTTCTTCCACCATCCCGCTTATTAATCTTTATATATATTTATATATCGTAGACCTGGAAATTCCTGTATACTGACTATCTAGAAATTCCGGTTTTATGTTAACCAGATTATTACAGGTGTTAACTTTAAAATCTCGTCACTGAAAAAAACATTAAAAAATATTAATATATACAGAAAAGTTTGAAAGGAAAAGTAAAAATCTTTCATTATTCACCCATAAGATTGGATCAAGTTGAGGAATTCTGCTATTTGGATAGTATTTTCTCAGATGATTGAAGAGTTGAAAAATACTTTGAGGGGCGTTTAGCGATAGGAAACAAAGTTATGGGTGATGAAGATCTGCTAAGATGAGAGTCTATATAAGCATTTAAGTACTAAATTCGATGCATGGAAGTGAATCATAGACGTTGAAAAATACTGAAAGGATCAAATAAATCTTGTTGAAATGGATTGTATTGTATTTCACTTTCGTTGTATACAGTACAAACTGGCGAGCTTATTGATATGTGGCAATATCTTCCAACCAACCAGAAATATGTTTATAGGGCCTGAAAACCTTTTTAAAACAATCTGGTTTCCAACGGGAATCGAACCCGTAAAATTCGGGCTACAAAACAAGCGTCTTACTAACTACGCCATGGAGGGGAAATACGTGCAATGAGAAGAATACAGAGGAACAAATAAATGAAGAAAGATTAACAAAACAATTATATTGTGCAAATGTTAGTTGAAGGCGTGGTAGAGGAAAAAAGTGAAAAATATTTTTAAAGAAACAAAAAAGCAGAGAAATCGTAGAATTTGTATGGATGTAGAAGTGGCAAACGATGTGTCCAAAAAGTCTGGCGTATGTTTTTTTACCTACCCCGACAAAAAAATGATGTGGTGGTATGTATGTGTTTGTATATATTATTTTTTGAATTAAATTAATAATAAACGAACAATTATAGCACCCCTGATACGGTGTGTACGTGATATAGGTTAAAACCGATTCAAAGAGGAGTTATTTGGGCGCCAGTGAGTCCAAATGTACTCGTACATAGAAATATATTTATGCATAAACGATCCAAACCACAAAATACTCTTTTAAGGTTTATCGAAAATATCAATTAACATAATCATAAACCTTAATGTATGGAAATGAGGTTTGAACCAGAAAAAAGATAACAGTAAGATTAATGCTGTGAAAGGGATGTCTGCTTTAGGAAAAAAATTAAGGGTTAATGTATATTTGTGAGTTAATATAAAATGTAAGTGGAAGGCTTGGTAAATAAGGGTAAGTTTACGGTTGAATCAGGTGAATGATATTTTGAAAGGAAAAATAAGAAGGAAGATAAATCATAGGGGCTGTATGAGAATATGCATGGATGTGAAACAAACGAAATGTGTGTTTTGAAGTAGGAAGTCTGGTATTCTGTCCTGTATGTGTATCGCAGTAGGGAAATGACGTGATATGTATATAGTAAAACATCGGAGAAATCGTTGGAGTTTTATAATGAGGTGTATGGATGTAGATGTTAAGAATGTATGTCGATATTAAAAAAATCGGATGCACTGTGCTCTTTCTGTCTACCCCGACATATAAATAGCGTGAAAGTATATATTTTTATGGTCTAGCAAGTAAGATAACCGTTTTCCTGTCCGGGGGTTGCGAGTTCAATTTTCGTTGGAACCCAATTGTTTTAAGGATTCCAGTCTGGTTTTCCCTAACTAACGTATTAACATCTTTATAGTTGGTTGGAAGAGATTGCCATATTGGAAAAAGTCCACCAGGTTGTATTATATACAATGAAGGTGCTTTATACTACAATATATGAAAGAAGGCGGAATGAAGACATCAGAACTGAATGCATAGGTAAAATGAATGTTTTAAATTACATGAAGAAAGAATCGTTAAGATTACTTGGACAGGTCGAGAGAATGATGAAATAATGGCTCAGCGAGAGTACAAGTCATACGTGTAAGTGTAAGTCGAGGAAAATGTGATTGGATCTAGTGAATCAGATTTCGAAAGAAGGTAATGTGTGAAAAGTACGAATTATAGAAGATTGTGCATGACAAGATGAAAGTTTTGTGTAGAGAGTTGGAACCCAGATGAAAAAAAAGGATTCCAGTCTGGCTTTCACTTAAGGCCTTTTAGGAGCTGTGTCCTAGAGGGAAGAGATGATGATGATTTGTTGATAAATAAAACACGTTTTGGATCGCAATGCGGAAGAAGAAGAGTTTTTATTAGTAAACGTAGGTATTTATACTATTTCCGCGTGTGTGCGGGAATGCGAGCGAGATATCCTTCGTCTCGTTTCTGCATTAGCGAAACGATTAATGTTGTATGTAGGTATCATTCAAATACGGAACTGGCGAGACAGCCGTGGTGCGTTCTCGCTCCGGCGTGTAATGCGGCCCGCTCCGGGCTGCGGGTTGAATGGCCGGCGTGTGAACTTTGGACTTGTTTATTTAAATTTGTCGAGGAATGCAAAGGTCACTTCATCGGTCATTGACCGTGTGTATGAATGCCCACAGTATTCCGAGTGTGCGATTGAATGTGCGACAACCGCCACAGCCTCTTCAATATCTTTTTGGTTGGTTGGAAGAGATTACCACATGGCAATAAGCCCGCATGGTTGTATGTAATACAATGAAAGTGTAATACAATATAATAAAATAAATATATAAACAAATAAATGTCTAGAGCGATGTCATTAAAACATTAACTAATTGTCTAGAGCGGCATCGTTAAAATATACTCTGAGGACCAATTTGTTATTTCATAACAGGCAGTTCATAAGCGCGACAATATTAATTCAGGTGAAATAAGTTCTGAAAGTTAGATGTTGATGTCAGAATTTCAGTAATGACGATCTATACAACCTTACTGAAAATACGCTTATCTGTTAATCGTAGGGTTGCGGGTTTGTTTTCCGTTGCTACCTTAATTAAAAAAGGATCCACTTCGGCTTTCAAATTTTACTAAAATGTTAATAAAAATTAGGCAACACAATCTAATCAAATATTGAAAAGCGAAAATCAGCACATTTTGGAAAGAAGGGTGGAGAAAAAATCCGAAAAATAGATTGGAAAGTCAGATACTTTCGAAGTTAGTTGTCAATTTATTTTATTTATATTAATAAACGGTACAATGTACCTTATAATAATAATAATAAAAACTAAAGTGCCAATAGAGAGTGCTCAATACATTAAGAAGGACAGAATTTGTAAAACAATCAAAAATAATTTTAAACAATTGCAATAAAAATCGGAAAGAAACAGGTATTAAATTATACAAAATCACACGTAACCAACACAATACGGGGATGTTTACAGGCGCACAGCCCGTACTGCGCAAAAAATACCAACACAAACAACAAATTATTGAAAAACATCGTTATTTGTTTAGTTAAACACCGTTTATATCTATTTAAGACTCGAGTCTTGTTGGTGCTTCCTAATGATGAGTTGAAAACCTTGAAACCGGTAGGGTTGTACCGTTATATAAAGTGAAATAAACAGTGTTTGACTAAATGTATAACAATGTCTTTAAACATCTCAATGTTAATGCCTTAACTATAAATAATAAATTGAAAACCAATTTATTTCTTTATTTTACACATGACAAGAAATAACATATACCTAATTTACGAAAAAACAATGGGTAATTTAATTTGGACATACAATTTTAATGGATCTGGGTTTGTTGCCTTTCATTTGTCATGTGTCAGTAAACTAGGCTTTTACCTGTATCTCACTGAAATTGAAAACAAATTTCAAATTTAAAACAAAATATAAAATACGGAATCATACAGGTGCAACTTAACAAATCTCTATTCAGCATGGGGAAATATCACAAAACTAGGTTAAAAAAAAAAACAATAATTAATTAAAAAGCAGTTCAAAAAAGTTCTTCAAACGCCGAAAGACACGCGGGATTCCATTTCAAAGTTCAGGTATTCGGAGGCACCCTTTCAGTGACTCTCTTTAGGTCAAAATGATTAAAATATTTCTTCGGATGGAGAAACTGTGCGAAGAACTTGGAGAGTCGCCCTTGAAGCTTAGAAAGTCACCCTTAAGCGCCCGTGGAGAGTCAGTTTTCTAAGCGACGCTATATAAATTATGCTTTTATAACTATAATTTTTCTTATTTTCAATGTCTCAAAATAAATAGAATAAGAGTTGGATATTTTTAACATATATGCATTTTTACATGTTGATTTGTCATAGGGTGTCTGCCTTTTTATTTGTTTATCGTTGTTTTCAGCTAAAAATATACCATTTTTCATTTCAAAAGACGCGGTTTTTGTGTTGGTAGGCTTTCGAAATGTTTTATTGTATATTTCTTATTGTTTTTTATGAATAAATATGCCTTTTCAGCTGCTAACTTTGTGATGTAGATTGTTTTCGATTATGGTGAACTTTTTATCATTCCACTGAGTGAGTTACGTGTGTTATTTGAAATTTATTTCATGATTTACTAACATTTTAACTATAGTTGGTTATTAAAAAATGTACTAAATAAGACACAGATAGAAGTCACCCCTAGTCCACAGTTTCAATTGTCACGGTTTCGGTTACTCATGATTTTAAAATATTAAATTGAAAATTCCAGTCAAAAGGTTCTGGATCGATGGGTGGAATACTTCGACGTCCTTTTGAATGGTAACCAACATGGAGCAACAAGCGGGAACCAACAAGTAGAATACGACACCACTGATGTTGATGATAATGAGCCATCCCCAACCTTGGCTGAGATTTCAATTGCCATAAAGAATCTCCATAATAACAAAGCACCTGGATGTGATAATCTACCCGCTGAGGTGTTCAAGCATGGTGGCGAGGCTCTCCACAATCATATCCACAAAATCATCTGTGACATCTGGCGCTACGAAATACTACCAAATGAGTGGAATTGTGGTATAATATGTCCCCTGCTCAAAAAAGGAGACCCCATGAGTTGCTCCAATTATAGGGGTATCACCCTTTTAAATATAGCATATAAAATACTCTCAAACATTCTTTGTAATAGATTGCAGAAATACTCCGAATGCATAATTGGAAAATACCAAACTGGATTTCGTAGGGGAAGGTCAACAATAGATCAAATATTTTCACTTAGACATATATTGGAAAAGACTGTAGAGTTCAACATTGATACATACCACCTCTTCATAGACTTTAAGGCTGCCTACGACACGGTCAATAGGACAAAACTCTATGAAGCTATGGCTGAATTTAATATTCCTGTCAAACTCATTAACCTAGTCAGGCTTACAATGTCCAACGTTGAGTGCCGTGTCAGAGTGCAAAAGGATCTGTCTGAACCTCTTAAAACATTTAATGGACTTAGACAGGGAGATGCTTTGGCGTGTACGCTGTTTAATATGGCTTTGGAAAAGGCCATTAGGGATAGCGGCATACAAACAACAGGCCATATATTCAGTAAGTCTGTGCAGCTCCTGGCTTATGCAGATGACATTGACATCATAGCGAGGTCGGAACATGAACTTATAAATGCCTTCCGAGCACTAGCAGCATCAGCAAAAAACCTAGGCTTAGTAGTCAATGAGACCAAAACAAAATATATGCCCGTAAATGGACGCCAAAACCCAATAAGTCTACAAATAGACAACTTTACCTTCCAAACCGTTTCTGAATTTGTGTATCTCGGTACCATGGTGACAAGTAGGAACGATGTTTCCACTGAAATAAATCGAAGATTAATAGCTGCAAACCGATGCTATTTTGGACTGCAGAGGTACATGAAATCACGACATCTCTCTAGAAAAACCAAAACTCTACTTTATAAAACACTCATCCGACCTGTGCTCACCTATGGCTCAGAATGTTGGACTCTAAGTAGAGTGGACATGAGGGCTCTAGGGACATTTGAGAGGAAGATTCTGCGCAAAATATATGGCCCCATTTGCAATAACGGAGAATGGCGTATCAGGTATAATCAGGAGCTGTACGGTCTGTATGGAGACCCTACCATAACACAAGAGATTTTAATTGGGAGACTCAGGTGGGCTGGACACGTGCAGCGAATGAGTGAGGAAGACATTCCGAGAAGGCTCTTGAATGGCACACCGGGGGGTCGAAGAAAGCCAGGAAGGCCGAAGCTTCGATGGCTGGATGGTGTCAATAGGGATGCGCAGCTCATTGGCATCCAGAACTGGCGAACAGCAGCACAGGACCGCCAGTCATGGAGGCGTGCTTTAAAGGAGGCCAAGACCCGACCTGGGTTGTAGAGCCATTGTTGATTGATTGATTGAAATTGAAAATTCCATTTACAAGTACGAGTAGTGTCTTAACACTACGTAACAAGTGAAGTAATTATTTCGAATTTATTTTAATCAGAATTGCTGACAGTAGATAAGTCTATATCTTCCAAACAACTAGACAAGAAAGTATATTAGTGTCCATCACTACATATAATAATACGCTGTATGGAAATTAATTTCGTATTTTTAGGCCATATTCAAACGTAAAATTGCAACAAATACTTGTAGAGGGTGGTTTTCGATACTTTCAGTATTTCAGCAATCTCTCGTGTCGTAGAACGCTGGTTATTCTCGATTAAAGTTATCGTCATGAGCGGTAATCGAGATTCCTGACTAGGGACCATCTTCAAGAGTTATATCGACATTAAGGTTTTTAAACCACACTTGACACAGACGACCCCTAATCGCAAATACAGGACACATATTTAAAAAAAAAAAAATTGTTTTGTATTCACCATTGTTTTATTTGAGTTTACTGCCAGTTTCAAAGACCTCCGTCAGGTGAAGTCACCTGACGAGGAAGATGGTCTTTGAAACCGCCGGACGGGACACTGTGTGGTAACTAATCAACTTTGCAGAACGGGTATTGTGGAAAATACCGGCTACGAGTGTGGCCTGGATGATGAAACTATGTACCATATATTTTCGGTCGTCCTTTGCGAGACAGATTTTAATTATCAAAACCATTTTTCCTTTTTCTTCGTGGAACTTTCCACTTATAGATCGATTGTTACATTTTTAGAGCGTAATCAGTTGAAACTTTAAATTGTCTAGAAACGACATTTAAAAAAAATATATTTACTATGTTGACTCATATAGTTGCAAAGTGACTTTAATTTGGTGGCACAAAGCAATCTAGTTTGGGTGGATTGTCTATTATTAAAAAAAAACCAGATGTGTTAATTTCTTTAACGCTTAAGGAGTAATATCCAAGAATACCCAGTAAAACAGATGTATTAATTTCTTTAACGTTTTAGGAGTAATATCCAAGAAAACCCAATAAAAAACAGATATGTTAATTTATTTAACGCTTAAGGAGTAATATCCAAGAATACCCAATAAAAAACAGATGTGTTCATTTCTTTAACGCTTAAGGAGTAATATCCAAGAATACCCAATAAAACAGATGTGTTAATTTCTTTAACGTTTAAGGAGTAATATCCAAGAATACCCAAAAAAAAACAGATGGGTTAATTTCTTTAACGCTTAAGGAGTAATATCCAAGAAAACCCAATAAAAAACAGATGTGTTAATTTATTTAACGATTAAGGAGTAATAATATCCAAGAATACCCAATAAAAACAGATGTGTTAATTTATTTAACGCTTAAGGAGTAATATCCAAGAATACCCAGTAAAACAGATGTGTTAATTTCTTTAACGTTTAAGGAGTAATATCCAAGAATACCCAATAAAAACAGATGTGTTAATTTCTTTAACGATTAAGGAGTAATATCCAAGAATACCCAATAAAAACAGATGTGTTAATTTCTTTAACGCTTAAGGAGTAATATCTAAGAATACCCAGTAAAACAGATGTGCTAATTTCTTTAACGATTAAGGAGTAATATCCAAGAATACCCAATAAAAACAGATATGTTAATTTCTTTAACGCTTAAGGAGTAATATCCAAGAATACCCAATAAAAACAGATGTGTTAATTTCTTTAACGATTACGGAGTAATATCCAAGAATACCCAATAAAAACAGATGTGTTAATTTCTTTAACGCTTAATGAGTAATATCCAAGAATACCCAATAAAAATACGAGTATATGTGTTAATTTCTTTAACGATTAAGGAGTAATATCCAAGAGTACCCAATAAAAAATGTGGGATAAAGCGATGGATAAAATTCATACCTTTAGTAATTAAAGTGTCATAGAAATTTCTTTAAAACTTATTCAACTATCAAGAAATTCTAGAATCCCCTCGGGTTCAATATATTTTAGTAGCACTCTAATCTACTGCGAATCTGTGAATTATAAAGTGATCTCATAACTGCGCCACCATCAATGGCCCTGGAGAATTTTATCATACTCGTACATCTCAGAACATTATTGATAGAAAAACGTATACTCTTAATAACTGTGGCTGAAGATAATATTGTGTCCAAGTCACGCTCCTCATATCCGAATCATCAATTCGAATATGTCGAGGAATAACATAAGAATTAATGACCGAAAGAAAATATGTCATCTTTTGGAGGTTGTTGTAAGAGAAAGAAGTATTAATTCCTCAAAAAATATTCTTTTGATTGACATAAAAATAATCCTCCAATTAGGGGGACGTTACATTTCTTTGATTCGACATATTTATACAAGTGGCATATTAAAAGCAACGAAAATATTCCCAACCTTCTAGAATTTGTTTTTCCTTTTCATCAAACACTCTATCAGGAAGAAAAATATTCTTTTTTCCTCTTTTTTTCAGGGATTATTTTTTATTTACAATGAATACGAGTTAAGGAGGGAACCAACAAGTGTTCTCAAAATGTTGAAAATACATTCTCTTTGATTAGAAAAAAGGCTTATCCCCAATGGTTTTATTCACATATTTTTTAAATTTTTTATAATTTGTCTGTTACGTTCCAAGCCATGAAGGTTAATGAGAAAGCGGTTGCCAACATATCGGGTCTTTCAAATTGAGCGTTTTTTATTCTTAGATAAAACACAGATGGCGTCGCGAACTCGACTGGGTCTTGTGACATTTGAGAAGTGTAATGAATGACATTTATAAAAATGGAGTTGTATATAAAACAATAACGCGTTCAACTTGTTGAAATATTTTATGTATTGTAATCTCCGGAAACGGTGATGTTAATTGGCCAGTAAGATCATGTGATCTGACACCGTTGGACTATTTTCTCTGGGGTTACGTGAAAAACTTGGTCTATAAATAATGACCCCCAATCAATCTCTGAGCTGAAGGACAAAATTATTCGCGTTACTGGCGAGTTAGAACCGCAATTATTCCAAAATGTCATCGAAATTTTTGACCAAAGAGTGGACATCTGTGGAGCTACGAGAATTTGGCATTTAGCGGATTTTGATTTTTTTATGTTTAAATGTCATACATTATATTTCAATGTCCAATAAAAAGTTTTTTGAAATCAAAGCAAATTGTGTGGTTTATTCAAGAATTTAAAAAAAATAGAATTAAAAAAACCACTCAAATCGTAAGAATCTTTATATAACAGCGTTAGTAAAAGTGCTTCCATATTATTTTGTAGATTATCTACAAGAAACGGAATAACACTCGTTTTTTAGATTAATTCAAAAAATTCAGACTCGCATTAGTCTGAAATTTTATAAAAAGATTTTTTGAGAGAAAGAGAAGATTTTCAGGTCACGGATCAGTTAATATATTGTTATAATATAACATAAATATAAACAGTTTAATTAAAAATATATTAAATTACATTGTATTATAATAATAGGAAAATTCATATAGCGCTGTTAAGGAAACAACCTCTTCTAAAGGGCGCTCTTTATCGAGAATCTAATCCACTCTCTTAATAGGCTAAAAAATTGAATATAACGGTAGGAAAGTGGTGGCTTCCGTCATTATATTGGGTATTTTCCTGCACCTCTACATGTTATTATCAAAACTCTGTGTATATTCTACAACACTGTCAAGTAAACGTTGTCAGATAATTCTAGTAGTGTTTTTATTCTTGGAACCTATTCGAAATTCGTCTTTTTATTTCTATTAATCTCATTTTACCTTGAATTTATATAACGCAACCAATTAGCGGTATAATAAAACAGACATTTAAGAAATTACTAAAAGTAAAACTAGTTTGTTAGAAAGTGGAAAATAGTAGGAATGGAATCAAGAATATTGCTATAATTCTATAATTTATTGTATTTCACTTGTGTTATATTCAGTACAACCTAGCGGGTTTATTACCATGTATCAATCTCTTACAACTAATCAACAAAGTGTTAAATAAGTCTTTAAGTGGATATCAGACTAGAATCTTAAAAAAAAACCTTGATACCAACTGCAATCGAATCCGCAGATCCCGGGCCGGAGGAAATTTAGCGAAGATTATTTACAGAAGATTATTGAAGCTAACTTCGTTAGCAAGAACAGAATATTGAGTCTCTTGCTATTAAATGTTCAGTTTTTTATCTGTAAGAACTGTCTGTCGGCGGACGTTATCTAAAGGCGGGCGGAGAAGATTTGATTTCTAGCATATTCACTTTTTGACTAGTTTTATTGTAACGCCATTAAAAATCTGTTTTTTTTTTCTTTAGCTCATAAGCTACTGACCATAATTCTTATAGCGCTACTGTGTAACACTAAAAAAGCATAATATAATCAAAATAAAAGGCTGCAGTAGATTTAATAAACTTATAGTCTTGGAATTTTGAACCTCCTTGCCATCGGAAGTTTGGGATTACTATGTCGAGACTGGATGCTTATTGAAGTAGGATAGCTTTCATAAATAAACTAATACATGTAAAGGGTCTTTCAAATTAAGCGTTTTTTTAATCTTAGATAAAACACAGATGGCGTCGCGAACTTGCCTGGGTCTTGTGACATTTGAAAAGTGTAATGTATGACACTTATAAAAATGGAGTCGTATACAATATAAAAACGCGTTCAAATTGTTAAATTATTTTATGTATTGTAATCTCCGGAAACGGTGATGTTAATTGCCCACCTAGATCATATGATCTGACACCGTTGGACTATTTTCTCTGGGGTTACGTGAAAAGCCAGTATTGTATTATTGTAATCTTCGGAAACGGTGATGTTAATGGGCCATCAATATTTGAAAGACCCTTTACAAGCGTCATTCTTCTACAATATGTCTTACAATCATAATAGTAAAGGGACAATTTATATAGCGCCGTTTAGAGTGCGGACTATTCTCAAGGGCGCTCTAACTTGAGGCTCTAGCCCACTATTAATAACATATAAAAAATGTACTGACTGTGGCCATTAGATTAGGCCCTTTTCTACATCTGTAGTTAAAAAAAAACAGACGTAGAAGATAAACTACATATACAAAGAAACATCTGTAGATCTTCCAATATGTGATAGTTATACATTCGGCTTTAGATGTAGTGAAGTGTATGCTTGTAGAGTTTATATATAATCATACTGGAAAACGAAAGATATTCGATTGTATAGCACTAACTAATGTGTTATATTGTAGATTATATTGTATTGTATTACAATTTCGTTGAATACAGTACAACCTGTTGGGCTTATTGCCATCGGGCAATTTCTTCCAATCAATGAGTGAGTTGCTAACCCTTCCTTCCCTGTGATGTGTAAATTGCTTTTAAAAACTTTTATATCTCTATAAATATAATAAATACTGGGTTCAGATTTTAGGTATTCCTCCGTAATACATTTACACATTGAATGAAAAAATAATCTTATTAAAAAGTTAGCACTTATCAGCCGCCACAATAGAGATATTTTGTGAAAATCAGGAATAAATTCACCGATACAATCAAACGTGTGCCAATGTGTGACGTAGGTATATATTCATTCTAAAAAAAAACTACTATGGGCAAGGAAGTGACTCTATTCACGTTTCATTATCACTCTACTTCGGTATATGGGAACGCAAGAAATATAATCTCAGTTCGCTCGCTTCTCTCGCTTCAGTAGCTCCCGGGCATCCATTTGAGGTGGTCTTTTTGCCCGTTTTGTGAACGTCGGCCGATGTTTTTTTCATGTTTTCAGCAATTAAATTTCAATTATTATCGCTTTTGACTTCAATTTTATTAATTTAAGCGATTGGCTATGAATATTATTATTTTTCCGATTTTAAATCGCTCATTTTTACATGTGTATTGAATACACAGCACCGAAACGTGCGGATTTTTTTTAGCACAGGAAGGGAAAGGTAAATGAGACCTTAAGTGAAAATCAGACTGAAGCCCATTTTTAATAGATACATTTGGAAATCGAGTCCGGAACCCTCGGGCTGGGAGGCAGGATTCATTTCAATTAGAGGCTTGGTATGAAGCCTGTCTGCCAACCCATAGGTTGCGGGTTCAACTCTCGTTATTATCTAATTTTTATGCTAAAAGAGTTTCAGTTAGATTTTTATTGATGTAAGACCTCGTTGATGTATTATATATCTGGTTGATTAAAAACAATTACCTCATGGCAATAAACCCGACAGGTTGTACTGTGTACGACGAAAATGAAATATAATACAACGTAATTTGTGGCACACCAGTAAATTTCTAGTCAGTAATACAACGTGTTTCATTCCTGATCTTTTTTTCCTTTCCACCATCTCTCCGTTTTCCTTTGAATTAGCTCACTTTTACTTTTATTATGTATATGTTCATAAATTTCATAAACGTAAATAATCATTTGAGTACTTTTTTGCAAATATGTTACTTCCTTTATTTATTTTTGTCCGATTGGTTGAAATAGATAACTGTCTGGAAATAAGCCCACAGATTTTTTTTTACAATGAAGTGTAAAATAAATAACTATACGATTGGTTATTCGTCGTTATTATAAATAATACATCATTCATCGTTATTATTAAAACGATTGGCTATTCGTCGTTATTCAGTATGAATTTATATGAAAACAACACACATACACCACACTACACCTAAAGCCAAATATGATGCCGGATAAAGGCAGTCGGACAATACTTGTTTGTGCTACCTGATGATGAGGTGAAAACCTTGGAACCGGTAGGGTTATACCGTTACATAAAGTGGAATAAACAGTGTTTGATAAAACAAATTACAATGTCTTTAAACCTCCACAATGTTAATGCCTTAACTATAAGCAATATAAATTCATTAAATACTTAATGTATATCTACAGCATAGACTGTCAGAATTATAAGAAATCGTTTTATCTAAATTCTTATCGAGTGGGATGAGCCCGTTTCTAACAAGTTCCTTTTTGATTTGTTTACTTTTATCGTTTGCTTTTTTTCTTCATTCTTTTCTTTTCTACCATAAAGGAGATTCTCAGCCTTCATTGTTACCTACGAGAAAATAATATTTTTTTCGGATTAAGGAACATATGTGCTATACAGCAAACCCTTTCATTTTCTTTCTTTTAGATTGTGGTAAATGTATCTATATATAGTGATTCCAGGAGTTGTGAGTGGAAGAATACATCAATGTATATTCGTACAATGTACAATATATATTCGTACAATGTACAATATTTATTCGTACAATGTACAATATTTATTCGTACAATATATCGTCGTCATACAAGAGAAAGTAACCAAGTGCATTTTTCGCGAAAACGTGATTAATGACTATCTGACACCTTACTAACATAATGGTTGCCTGGAAGAAATAACTCAGCAAGAACTTGGAAGAAAAATAATAATATCTTGACTTGTTTAAAATGACTATCTGCATTGATGTTTATTTTCTTACAAGCAAAATTGTATGAAAATTTTCAAAAATATTATTTCTTTATTTTGAAAGCAATGAACATTTATATACACACAAAAATAATCACAAGTGTGAATACATTTATTTAAAAAAAAAAATTAAACAAAATTGTAAAAATGGTTAAATCGCTCTCCTGAACATTTTGCATTTTGTTAGTTGGTCACTTTCTCCTGTATGACGACGATATATACTCGTATATTCGTACAAAGTACAATATATATTCGTACAAAGTACAATATAAATTCGTACAATGTACAATTTCAACCATTTTTTTTAAATTATTTTGAAGATATAGTAATAGTCCAGAATAGTATTTTATTACCATATTTAATATATGAGAGGGAAATGCGGACGTAGAAAAATACTGAAAACTGGCGAATAAATGCTATAGAAATACGTGTACTTAGGATAATATATGGAGCGACAATTTATGATAGAATACGTAATCAAGTGACTATGGATGAATGTGAACTGAAGGCTGATGTGTTGAGTAAGGTGAGGAAGAGCACTCTGAGATGGTATGGACATGTGGAACGAATGAATGAAGAAATACTAACAAAGCAAATATGCAAAACAAATGTGCGTGGAAGGCGTAGTAGAGGAAGACCAAGAAAAGTATAGTTGGATCAAGTGAATTATATTTTGAAAGAAGGAAAATTAAAAATTAAGATAAATCGTAGGGGCTGTATGATAAGATGTTTTGTTGTGGAAGTGGCGAAATGGGAATTATAAGGTAAGAAAGTCGGGCGTTCTGACTTTTCTGCCTATCTTAGCAGGGAAACGGCGTGGTGGTATATCCGTATGCATGTTCAAATGTCGGGTGTATTACCATATGGCAATCTTTTCTAATCAATCATACAATCGTTATTCAGATAAGTACCAATTATTGGGTGAGAGAAAGGTCACAACAACACATATTTTAAAAAAGAAAAAATTAAACCGAAATATAATTCCAATATTACAAAATGCTTTAAAAAGGACAGAAAAACAAAATGTTTAATGTCGCCAAATACTCGAAAAGGTGAAAAAAGATGGGAAAGGATAAGAATATGAGTGATAGAGAAAACATTTCGTCATTGAAGAGATATGTAATAATTTTCATCACTGTTTGAAGCAAGCCAACCAGGGCGGAAGTCTTACGGTAACCGGTAACTGGTTTCTGAGTCTGACAGCAATGACAGTGAAGAACGACGTGAAGAATGTAAAGAGATAAATAATTTTCTTAACATTATACATTCAGCACGTTTGCAATGAAGATTTTTTTTAGAATATATATAACCGAAGTCATATGTATACGTATCATTATACTCCCAAATACTAGGCGATGAAATTGCCTGTGTTATTCGAGGGTAGTACCAAAGCGTGAAGTTCGAACCGTTGACCTTCTGCACGGAAGTCCTGTGCGTTATCGCGTGACCATGCACAATTAGTAACAAATATTTTGTTCTAATGATATATGTATATCTATTGGAGAAATATGTAACTTCTTTCCGGACAACCTAATATGTCTATTTGTATTCGAAAATTGCATAATTAGTTTATTTATTTAACACTTTTATTGCAAATACAATCTGGCGGGCTTATTGCCAGGCGGCAATCTCTTCCAACCAACCAGAAAAAGTAAATGAAGCAAGTTACGTGGTCACATAAATCATTCAAATGACTATCCATCCCCACGAATTCTATAAACATATACGTGAGCACATGCCCACGAACCCCACAATGACGGACAGTCACCCAAACATTTTTTTTCATATAAAGGGAGATATCATCAATGAAAAGGAAAGGAAGTTAGTTCAGATACGGAAGCAAATATTGCAAAAAAATGCATGTGTATAGTATATATATAAGGCAGTCAAGATTGCCATCAAGGATGTGTTGTTTAGAAAACCACGTTGAAGATAATAGGAGCATGTATATATTTTAAATGATGCATCCAAATAGTTCACATTTACCATTTTACAGGGGCAGTAAAGGTTCTTCGAAGGTTTTTATATATTCCTGATAAAAGTAAAAGACATTAGAGTCCCAATTACCCGACCTAAATGGGATACGGGAAGTCTTATCAAAATTGATGACTATCGTAGTCGTTGCTGGCTCTCGTAGTCGAGGATGTCATCGACATTCCAATGTAAATCCGGTTGAAAAGCAAATTCGTGAAGTTTGTTTTTTAAGTTAGTGGGCCTTTGCACATCAGCAAACTCACCAGCCACACCGATGTGTACTGGATCAAATGGCAACATCTAAAGTGAGACGAACGGAGCCCATCGGCATATTTTATCTTTTTTTCCGTTTTTTTTTAAAGAATACATATGACCGAAGTCATTGGTATCCTTATACCTTATACTAGGTGGAAAAAGTACCTTTGTTCTTCGACGAGAGTAGCACAGCGCGGGTTTCCGTTACTACGCGGTCATGCACTTCATACGATTGAATATACACAATACACTACATTCTACTTAACGTCGAATATGTCACTATCACATATCGAAAGATAAAGAAAGGTTTCTTTGTAGTTCATTCTTCCTTGGTAAGTTTTCTGCGGTTTTTTTAAATACGTTTCTCTAAACATGTGTAGATCCGGGGATGTTCTTAGTCTAATGGCCGCAGTCACCACCTTCCTACCCTTACACTCAACTTGTTTTATTTTTTGTAATATTTTTAATAGATCAATAGTGAAGTGGGTTCGAATCCCGAGTTAGAGCGCCCTTAAGGAGAGTCGGCTCTCTAAACGACACTATAATATTTGTCCTTTTATTATTATTATTATTATTGCAGGGGGCTGCAAAACCGAGAACGATTGATTATCCGGAGCTGCCATGAACAACTTTTTAAACTTGGAAGCACGTTGTTTTATTAGTTGGAAATATGATGTGTGCCTTACACTGAAAATAATAAAAAGGCTTAAAGAATGACGCTTCTACTTCCTGGCACTGTCCCAACTCATTGCCTAGGTAGGCTGTTGGGGTCGGCTCTTCTCGTTCTCAGGCTGTATATTCTTCGGTTCTGGGTGTAGCTTTCATCTAGGCCGTTTTTCTGCAGGATTTTGGAGCATTGCGTCATCCAGGAGTTCTTTGGTCTTCCTGTGAACGGCTATTGAATGACGCTTACCTAGAAAAAATGTATAATACATAAAACAAAATAGATAAAAAAATAGCCCAACAGTAGACTTTCGATTATTCTGGGTTGCATAAACCGAGGTAGAAAAATTTCAACCTTTTTGTATAACCATTTAAACATTATTTAAAATGTAAACAAAAGCGGAGTTTTTACTGCATCAGAATGCGACAATACTTGTTTGTGCTCCCTTGATGATGAGGGGAAATTGAAACCGGTATGGTTATACCATTACATAAAGTGGAATAAACAGTGGTTGATAAAACAAATTACTAGGTTTTTACATTTTAACTATGGTGGATGTCGAATAATCAAAGGTCGGATAGTTGGGACCCTGCTGTACCACTTAATTTATTCTTCCTATCATAGCCTTATACAGACAATCCGATGTTTATTTCCTTGAACAGAATTTGGGAAAAACAACCTTTGACTAAGCCAACCCTTACACGGTACTTCCAAGTTCTGCTCTCTTTGTTTATTCATCCCTCCCCAAAAGCCTTGATTACCCTCATTTTCTCCATCAATTTATTTGACTAACATAAAGTTTTGGCTAGTTATAAACTCACTAAATAGTCGAGGGAACTTCTTAATAAACTGAATTTGAACCGCAATGAACATATACTTAACATGCATATTTACCATAATGCCACTTCCCTGTCAAGGTAGGCAGAAATAACAGAGCTCTAAACTTTCATATGACAATATACATTTTTCACTTCTTCTACATCCATACACCTTGTATTGTATTGTATTATATTTTTGTTGTATACCGTACAACCTGGCAGGCTTATTGCCATGTTGAAATCTCTTCCAACCTACTAGAAAGATAGTAAAGAAGCCTTAAATAAAAACCAGACAGGAATCCTTTTTAAAAAATCTAGGTATCAGTGGGATTTGAATCCGTAACGTCCGGGCTGGAAGACATGTGTCTTACCAACTAGACCACAGAGATCATCACATCTTATTATACCACTCCTTCAATTACTCTTATGTGACAATTTGATTCTGGTCGATTAATTTTAATTGTTTTCAACGTCTTTATTTTGTACTATATTTGGTCCTTGTACGAATTAGACTGCAATGTGCAAAGGATCTGAAAAAATAAATAAATAAACGGTATTTAATAAATGTAGTTTAATTCTTTCATTATATCATTCTCTCGATCCAACCATACTTTCATTGGTCTTCCTCAAACCGCGCATTCCACTTAAATTTTCACTCTACTTACAAATACTACTTGTTACGTAAACTGTGCCATGACAACCTTTGAAGTCTAGTTGATAAAACGTCTTTCAGCCTGGATTTGCGAATTCGAATCCCATTTGTATCAACATTATTAAACAAATATTTCTAGTCTGATTATAAATAAAGGCTTGTTTAACACCTTTTTTAGCTGGTTAGGAGAGGTTTCTACATATTAGTAAGCCTGCAAGGTTGTACTGTGTGCAATGAAATTGAAATACAATATACCTTTATAATATTCCAAAGTGTAATTTGTTTTTGTTCAGTGAATGGAGAAGATTTTGATACAAACTACTGTCAATTTTTCCGAAATGGGGATGAACGTCAAGGGTTAAATCACGTGGCATATACGGGTATTAGTAATTAGCTCTCACAATTTATCAAATTAATGATAATTGATGTCAAAGGTATTTTTAATAAAAAAATAACCCTCCCTTAAGCTATTTTTCATGTTAATATGTCCTCAGTAAAATACAGGCAAAAGTTTAGGTTACTTGAGACACAATAAATAAAAGACGACAAACATAACATAGATAATGATAATAAGTTTGTTTTTTTTTGTAATATTTTTAGTCTTTCACAAGAATAAAAGACGACAAACATGACATAGATAATGATAATAAGTTTGATTTTTTTGGAAATATTTTAAGTCTGTCACAAGAATAAAAGACGATAAACATAACATAGATAATGATAATAAGTTTGTTTTTTTTTTGTAATATTTTTAGTCTTTCACAAGAATAAAAGACGACAAACATAGATAATAATAATAATAACACTTTTTTTTTATAATATTTTTAGCCTGTTACAAGAATAAAAGATGATTAACATAGATAATAATAATACCTTTGTTTTTTTTTTGTAATATTTTTAGTCTGTCACAAGAATAAATGACGACAAACATAGATAATAATATATTTTTTTGTAACATTTTTAGTCTGTTAATAATAATGAGTTTGAATCCCTATATAGAGCCTCCTTGAGGAGAGACTGCTCTCTTAATGGCGCTTTATAAATTGTTTTTTATTATTAACTCTTGACCTGTCAACCTCCGTGACCTAGTTGGTAAGACGCCTGTCTCCCAGTCCGGAGGTTGCGGGTTCAAATACCGAGATTTTTTAAAAGGATTCCAGTCTGGTTTTCCATTAAGGCCACTTGAACATCTTTCTGGATGACTGGAAGAGATTGCCACATGGCAATAATCCCACTTATAAACTGTATACAACGAAAGTGTAATACAATATAATAGTCCTCGGTTCGGATTTCCATTGAAACTATTTATGTAATGTTGTATAAATACATACAAAAATATTAAAATCACTGTAACGGGGGGTTTTCAGAGAATATGCATATTTTAATATTTTAGTTATAACTAACTAAATATCTCTTGATTTTTCACAATTCTATTTATTGGACCACAATTGTTCAGCTTCTAGGCATTATGATGACTCTCATAGTCTAGTTGGTAAGACGCCTGTTTTATAACATGGGAGTTGCTGGTTCAATTTCCACTGATGTCGTATTTTTACTTCTGACCTCTTGAACATCTACCTGGTTGGATGTCATCATGTCATTGCTGAGCCTCGTAGTTGAGAGCCCCCTCACCGTTATTTCAGTTGGAAAGCGAAGTTGTGCCGTGGAGTTCGCTTTCTTAAGTGTAGACTCAGCAGAAACACATGACACGCATGGCAACTGATCAAATGTTCACCATCCTTAGGGTCTAAACATTTTTTGCCCAAAGGCAATATGCCTATTTAGCTCTCGTGGCATACAATGGGGGCCGAATTCAATAAAGGTAAAGGAAGGAAAACAGTTTAGGCAGTCTATCGGAGCGAGGTAGTTATTTCGACAGGAGTTTGAGTGCTTGGGCTTGCAAGAGGAATGACTTGTGGAAGAGGTTTGTGTGAGCTCTTGAGTGTGGTGTTTTTTGTCAATTTAAATTTATATTTTTGTATAAATGTATTTTTTTTTGCTTTATGATTGTGTGCGGTATATTGTGGTATCAATATTTTGGTCCGTCTGGAGTGATGAAGTGTGAGGAGTTTGATTTCGTGTGATGTATATACGTGTAATTCAGTGTCACTGTTTGTCAGGTTGATGAGAATGTGCAACGGGGTTTTACATAATCCAAAATCGGAAAGAAGTATCGATTTATTTTTTCATGCTATATGTCCTCAGTGAGATACAGGCAAAAACCTACTGGAGACACGACAAATGAAAGGCAACAAACCCAGATTCATTTAAATTGTGTGTCCGAATTAAATTACCTGTTGTTTTTTCGCAAATTATGTATATTTCTAGTCATGTGTAAAATAAAAATAAAATAAATGAATGAACCGTTGCATACTAGCAAACTCAACACCGACACCGCTGTACTTGGACCAAATATGAGATAATCGGAGCTTAACGGAATGTTTTTTTTTTTTTGCAACAATAGATATTGCTGAAGTCATAGGTATCCTTATATCCCCGAATACTAGGCAGAAAAATGTCTGTGTCATGCGAGAGAAATAGCAAAACGCTGGCTTTGAACCAGTGACCTTCCGCGCGGAAGTCCAATGTGTTACCGCGCAGCTATGTACCTCACCTGGTTGGATGAAAGATATTACTACGTGGGAATAAACCCAACAGGTTGTACTGTGTACAACGAAAGTTAAAAAAACGAAACATGCTATTTGTGACTATTCCAACGCATTCACAATTTGTTTCAGTAAATATTTTGATCCTACGCCGTAATGAAATAACTATGTGTTAGAAATGTGCCCTGAAATAAGTTGGGTCTCCGGAGCATAATTATCTAACAGAGTCAATACTAGTAGATGTTTTGATGTTACTGAGTACAATATGTTATATTCTGGATTGCCTTAGAATTAACTAGAAGTTATTTATACGTTTCTTAGTAGAGATACGTCATAGTAATGAAGCTTTATAATGATTTTCGCCTAAAATGTTATTTGATATTTCCAACTCAATTTTAGCTGGCTTCTTAGAAGCTACAAAACCCTTTATATAAAAATTACACACGTACATGCCATCACGATTTTTCCCTGTTGTAATAAACAGAGGAAACAGTGCGCCAATTTTCCATCAATACATACTTTGTTCGCTTTTTCCACGTCCATACTTAAATAAAATAACGTGTTTCATTCCTGATTCTTATTTTCCTTTCCTTTCCACCATCTCTTCCTTTCCTTTTGATTGATGATATCTCACTTTATATGAACAATAATGTTCGGGTGATTGTTCGTCTTTGTGGGGTTCGTGGGCATATGCGCACTTTTGTGTTTATGGATTTCGTGGGTATGGATAGCCATTTGAATAATTTATGTGACCACGTAACTTGCTTCATTTACTTTTGTCTGGTTGGTTGTAAGAGATTGCCATCTGGCAATAAGCCCGCCAGATTGCATTCGCAATAAAAGTGTGAAATAAAAAATTAAATGTAGGCTTACTGATTGTAACATAATAGTATTTACGTATATATCCCAAAAAAACACACACTTTTAGGTAATTTATTGAAAATATATTTAAAAAAAAACTATCAAAAGGCCTGTGCTCATCTCAAAACATCATTACAACCGAAATACACCTCCACAAAGAGGGAGTGAGCTCGGTCGCGAGAATATCAGCTGTTTTTCAGCCTACACGTCTGCTCACACTGTTTCACCTATTTTTCTCACTCCTTTTCTTCTTTCGAATTTCATTAATTTTGTCGAACCATACTTCACGGCTACCACTCACACTTATACTATACATTTGTTCAGTCATCTTTTTGTCTCCCATCCTTTGAACATGTCTAAACCCTTTTTCACTTTATTCAACAATTTTTTTGGCTCATGATCATCCTCAGTAATAAAATGTCTTTCTGTCATTCTGTCATACGTTGACGTACCAAATGTTCTTTTCAGTGCACATATTCTTACCACATATACTCGGCTCCTTTTAATAATTTCCATGTCTATCTTTCACTTTCACACATAAATGTTGGCATCAATACGCCGTTGTGAACCACCATTTCTCGAGTTCTTGACATTGCTTAGTTTGAATATGTCTTAGTGCCCCATTGTCTTTGTTCCTATTGCAACTCATCGTGCAAGAACTCATTCCATATTTTTACCGTCTAAAAACATAATTCTAAATAGTTGAATTCTTCAACTCGTTGAAATTTTCCATTGTTCACCCAAATATATCTTCAACTTTTCTACTCCCGCTTTCCATCGTCTGAAAACATATATTTTAAATGATTTTGTAATTTATTTTTAACAAACACTGTTTATTCCACTTTTTTATGACGGTATAACCCTACCGGTTTCAAGGCTTTCACCTCATCTTCAGGGGAGCGCAAACAAGACTAAATGCTGTTCGGACTGGTACCGATATAGACACTTCAACGGTTGGAGGCGGGAGGGGTGAGGGGAAGGCTAGGTATTATTTCGGCCAAGAGCGGGGAGATTTTGGGGAAATAACTATTCAACAGATGCTCTGATCTGTATATTGACTTAGAAATTTCTAGGGCCTCCAATCTGTCCAATCTATTTCCGTTGTCGCTAATATGTAAGAATTTGGCATCATTGATAGAAAAAGTATGATTCTCACGGTGACAATGATTAGCCATTTCAGAATAAATTAGAGGATTTGTTAAGGCAGATTGGTGTTCACGAAATCTCTTTTCAAAAGATCTTCCTGTCTTTCCTATATAGAAATTATCACAGTCAGCACATAAAAGTTTATACACACCGCTGTTGTTAAGTATTCCATTTTTGCCTTTCCCATTAAATAAGAGTTTCCGGAGATTGAAGTTAGTGTAAAAAGCTGGCTTTATGTGACTTGGAATATTTTTGGTTATTTCATTTGATATATTTTTTATAAATAGGACTTTGCTCCATTTATAGGTATGCTTATAGGTGTCGTTAAATATATAATCTTTTATGAGTTTCTTTTTTGTTTTGTTTTTTAAAAGTGAATCAATGAGGCTTCCAGGATAGCCATTATTTGTAGCAATTTTTTTGATGGTTATTAATTCCTTTTTAAAATTGTCGTCGGTTAATGGGACACTGAGCAATCTATGAAGCATACAGTTAAAGGCGGCGAATTTATGATTATTAGGATGGTTAGAAGTTGCTGGAATTATGGAGTCTGAATAAGTATTTTTCCTATATATATCAAAGTCAAATGTGCCTTTTTTCCGAGATAATGTTAGGTCCAAGAAATTTAATTTTCCGTCCTGTTCTGTTTCTAATGTAAATTTTATAAAACTTTCTATTGAATTTAAATATTTAAGAAAATGGTGTAATTGTCTATCGGTACCCGTCCAAACACCCGTCCAAACCGTCCAAACACCCGTCCAAACACGGGTTATTAGATCTTCCTGTCTATATAGGAAAGACAGGAAGATCTTTTGAAAAGAGATTTCGTGAACACCAATCTGCCTTAACAAATCCTCTAATTTATTCTGAAATGGCTAATCATTGTCACCGTGAGAATCATACTTTTTCTATCAATGATGCCAAATTCTTACATATTAGCGACAACGGAAATAGATTGGACAGATTGGAGGCCCTAGAAATTTCTAAGTCAATATACAGATCAGAGCATCTGTTGAATAGTTATTTCCCCAAAATCTCCCCGCTCTTGGCCGAAATAATACCTAGCCTTCCCCTCACCCCTCCCGCCTCCAACCGTTGAAGTGTCTATATCGGTACCAGTCCGAACAGCATTTAGTCTTGTTTGCGCTCCCCTGAAGATGAGGTGAAAGCCTTGAAACCGGTAGGGTTATACCGTCATAAAAAAGTGGAATAAACAGTGTTTGTTAAAAATAAATTACAATGTCTTTAAACCTCCACAACGTTAATGCCTTAACTATAAACAACATATTTTAAATGATAGAATTATTCGAATCGTTCAAATGTTCAAATCACTCAAATATCTTATTTCTTTTCCCGCTTTCCGTCGTCTGAGAACATAATTTCCAAATACTAGAACTCTTCAGCTCGTTGAAATGTTTCATTGTTCACCCACTTATCTCATTGACTTTTCCTTTCACACTTTTCAAATAAGTTGTCTTACTCAGGTATTTTTCTTCATTCACGTATTGGTTACTTATTATACGCTGTATTTAATTCTCAATCTACATTAATACTACCATATCATCAGCATACAACAGTCTACACACATTCCCGTTTGATATTTTTGTGGCACCCAATGAATGACCTTTAGAGATCTTCAACACATGATTCTACATAAAAAAAATTAATTTATCGAAATAATTTATTCCGAAAGTTTCGCAGATTCAAACAAAGAGAGTTTGTATTTGTTTTTCTATCGATTTTTCCCGAATGAATACTCTAATAAAAGCTGACATCGCTGAGAGAATAATTTATAAGTGTCTATGATACAAATAATTCGCAATGATTTAAAGCGATGAAAATCAACATTGAACACAATTTTGTTATTAAATGATCAAATTTATTAGAATTTCTTACTTTCTACTCCATTACTGTAATATAATACGCTTTCGTTGTATTCAGTACAATCTGACTGATTTATTGCGATGTGGCATTCTCTTACAACCACCGAAAAATATTTTAAAAAGGCCTGTAATGAAAATAAGACTGGAAACATTTTCCGAAAAATCTGAGTACCAACGAAAAACTAACTCACAATTTCTGGATCGGAAACGGGTGTCTTACCAAGTAAGCTATGAAGGTTATCATTATATTCGTCCTTGTTAACTAATGTTATTTTAAAATCGATGAAAAAATATAATATGTAAAATATATAACATTATGAATGGTTTGATGTTCACATATTTTTTGTATTATACAACGTTATGCTGTATATAAGAAAAGCGTAATACTTGTATGTATTTTATGTTGTATTTTATGTTATGTGGCAATATTTGACAACTAACGAGAAATGTGGTCTAGAAGTTTGAAATGAAACCTAGCAAACTTTTTAAACCAGCCAGAATAATATTAAACGAATAATAAAATTAGGTACCAACAGGAATATAACCCGCAACATTCGGGTTGGAAGGCAGGTATCTTATCAACTAGGAAAAATAGCTCGTCTATTAGTGGTCCTTAAATAGTATGCACAATGATAGAGTTCTTTTTTGGCGAAGTATTTTGCAATATAACATATACCACATATATATTATATATAATAATCATTATTATTATATTATTTATAGTTAAGTCACTATTATTATTGACACTATAGAGGTTTAAATACTGTCATTTGTTTTATCAAATACCGTTTATTCCATTTTAAATATTTTAATTTATTCCACTTTAAAAGTTTTAATAAATAAATTTATTTAAACGAAATTTACTTTAATTAATCAACAAAAAGGTTATCGTAATTTGAAATCCGTTTTTTCTTTGGTTTTATTTTTGTTTCAAAAGTTTTACAAAATCACGATACGAGTATAACTAAGTAAGTACATTGTAATTTATTTAGTCAATATTGTTTTTTTAACTTTTAAAATTGAAATAAACAGTGTTTGATTAAAGAAATTAATGAACTTACTTAGTTACACTATGATTTTGTAAAACTTTTGAAACAAAAATAAAAACGGTTTTTCAGTTACGATAACCTTTTTCTTGCTTAATTAATGTAAATGCCGTTTTAATTAATTAATAATAATGTTGATATCAAATAAAAAAGTGCTATATTCAGCCAACAGGGCATACACGTTTTTCTATCGTGATAAATGGAAATATTCTCGTATGTTCCGTTAGCACGCGTTTTGCCCTATTAAGGAATTGCTTTCGGATCACGCAAGTTTCGAGAGATGGTTTTCGTGTCGATACGCATACGTGTGTTGTGCTTTTAATTGAATTATAAAAAAATTGCTTTGGCATATAAAAAAAATTGGAATTAAAAAAGTATTTTATTCCAACATATAATAGATTTGAACGTGACACTGACCATTCGTTTTGCAGTATTTAGATGTGCCACAGTGGAGCGCAATTAATACATTTTATTGGTAGCAACATAGTGTGTACACATGTATTCTGTAATTACACATTAAGCCACATCGAAAATTTAAAAAATTGAGAGAGAAGCTGTCAAACAGTCTGAGCTCATCTCATAATTTCTTCCCAATAGAAATACACTCTCATCAATAGAAGGCGAGCTCGACTGTGAGGACGTACGATATTTTTCAGCTCATATTCATATATAATACTTCAATAAGCAATCAATTATAAATTCATACTAAATTAAAAACTAAATACTACAATAAATACTAAATGAATAAAGCGTGTCGTAATAATAGCACCAAATTTTGTGTTTGTTGTCTGCTGGTTTGAGTTATTAGGTCAGTTGGATTTTGTAGGCGTGCAGATCCAGATTTTGTAAGCGTGCAGATCCAGATTTTGTAGGCGTGCAGATCCAGATTTTGTAGGCGTGCAGATCCAGATTTTGTAGGCGTGCAGATCCAGATTTTGTAGGCGTGCAGATTCAGATTTTGTAGGCGTGCAGATCCAGATTTTGTAGGCGTGCAGATCCAGATTTTGTAGGCGTGCAGATCCGAGAATTCACTGTAATTAACTGAAACGTCTAATTCTTGTGAACGATGACAAATTGATGTCCCTGGGGTTTCCAGTAGCACTTGCTCTCACTGCGGTTATGTTTTCGAGTGAACGCCCGTTACGAGGGCGAATGGGTGACTTATTGTCCAGAATCAAACTAATTTCCTCAATTTTTTTAAATTAATCTTAGAATCGATGACTAATTTGGATCATTATTTCGATCAAAAATTCCACGAAAATAACGAAAACTTTCCTCATTTTTATGAGTGTTTACAATAATAATGCGTTGGTTTTTCGCATAGCGTTCTACATTTACTAATCGTAAGATTAACCGATGACATATATGAAGTTTTTAGAGTTTATTAAAATAAATAGTGCAAAATTAAAATCCGGCGCTCTTATTGGGACAGTCTATATACGTACGAAAATTGTTCTTAGTTGTACATCCTGAGACTTAACATACGAGTACAATGCAACGTTTGAAGAGATTGCCCTTTATTAATAAATTGACCAAATTATACATTGTACATTGAAGTGTTTAAATATACAAATAAATAAACTCTTAATGTGGAAAAATTAAAAAAATATGGTTGCTGAATTTCATTGAAAATCCGTTCCAGTTGTTTTAAGTGTGACTTGGGGGCAATATATTTCACCTGTGCTTTATTTAGCTTTTATTGATAATATCAAATTTAAGAATAACTTTGAACCATAACTGTATACAAGTTATATAAAACAAATATATTTATTTTATTTTCCACCTTTAAACAGAACATTCACAGTGAGCCGCATTTTACTGCTCCGTATTCTTAACTTGTGAATAAAATAAAAGCTCAAGATTTGTGCTTCAATTCCACGTTTTATTAAGTTCGTAAAAATATTTAAATGTTTTTTTAAAACTTTTTTTTATTATCACATTCTCTTGAGAAAATATTTTTTTATTTTACGTTTTCGCATGTAGTTATTTGTAGTTAGTAAGGTCCAAAAGCTTCCGGCCTAAGAATATAAAAAAGTGAGTTTAAAAAAAAAATTCATTCACCCTGTTGTTTATGACATTTCTTTAGAACGATGAAATAATTTTTCAATGTCACTGTAAAAAATAGAATTTTTTTTTTCCAAATAGTGCGGATATTAATATTAATAAATAAAAACAAGACGGATATTACTTTTTCGTTAAATAAAAAAAAATTTACGGAAATCAGATTTCAGTTTTGACAGTAAAAAATATGACATGGGATTAACAAGTCGGGATTGAAGGGTGGGTGTTTAAATTCTTGAAAACCACAGTGTTGAATGGCAGCGTTTTCAGCTACATATACTCGTATGTGTCATTTCGTGCAATAATCTCACGCCTCGTGACAGCTTTTCACGGTGTTTTATTTTTATGCCATATTTTAATTTATACATAAATTACGCATTATATTCACGAGCATTGGTAATGTTTCTCTCTTCGAAGTATATTTTTTTAATTTCCCGATCTCATAAAAATGTTTCGTAGATAGATTCTAAACATCGATTGATATCTACCTGGTTTTTAAAGAAGCTTGATACCCACGAAATACTCAACATTTCAGAATATAACAAAACAACGCGTCTTCTATCGACTCCAGTTGACGTGCTACTGAGGGTAGAGTTATCAATTTTTTACTGTAACATCGCTTATGCGTTGGACGTGGCCGGTGAGGTGTGTATCTATCTAACATATACACGCTCGAAATTGTTCCGGCCTGAATCTCTTAGATCTATAGTGGTACATGCTATGTCTGAATGCTTATTGATATGCAACAATTTATTTCTACCAACCAGCTCATTTTGGATACGTGAAGTTTTTTAAAAATTTATGACAGGTAAATTATAAATGTTTATTCAAATTCATGTAAAAAAATTAGTAATCTCTTAAAAGAAATGGTCAGACTAGAGGAAAGGAATTCGTTCGTAGGTAAGAAAGGGGTCGAAAAGGGATAATTAGGATGAAAGGGTATTTTAGTAAGGTTATATTATTTTTCAATTAAAATGCGCCTTAACACAAAAACACATATTGCAGGTTTCCCAAAAAAATATTATAAAAATATTTAATTATACTTCCTGTTCGGTAATCCACAGCGGAGCTTTTCAGGGAGTATCGGATCCTGAACATAGCCAACTTACATCTCAAATCCATTCTCTGGCACTATCATCGAGAGGAAGGGGAGATGCAGACTCAGCAGAGACACAAGAAAACCTATCTCAGCCATTCGACCATACGTTCAACTCATCAAATTATTTTTTAGGGGCTCAGTACACTATGATGTTTTTTTCTTTTTTTCATATCTCTTGTGGCCATTATTACTTCTTATATCTTTTACATTTTTCAAATCGTTATTCTCAACTGTACCATATTTATCGTTACTTCTACTTCTATCGCAACTCTCATACATTTCGTTCTAAATATTCCTTCCATCTCGAATTGCCTCTTTCTTCTTTTGACAAAATCTGTTCATTCTCAATTCGGATCCCACTCATCACGTCACCGATTTTACTTTTCCATCGCTTTTTACTTACTTCCTTCGAAAATATTTTCTTATTTATTTCCTTCGAAAGTTAGGCGCTCCACCCTCTCTACCTAGTCAATAAAGAAATGGTATGGCGGTATAAATTTATGTATTTTGCACACTGTCTTATAGTTATAAAAAGAGGGTTCTTATTTTTTTTTTCTTTCTCATGATGTCTAAAAAAATGATATTAAAATATTCTTTTGTTTTGTTTCAGGTGCTGATCGACGAGTGAAAGTAAATTAAAAATTATTGAAATTTGTTTTATCAAATACTGTTTATTCCACTTTTTATAACGGTATAATTCTACCTGTTTCAAGGCTTTCACCTCATCAAACAAGATTTGTTTGTGCTCCCCTGATGATGAGGTGAAAACCTTGAAACCAGTAAGGTTATACCGTCACATAAAGTGGAATCAATAGCTTTTGATAAAACAAATTACAATGTCTTTAAACCTCCACAATGTTAATGCCTTAACTATAAATAATAAATAAATAATAAAACGTAATATTTTATTATATCTGTTTCGTTACTTTAAGTTAACTTAACTCCCATAACTAAGTTGGTAAGAAGTTTGTCTTCCCCTCGTGGGTTTCGGGAAAGATTCCTGATGGAACTAACAATAAAATAGCATCAGACTCAACTCTCAAATTTTCAAAGGCCACAGAATCTTGAATGGCAAATTACATATATAAATTTTCATGATTTTATTACCGTATCTGGGCCATCAGTTATTTAATATCTCACGTGCTTCCAGTAGACGGCAGCAGAGATTTCAGTATCCTAGCGTTCGCATCATCAATCGGGTGTTGCTCCGAGCATTTAGTCTCGATATTTGGACAAGTTATCTTGTATTTGGAGTCCTGAAAATATCCACGATTTTACTAAATGCTTTGTTCGTTAAAAAAATGCCATCTCTACTTATTTGCCTGTCATCTAATCCCCCTTACTCGAAGAGCTTTCCAAATAGACCAACGTTAAAGCTTTACATGTCTTAGTTCAATTTTATCCCATCGTCCGGTTGCAGCTTTTGTTGGAACCGATATTATCATAGAAACTCTGATCTAAAAAAGGAGCTCAGCTGTACCTAGCTTGAAATATCTCCTGCTCGATAAGTTATTCTGACTTCACGAGGTAAAGGGATGAAGTAAATGTTAAATCTTAAGTTCTTAAGATAAATAATATGGTCATAATTAAATTAATTTCACACTTCACAAATATACCTCCTTGTGTGCTAACAGAGTTTCTGTCAGCGTCGTGATCATTCTATTTACATTTCAGTGTGGCGTTAGGAAAGGGAAACTATTAATTTATTTCATTGATACTTTATTGTACGACAACTTGGCAATATTGACACGTGACAATCTTTTCTAAAAGACAAAAGTAAAAAAAGTGAGTTATATGGTCGTAAAATATTTAATATGTTTATTTATTCTTGTCCCCATAAAACACAAATGCATCAAAATGCCACGAGTATCTTTTTAAAGCACAAATGTTTAAAAAATCTTATTTTTTTTCCTTAAATAATTAAACTGTCACTTTTTAAGTCGTTAAGCGGAAAAAGTATCAAAAATGGTTCTAAAAATCGCAAAGGTGTCGAAATATCCCTTTTAGGTTCTTAAAGTACTTTGTTACCCTAATAGCTGTTAAAATATCACATTTTGGTCTTAAAAAATATGAAAATGTCAAATGTATTTCTTTGCGGCCCTTATATAACTATTATATGTAAATAATACACTTTTTGTCCTTAAAGTACTAAAGTGTTGGGATACTAATTTTAGGTATTAAAATCACTAAAATTCAAAATACAATTTAGTGGTCCTAATATCACATAACTGTTAATTATGTCACTTTCTGTTCTTAAAGACGCCAAAGTGTAACTTTTAAATTTGCAAAGCACAAAAATGTCAAATTACCACCTTGTGGCCTTTGTAGCACACATCTGTTCAATATGTAATTTTTTTATTTTTAAAGACGCTAAAATGTTACTTTTAAAGCCGTAAAGTATACAATTGTCAAAATATCGCTTTGTGTCCTTTAAAGCACATACTCGTATGTATATTTTAAATACGACACTTTGGTCTTAAAAGCGCTAGCGTTAAAAAGGCAAAAACTGTCAAAATACAATTATCGTTAAATATGTCAGTTTTTGTCTTAATAGCGTCAAAGTATCACTTTTGAATCCGTAAAGCTCAAAAACGCCAAAATACTACTTTACCTGACCACACACAAGTATTAAAAATGTCAATTTTTTGTCTTGAAGTCTAAGTGTTACTTTTCTGTAAAGCAGAGTCGTAAATTCTACTTTGAAAGGATTCATGTCAGAACTGCTGTTTTGTGACTAATAAACCACAAAGGTGTTAAAAATGTTAATTTTAGGCTATTTAAACATATGACAATTTGTGGCCTAAATATCACACAACCGTTTAAAATGCCACAACGAATACTCGTATTCGTGAAGATCGAGACAAGTGTCTAAATTAAGAAGTATTCTTTATAAATTTTCATTATAAAGTTTGCCAAACATAAAGACTCGAGTCTTACAATATTATGTCGGCACTAATTTTTAGTACGAAAAATGTAAAAATGTGCCGAAAAGATATAATTTATGGGTCGTTATTATTGAATTTATTATCTCGATACGAAGGAAAATGGGATATTTTATTACCCTACTTAAATAGGTTATTTTTATGGGTGTTAACGGCCGGTTTGGACATTATTAATTATTTTTAGCATAGTTAAGCGTCTGAACTATTCGAAAAAGTACGAATATAAATATTAAAAAATTATATATTTTATAAAATATTTATTTCATCGCAACTTTCCACTTCTTTAATTATAACCATGAGTGCCTATCGCTTTGATATTTGACAGGTAATCTCTAGTCATCGAGTTTTATTATCACCAATTCTTCTCGAGTATAAGCTGTTGGACTGAAGTTAGCACATAGTTTTCATGTATAAAACCAAAAGTTTGACAACCACCGTGGGATAGTTGGCAAGATACATGTCGCCTAACGTGAAGTTTGTGGGCTCGATTCCCCTTATAACCCAGATTTTTTTAAAAGGAATTTCAGACTGGTTTTCTCTTAAGGTTTTTTTAAATATCTTTCGGTGGACGAGATTGCCACGTGGTTATAATCCCATCAAGTTCTATTATATGCGATGAATAATACAAAATGTTCCAATGATAATTATATCAAAGTTCCAAGACAATAGACAGGATGAATCTGCTACAGCCTTTTGTTAAACGGTTTTTTTTAAATAAAGTGCTATTTTTGCGTTACTTTACAGTGCTATAAAAATATGGTAAGCAGCATAAAAGGACCATAAATTCAGATGGAAAACCAGCCCGGAAGTGAGTTTTCTAGAAATTGAACCTAGGACCCTATATTTTATATTCTTTAATATTTCACATCTTTTATACCAGCACCCAATATTTTATATCCTTTAATATTTCACATATTTTATACCAGCACCCAATATTTTATATCCTTTAATATTTCACATCTTTTATACCAGCACCCTATATTTAATATCCTTTAATATTTCACATCTTTTATACCAGCACCCAATATTTTATATCCTTTAATATTTCACATCTTTTATACCAGCACCCAATATTTTATATCCTTTAATAGTTCACATCTTTTATACCAGCACTCTATATTTTATATCCGTCAATATTTCATATCTTATACCAGCACCCTATATTTTACAAAAATAATAACGTACTTAATCACATACATAGATATAAATCTTTCATTATTTGATACGAGAGTAATATTCCAAATATCCCGAGAGTCAGTGGACATTCCATTAGAGATATGTCAACAGATAATGGATCTTGTGTTGTAAGTTAGCGTTTAATTCTCTACTTCATAAATTTTTATGTGATTCATTGTCAAATTTAAGAAAAATAGAATTTGCAAGATAACTTGGAAGGAAATAGTAATATGATATTAATACTTTCCAGTCAAAACGGAATTTCAGTTGGAAAACAAAGCTGTGCCGTAGAGTTTTATGTTTCTTTTTAAGTGAGTGACCATTGCATACCGGCAAACTCACCGGTCACACCGCTATATTGGATCCGATGGCTCACTGAAGAAATACGTCGGAGCATACCGGCATGTCTTTAATTTATTTTTTCTCTTTTTTTTGTTATTGAAAGAGTTTATGTAACCGAAGTCATTGGTATCATTATACCCCCAAATAGTAGGTGGAAAAATGCCTGTATCGTTCGAGGAGAGTAACACAGCGTGGGATTCGATCCGGTGAGTTTTCGCACAGAAATCCAGTGCGTTACCGCGCGGTCATACACCTTAAAATATACAACGGAGGCCATTAGGGAAATGTGTTTTTATTGATTGGTATACATGTTAGTACTTATAATTTTACAGATCATTGTCGTTTAAATGTTAAGCTTGGATACAGAGCTACATATCCTAATAACTTGCGTCGTTTTGCATTCAGTTTTTTAAATTTAAATCCATTTTGATTGTAAGAAGAGTTTCCCAATGATAATAAACATTAGATATTGTAACATTTAGAATAACGGCGTAATGATACCGTGAAGTACAGCGTTAATTTAAGTTCCGATTAAATACTTACAGTAAAAATATCTAATTCCTAATATATATAATGGAAATTGAAGAACTCTTATCTATACTTCGGAAAATCTAGGATGAGTCCTATGACAGCTCACAAATTTGCCCCAATACAACCTTGTAACGATGTTCAGTAATTTTAATTATTTTATCAACTTTAATATAACCCTCAATTCTAATAAATAGCAAGTTATTTAGGTAAATATATTATATAAGGTTGTATTGGGGCAAATTTGTGATCATTCTAGAATTTCCGAACTATTATAACATAGTAAACTCTTTTAATGCCAGTTCTTTCAGTAGATTATGGTTTCCCACGCGTACAGTTTTGGTTTCCCACGCTTTCTCATTCTGTGTAGTTACTTGAGTTTCTCTTAAAGGCTTTCAATTCTGTCCTTCGAGCTTCCGCGAGGGTGTCCTTTCATTAGGTAACTCATCCTCTGTATAGGCGTTCCATAGTCTATTCCAGTGAAAGCTTGCAGAAAACTAATTCGTGAGTTTGATATTTTTAAAGTGTAGCCTATCCATTAAATTATATACAATGTTTGCGTAGACCTTTAAGAAAAACCATTTTATATGTATAAATATTTTTAAAGTTCTGATTGCCATAAAAACGAACCATATTCAATTAATTATATTTTCTTTTCTCTAAAAAAAAAAGCTTTTTATCGCAGAAAAAATTGTAATGAAATGCATAATGAGTGTTATATATTTCAAAACTATAAAACATATTTAAATGAAGTCAAGTGTTAAAAATTCTATATTTAAACTAAAATTTAAATAACAAAATAAATCTTATAGAAACTATCAACAAGTGTTTCAGTGACTGAATTGTTTTGTCAAACTAAATGTATTTTAAGTTTGCCTTGAAAAGGTTCAATGACCTTGAAGTGATTTAGAGATCTTGTTATTAAGTGAATCAAGTGTTTCAAAATGCAAACAAACGTTCAGATCGACTCGAAGAACCTCCGCCCTTCACCAGAGCACAGACCCAGGGGAAAAGGAGCGAGACAAACTGTTGAGGTGAGTGCTTTTCTTATGACACATGGAACTCTTTTCAAAGAAAAATAATAGTTTTTGGAATTTCAATGTTAAATGGATTTTAGATGTCTGATTTTATCTTCAGGTTTGATTCAGTTACGTATTACACTTTACATTTGTTTTATTATGATAAGAAATAATTTAAGAAAAACTTTATTTTAATAATGATCTCTGCAACATAATAAAACATGGCTATGTGAGTTGAAATATTCATCCAAGGCAAAATAGAAGGTCGAAGAGGTGCTGGCAGGAGGCAAATTTCCTGGCTCCGCAATACAGGTAGTCGTCGACTTACGACCTATGCGACTTACGACTGTTCGATTTTACGACCACAATCCGCGATCGCTCGTCCGCCTGTGCTAAACGTGGTGCTAGCAGTCCATGTACGCTACATATTGTATGTATACGTGATTTTAACTGGTATAAGGAGCGTTAGGGATCTTTTTCGGGCTGCCGGGGACAAAGTGATATTCAACGTTGAGCGGACCTGACATGACACCAGGAAGAAGAAAAAAATGTGAGGTGAAAAGATGGTCAGCATATTTTTTTGGTCCAACGTTATCCTCTCGTCATTTTCCAATTTACAATCTAAGTTGTGCTGCTTTCTTTGTTATATACTTCCCCCCTACTCATTCCCAGATTTTTATATAAGTTTTATCATCCCTTAAAGAAATACAACATATTTTTCTATTTTATTTATAATTTAACATAGTGGAGGTTTAACCTTTCCTTCCCTGTGTTGGGTATCTTCTACACGTTGCTTCTAATAACCATCAATATCTCTATAAATATAATAAATACAAGGTTAAGATTTTAGGTATTCCTCCATAATATATTTGCGCATTGATTTAAAAAACAATATTAATAATAATCAGAATGTATCGACTACATCGAGGTGTTTTGTAAAGATCGAAAACAAATTCGCATTTAAACGCTGCGAGTGCCTCGTCTTGACGATAGGTGAATAGAATGCGGTAAGCGCGACACTATATTCGCATCTCACTCTTGCATACTAGACTGAATTGCGAGAACCTGAATTGTCTCAACGTCGCAAGCAAAGGCGTAAGCGCCGGAGTATGCGACTGACGTTCCGCGCCACTAGTAGCCTCTAGGCTTGCAAATAGGTTAGACGTACGCCCGTTCCGTGAGCGTTGCCAGATGGTTTTTTAATGTTTTCAGCAAATAAATCTCAATTATTATAATTTTTAACTTCAATTATAATTAATTAAGGGGATTATCTATGAATGTTCTTATTTTTCCGATTTAAAATCGCTAATTTTTTATTGCGTACTCACTACCCAACACCGGAGCATGCGTATTATTTTTATCACCGTAAGGGAAGGGTTAAGGACGTTGTAATTTGTTTAGTTAACCACTGTTTATTCCTCTTTATTTAATGGTATAACCCTACCGATTTCTATGTTTTCAACTCATCATCAAGGAACCACAAGCAAGACTTAAATCAGAGTCTTGGTTTTACTTCTCTGATGATGAGTGGTAACTTTGAAACCGGTAAGGTTATACCGTTATATAAAGTGGAATAAACATTGTTGGACTAAATCAATTACAACAAATAATAACTTGTTTAATTAATGTTAACTTTCTTAAATGACATCAGCAGTGATCCAGAACTGGAGTTAGAGTTTGGGCAGATGAGTAAAAGGTCTTATACTGGGAATTGTGTTATCTCAGCGAAAACGTTTGTGACGAGTTAAGATCGAATATATGGGTATGTGTAGATATAAAAATGTCATCAAGAAACTGAAATAAAGAAGACTGTATGATAAATAAATCAATTCATACTATATTTCAAGTTATTTTGACATTTTTTACCGTACGCGTGATAGCCTACTTATTTATGAATATTAAAAACGTTTTTTATTAACGTTCGATTTTAATCATTAATAATTTTCACAAAATAAAAATAAAAATTCCTAGTGCCAGTGAATACAGAAAAAAAACATAATATTACAATAAATATTAAAAACCTTACATGATTTATGACATTTCGAGTCAAACATATATACATATAGTACATAACATATTACTGTACACAACATGCGAGGGCTCAGAAAGTCCAGCGCCGTATACCGTGTATAAAAAAAAACAATTCACTTCATTAATACATTTCAATGGGCACATTAATGCGCCTTTCTATATATTCTTCCTTTTTCTTCACTTATAAAAATAGCTTTTACTTAAATAAAATAGAGCTATATAAAAAATCTCATCTTGTAGAACCTAGTAAGCAATGAACTTTTCAATATCACGAGCCTGCAGAAATTACAGTGAAAGCTTGATATTTTTCGTAAAATAAAAAATTGATATTTTTCGCAATAATTAAACCATAAAACGGAGTTTTCTTTTGATCCAATCTGAATAGTAAAATTTAGCCAATTTATTTACAAGTTCGTTTTTATAATTCATATTTTTTTATGTAATAATTTGCTAAATTATTTCTTTCCTTTCCATCACAGAGCATTAAAAGTTCATTGCAACATTCAACATATCGGAATTTTAAAAATAAGAAAATCCCCCTTGAGGACAAATCGTGACTATATAGTGAGTGATTCAATTCTTTGAAACCACCATGCTGAATGGCAACCTTTATGGCAACAAAAGTGGGGAATGACGAATTATAATGCAATAATCTCACGCCTCGTGTCTTTCTTCGGCGTTTTATTTGTATGGCATCTCTTAATTTCTGCATTAATTACGCATAATACTCACCAGTAAACGTAATGATTATCTCTCTGTAGTCAATCAATCGAATTTCTTGAAAATGTTGTTATAATAATTGTTTGAGCTTTTGTCATCATGGTTTTGTCATCATTCCATGATTTATGGAATGAAGGATGTGTGTAGTGAAAGGAAAGTTTGAAGTTCTGTCCCTTTTGCCGGGCTTAGTAGGAAAATGGTGATCCTGAGTTTCTAATGGCAAAATAGCTCTATTTATAAGATGGATATTACTGAATCAAACTTATGTGTCTTTTAATGAACAGACTTACAAAAAGCTTCCAAAAACAGCACAAATAACGAATCGTCAATTAAAATGAAATCCAGTATGTTCTCGTATGTAAAATACATTTCGAATCTTAAACAGAGTGTATATCTCCGTGTTGAAATAAATTGATTCATACGAACTATCATGCTGTTTTCTTATTGTGGTAGGTAGAGTGGATAGAGCGACATACTTTTATATCACGATACACATTTTTTACTTTCTCTTAATCCATACACCTTATACAACTTCTGTTTATTTATTTATTTTTAACACTTCATTGTAATGACAATCTTATTGCCAAGCAGTAGTATCTTCCAACCGACCATGATTTCTCAGACTTCTTCTATTTATTCTTTCCAAATATGATTCAACTGTTCTTTTCTTAGTCTTCTACCACGCCTTCCACATACATTTGCACTGTATAATGTGTGTAAATACTTATGATTGTGAAGTGATAATACAAAATGTATATGACAGGTGAGTTTGCTAATATTGTATTTTGTTGGCCGCGGCTCGGGGATTTTTAATTAAATTGGTCTAAATATTTTTCGCGCTAGAGTTTTCAAATTTCATAAACGGTTCCAGCTTGGACCTGTTACATTGTGTGCTTTTATGTTAAAAATGTGGTTGAAAGTCTGTTTCCGAACATACACTAAGTCTATTGAGACAGCTGATATAGATAGTTTTTTTTTGTGTAGAGTAGATTTATGTAAACATTTGAATTAAAATAAATACTTTTGATAATCTTTTTTTAATAATTCAGATAACAACATAAGCTCCTGTATTATTAGCAGTGTAGCGTGTGTCCAAGTAGGACGTGCTGATGATGTTGATGTTGACATCGCTATATTCGTTTTAGTCGAATTCTGTGTTTCTTTTCGTTCGGGGTCACCAATTTAGCGAGATGCTTAACTTGATACGTCGTGATGATTTTGATATGTCTCGTATTTAACATAAATACAAAACTCAGGAATGCGGATAAAAGTGAGAGTAAATAATCAATGAATGGTCGAGTGAATAATTATCTTTATTTGTCTACAAGTAGGTATTTTATAGTTGTAAGTGAATGCACCCGCGATATATACTTTGTCTCACTCCTGCGCGTGCCCTAGTATAACGGGTAGGATATTTATTTGCCGAGACGGCGAGACAAAGCGTAAATACTATTTGTGAGTACACATTGTTGACGTTTCTAGTATGTGACAATTGTAGATTGTTCAGAGGTTGATTCATCGGTCGTTGACCCTGTATGTTTACAATTTATTTTGACAACAAATTATGTTTGACAATTATTTATTTATTTAGGGACGTAGGTATCCTACAGCAGCAAAACTTTTTTTTATTAGATTGCAAATTTACCATCACACGGTTTTCCTGCCGAAGAAGAAGTCCTAGACTTTCTTATCGTGGCGCCTCTTTCGCATATTCTACGTCCATACACCTTGTCATAAAACTTTACTCTACGATTTATCCAACTTTTTACATTTAATTTTACTTTTTACGTTTCCAAACTATCTCAGAGTGCTTTTTTACATCTTACATGATACATCAGTCTTAAATCATTCTTAATCACTTCATTTTGTCATCCACTGTCGTTTTATATATTCTTCTCAGTGTACGTATTTCCGCAGGATTTATTCAACTCATTCCATTGTCTTTCCAAGTCCTAGTTTCTCAACCATAGATCAAAATTGGAACTAAAATACTGTTGTAGATCATCTTAGCTGATTTGGATACTGTCCGGTCCTATAAATAAACCAAAACATTGTAATATGTAAAAAACATAAAAATGACAAAAATAAAACGAGAGGAAAGTTGAGGTGACAAAATCCTGTTTTATTTTCTTAGATCTCTGATCTTTCCATCTTTTTCGTGACAGATTTCATGGATTTCCCTCGGGACATTATTTCTTCTAGAAGAAGTGATTACAACTGAAAAAAATTAAAAGAAAAAGGAATAACAGTATTTTGATAAAAATATTTCCACCCCAAATATGTGTACGTCTCACTGTTTCGATAATTTTTAAATTGAAGGTTGTGTTCAAGGTTCTGGTCAAAATAGCTTAGTGCTAACATGATAAAACACTTAAGTGCCTGAATAAAATAAAAAAAACATTTTCCAGTCCTGTGGTTGTGGGTTCAATTTTCGCTGCCGTCTAGATTTTATTTAAAATTGGTTTCAGTCTGATTTTTACTTGATGCTCGTTTAATACCATTTTGGTTGGTAGGAAAAAAATGTCACACGATGGCAATAAGCCCGCAAGGTTGTATTGTTACACCAAATTTGTAATACAATACAATATTCCAGATTCCAGTCTGGTTGTTGCTGATGACCTATGAAACATCTCCTTGGTTGATTGGAAGATCTTGTCAAATAACAATAAGCACACTGGCTTGAACTGTATATAACAAAAGTGAAATACAATGTACTATAATACTATAAAATATAACAGATTGTTGACAATATGTCTTTGACGAGCCCTCCGATTCTTTGGGCACATTGCTCGTGGCCAACAAGACAGTTTAGAAATTTGCATCTCAAATCCATTCTTTGGCACTATCATCGAGAGGAAGAGACACATGTCACGCACGGCAACTGATCAAATGTTCACCAACCCTAGAGTTAAAACCTCTTTTTCCCAAAGACAATATGCCTATTTAGCTCCCTTGACATAAAATGGGATGCCGAATTCAATAAAGGCAAAGGGAGGAAAACAATTTAGGCAGTCGATCGGAGCGTGGTTGTTATTGCGACAGGAGTTTGAGTACTTGGGTTTGCAAGAGGAATGACGTGTGGAAAAGGTTTGTGTGGGCTCTGGATTGTGGTTTTTGTTGTTGTTTTGTATTTGTGTATTTTTGTTTTTATTTTTAAGATTGTGTGCGATATATTGTTGGATCAACGTTTTTGGTCTATCTGGAGACACGAAGTGTCAGGAGTTTGATTTCGCGTGATGTTTTCACTTGTAATTGAGTGTCACTGTTTGTCAGGTTGCTGAGAATGTACAACAAGATTTTGTTTTTGTGTAATTGAAAATCGGAAAGATGTGTCGATTTATTTTTTCATGCTAAATGTCCTCAGTGAGATACAGGAAAACATCTAGTTTGCCGGGACACGACAAATAAAAGGCAAGAAATCCAGATCCATTAGAATTGTATGTCCAAATTAAATTACCTGTTGTTTTTTCGCAAATTATGTATATTTATTGTCATGTGTAAAATAAATAAAAAAAAAACAAGATGCTTGTGATTACAGGAAACATGAAAATATGACTCACAAGAGTCCCAATGCGTTGGACTGACCAAGTGAGAGACGCAACAAGACTAGTCTTAACAACTGCCCTTCAAAAGTGGGGCACATAGATAAAGAGGAGTTGTAAGAGGCTATCATGGAACTCGCGATTCTCAGTCATGAGCTACACGACAGGATGGATGAATGGACAATAATAAAATAAGTTCTCTCTGGTCTGCCCCAATAGGGACAAGGTGTGATGGTGATGAAATAATATTTTGTTAACTGTTTGTAAATATAAATATTGCGTCATTGGCGACATGAAAATATTTTATTTCCAATCAATAAATTTGCAAGCAAATTAAATTTCATATAATTCTAATATCACACCTTAATAACCAAACGTGACATCGCATGAAACGGGGAGATTTCGCGCTTTTTCAAAATGGTGTCTGTTGTTATAAGATTCAATGTGAATTGTTTGAAACGGTTTCAAATATTTCCACCTAAATTTGTCATTCTCGTGTATTTGATAAAGTGTTTTCAGCAATTAATTTCGTCTCATCAGTCATGGATCAGAGCTTGTGGTTTCAATTCAATAATGATTGTCATACGAAACCTGCCTTTGGTGGAATAGGATTGTTATTTACCACCATTTGGACGATACTGTTTCTTCGCTAAAACTTTTCTTCGCGATCATTTTCAAAATATAAATCTTCTGTTATTTCTTTGTAGGGTATTATTTCTTAGACATAAATAATATCAAAAGCTACTTAAATATAGTTAACGGCAACATGTTGATGATAATGATAGACAATCCCTCGTGATTGAGTATGATTGTCAGCCATCCTGTAGATCAGAGGTGTCCAACTGAAATCATTTTGTTGTAAAATAAAAAAAAACATTTCAAGCCTTTGATGGGCCACACGTTTAAATATTTTATAACTTAATAATAATATTAATAATAATTTATAACAACTTATAATCGAAATATTTTGTAACTTTATAATAATATATAACAACTTACAATCGAAATATTTTATAATTTAATATTAATATTAATAATAATATATATAACAACTTACAATCGAAATATTTTATAACTTAATAATAATATTAATAATAATATATAACAACTTACAATCGAAATATTTTATAACTTAATATTTATATTAATAACAATATATTATATAACAACCTACAATCGGAATATTTTATAACTTAATAATAATATTAATAATAATATATAATAACTTACAATCGAAATATTTTATAACTTAATAATAATATTAATAATAATATATAACAACTTACAATCGAAATATTTTATAACTTAATAATAATATATAACAACTTACAATCGAAACATTTTATAACTTAATAATAATATAAAACAACTTACAATCAAAATATTTTATAACTTAATAATAATATTAATAATAATATATAACAATTTACAATCCATATATTTTATTACTTTGTAAAATTAATGAAACATTTGTTTTTTATTATTTGATAATTTTTAAATATCGACTGGTAATTTAGACGTCGCGCATCGCAGATGATTGGGCAAGTTTTCATCAGTCAACCTGTTTCAACACTTCGATTTTATAATTTTTAATTTTGAAAGAAAAACCTATTCGCAGCGATATGTGGTGCCAAATGCAGTTTTAATGCACATTGTCAGTTACCTCAATATTGTCATTTAGAGAGCAGACTCTCAATTAAACAATTTAACACAATAACTTGGACTTTGGATAGTGTTTTTTTTTTAATAAATGTGTTCGTTTTCCTCAGAAAATTTTTTTTTCCTTTAGTACAGGTAAATTATTTTTATTTTCGTTACCCCTCTGATATTACACTGCGATCTTTCTAGTAGTCACGACCCACAGGTTGAAAAATGATGCATTAGAACCTCAGAATAAAAGGTCTTTCGACTCACTGGAAAAACACTCAGAGATCGAATAAGAAATAAAGACATTGTAATTTATTTTTAATAAACACTGTTTATTCCACTTTTTTGTGACGGTATAACCCTACCGGTTTCAAGGCTTTCACCTCATCTTCAGGGGAGCGCAAACAAGACGCAAGGGGAGCGCAAACAAGAAGTCTTGTTTGCGCTCCCCTGAAGATGAGGGGAAAGCCTTGAAACCGGTAGGGTTATACCGTCACAAAAAAGTGGAATAAACAGTGTTTGTTAAAAATAAATTACAATGTTTTTAAACCTCCACAACGTTAATGCCTTAACTATAAACAACATAAGAAATAAAGACATTAGAAAATTGTGTCGTAAAACCGAAGTGACGTAAAATGCGGAATGGAGAGATGATGTTCAATATTTGGACGTGATACTTGGCAGAATCATGCTCATATATGAATGTTACCCTGATTTCCATCACCCTACAAGAAGTCAACCATCAGGCAGACCCTCAAAGAGATGGAGGAATAGCTGGTAGTCCACATCCCAGAATAATCTAGAAAAAAACAGATAAAAAATCTACTGCAAGAAGAAGTGAATATACGAGTATGTTATGACCAGAACATATTATTAACAGTTACATTATTAAGACTGTGGAGGTTTAAAGATATTGTAATTTGTAATTTTGTTTGGACTGGTATCGGTGCTCCCCTGATGAGGAGGTGAAAGCCTTGAAACCGGTAGGAGCATCGGCACCAGTTCGAATGAAATTCAGTCTTTTTAGTGCTCGCCATTCCACTTTTTGTAACGGTATAGTTCTACCTGTTTCAAGGCTTTCACCTCATCAAACAAGTTTTGTTTGCGCTCTTCTGATGATGAGGTGAACACCTTGAAACCGGTAGGGTTATATCTTTATATAAAGTGGAATAAACAATGTTCGACTAAACAAATCACAATTACCATAATTCTTTTTTTATCATTCCTTCAAGAATTGAATCCGAAATCTCATGGCTGGATATCTATTGTTTTGCTAACTTGGCTAAGGAAGTGATCGATATTTTTTTGTACGATATTTGTGTTTAAAATGTTGTATACAAAATTTCATTTCATCGCGAACATTTCTACGCCTTTGCGAATAAATGGCTGAGACAATCGCTAGTTTATTTGACGTGAGCAAGTAAGTGAGAAGATGCTTCAGGATGAAATTAATTATCTTCTTCGCTACGGCCTCAAGGAGATATCCTGAAATTTTCATTTTCGTCACGGATGTCAACATAATTTACAGTTATATATATTTAAGAAAATAATATGTGATGAGCTGGTGTGAGATAGGTTACAATACAACGCTAACAAGGTTAGAAGATAACGGAAGACAATATTGAAAATAGAATGACGTTTCTCGAGATTAGTGAAATTAAAAATGCTGAAGATTATCAAGGAACAAATCTGAAATAATAAGATTTTTTTATCCACCTTACACGGATTTATTCGGTTACCCAAGAATGCCTGTTTCTATATAAACTTAGTGCTTTTAGTATCACCGCACAGTTAAAGCAAACTTAAAAAAATCTTTAGTAGGTATATCGCAATGGATTCTTGCTTTTTTTTACGAGGCTTCCATAGTTACGCACCGTGACATAGTGCGCATATTTTGGGTAATCGCCATTTGTTCTGAACCATGGATATCTGAAGATTTTTTTGTATTTGTTCTATATTATTTATATATATAATATTTTAGCTGATGAGGAGCTTAAACTGCAGACGCATATTATAATTTAGTTCTTATTCCACATTTATATAAGTTTCGAAGGATACTGTTAAATTCTCTTGATATTCTCATTACATTAGAAATCTCGAAATTCTTTAATATTCTTAGAATATTAGAATACCTCTCGATATTCTTAATACATTATAAAACTCTTATTAGGTAAGTCACAAAGGTCGTCGAGAAAAAAAATCGGTAGAATATTATTTCTTTAAATTATTTATTTAAAAGCAAGTAGAAAACAGTCAGAGTGGCTTGTTGCCGGGCAGCAATCTCTTTCAATCAACCAGATAAAAGTAAATAAATGACGTTACATGGTAGCTAAAAAAAAATTAAATGATTAATTCATCTTTTTGAAATTTATGACATACGTGTATACACAATAAAAGTAAAAGTGAAATATCTGCAATCAAAGGAAAGCAAGGAATGTTGGAGAGGAAAGATAAATCAGGAACGAAACACGTTATATTACTGACTAGAAATAAAGAGTTTTTCAGTCGCTTTTTAAAGCGTGCTAATGAGGGAGCGAGTCTAACATTGGCTTGAAACTCATTTCAGATCTCACGGCATGGACAGTTAAGGAAAACGTAAAAAAAGAAGAGGGGAGGCCAATAAACAATCTATGTTTGAGCATAGCAATAGTTCATGATCGGAAATACGGAAAATTTTCGGGGAGATAAGAGGGGGTGGCGGGATAGTTAAGGATATTATACAATAGAAATAAATAGTTGAATATGAAATGTATTGCTTCTTGAATTATTAAATTGTTTTTTTCCCATATGCTTAGTTGTTCAATATCATATTGTATTGTATTTCCCTTTTGATGTATACAGTTTTCAACCTGGCGGGTTTATTGTCACGTGGTGATCTCTTTCAATCAACCAGATATATTTTAAAGAGGCCTTAAGGGAAAACCAGACTGGAATCCTTTTTAAAAAATCTTGGTTCCAGCGGGATTTGAACGCGCAATCTCCGGGTTGTAGGAAACCATGGAGGTCATCATAATATAAGATTAGAATACGACTCAATCATTAGTCTCCATTAGTTATCTTTAATTTTAAATTGTTACTACGAAATGAAAAGGAGACTAAGAGGGGATTTATTTTGTCAATAAATGTAATCAATTAATAGTTAAACTAGTCCAAAAGAGATTACGACGATACCTTCATTTTATGTTAAATGGATTTTATACATGACTACAATGTTTTAATAAGCTTATCTTTGCTAATACTTTTGGGTAGATTTTCATCGAAATGCTATCTATTGAGGAGGGTCTCATGTCGCAACCGAAAATTACAATGTCCTTTTTTCTTTCATGACTCCGAAACAATACCCCCGAAAACGGTTTATCTATGTATTTCTCTATGTCTGGCGCATAATTAAATATTTGTTTATGTTATTTGTATCTATTTATAAGCAACTTAAGACTAAAAAAAATATAAAATCCCTTATTCATCGGTGGTTGCCTGGTCGAGTAGCTGGAAGTGATTATTTACCTCGGCCTGCGCCTCGACCGTTGACTGACGTGAAAAACTCAACTGAACACCATCAGATAGAAGACTCAAAAGGGCATTGTGGCTATTCCATCGACGTATCTTTCTTTTATCCAAAAATAAGCTCCTCCTCTATAAAATCCATGACTTATGCTGCATCCGTTTGGGATAGCATGAACAAATCGGATTATCTGAAACTTCAACGAGTTTATCGCATATCATTCAAGATCTATTTCAACACTCATCCCAGAACAAAATTCTCATGACTTCACTCCAAACAGCATGAAGAAATCTTCCAGCCCCATATTCTCGTTTGGACTGGGATGTTCTATAAAATCCAACGGGACCACAGTAATCCTTTAATCGCTACTCAGGAGGGTTTACTGAAGTAAATCTGACCTATTTTCCGTTGTATGAACATACTCCCGAAGCATCATATGTTGCCTGACTAGTCCATCTACAGTATTAGCAGGCAGGACCAAGGTCTGAGTGAATGTGATGGAATGCAAGTAACCTGAACGAGTGGATATGTGCGTCCTAAATAATGAGTTGTAAGAATTTTTATCTAATTATAAGTTAATATGTAAGTGTTCACTATTTCTAAGAAATCAAATATCAAGATTATTAAAAATTGAATTACATGTAAGAAATAAAATTAAGTTAGTTCATAGTTATGATACAATTTTTTTTATTAGTTATTAAGATATAAATTTGTGTATGGTTATGACTTTTGGCAAATGTTTGTATTATATTTAACTTTATTCAATAAAAACATATATAAGTTATTATTAGGTAGATTTTGATAGAGATACTACTAAATGCAGTGTGTAGCGTTAAAACTTACTGAAAATTTCAATGAACTTTCTTCAATCATGACCGGTCGACCTCTTAACAAACTTCCCTTAAAATTTGTATCCATGTATTAATTATAACTGATATGATATATGAAATTGTCGAGTACCTGGAAGAAACCATAAAATGGGAAAATACTTTCTTTTCACACTGAGACGAAATCTACCTGATTTTTGTGGCCAGTGCCGGAAAGACTTTTAAATTTTTTATTGACTACTCGTCCATATACATACATCTCTTTATATATTACACTTTCGCTGTATTATGTAAGTGCTGTTTTGTTTTATATATGCTATTCTATTTCTTATGATTCTTATTTTTTCTTCAGTCAAAATTTCTCCTTCTCTTCCCTGGTCTACCTCTTTGTCGCGTTTCATTATTTTGAGATAACATATATACATTTATTTTGTAAGTCTTTCGCAATTGGCGCTCATAATGTGGCCAAACCATTTAAATATTTGTGCTTTAATTCTACTTAAAACATTATTTGGCAACAAAAAGTTTATCAATGCATTTCTTACTCAATTCAACGTTGTAATATCAGATATTCTACACAAGTGGAAATAACAACCATACGGGGCAGGCAGCATATGAACAAATACTCTACTTATAGATTACTCGATGAATTTGAGGAGTTCATTTATCGAATGAAAAATAAAATATTTTCGATTTGGCGAATGCTTTGCAGAAGTAAACTAAAATTTTCTGAAATAACTCCGTATTGTCTATAAAGACAAAAGACAGTGATGTTGTGTTTTTAGCCTTTTGCCCATAAGATCCGTTTAAAGGCATCCCCTGGGCGGATTTAATGTCGGGTGACACATTTCTGACAACGAGCCCATTCTTGTAAATGCTGAGTCAATTTGTGCGATAAATAAACTAGGATTGGGTCACTGTATGGTGATCAATGATTTATGTTGTTTCATCGATAGTTAAATCGATGATTAATGGTTTATGATTGCAGGTATATTTTCGTACGTAAAGTAAAATCGTGACTTAGCTGGTGAGATGCTCATCATCCAGCTCGAGACTTGTAAGTAGGATTTATGTTGGAATCCAGATTTTCAAAACGGATTCTTGTTTACTTTCTGGTTGGCTGGAAAAGATTGCCAGATAGAAGTAAGCCGGCCAGATTGAACTATATATAGTGAAAGTGTAATACATATAAGGCTATCAAGAATATAATTTATTTTTACTTCATTTATATACGGCGCAGAGATGTTGCTTTCAGAGCAAATTAGAGATGATATAGAATACATGCATTTGAAATAGGTTGCGAGCATTTGGAGAAGCTTGGGTTCGTAAAATGCTTCGGTCTGTGGAAAATTCATCAGTGATAAACATGAAAAGTGGATCAAAAAGAATAATTCCGAGCAGAAGAGAACATGGGGCAAGTAATACTCGTATGAACCCATTTTAACCACCCCTTAGGCTAGTCTTCACCCGAAAAAGGTCCTGCTGAGTATCTGGTAGGATTGGATGGGAATACTTAACTACGAAGTGCTTTCACACAACCAGACAATTGTCTCGGAGAAATGCTACTTGCAATAAGACAAATTGAAGGCAGCAATTGACCGAAAGCTTTTAGAATTACCCAAAAGGGAGGGTTTGACTTATCCGCAGAACAACGCCAGATCTCATGTCTCTTTGCAGACTCAACAAAAATTGTTACAGTTATGCTATAATATCCCCTACCCCACCTATTGTATTCATCAAACCCAGCACCTTCTGATTTAAACTTATTTTTTAAGGGAAAAACTTCACTGGCCTGGAGGCTAGAAAAAAACTACTGGAGCGGTTCTAACCCAGAAATATGCGAAGTTCTGAGAGAATGGAATGTTAATGTTTTTCAAAAGGTGACAAATAGTATTGAAACATAACGGTGCATATATTATGCAGAATAAAGTTACATCTAAACATAAAAAAATGTCTGAATGTGACCTGAAAATAAGAAATTACTTTCGTTACAACCTTATATAAACGAATATCTTATTTTCGTAAAAAAAAAAAAACATTGTTACTTTATAATATGAAAGGACTCTAAACGTACATCAATTAATTTAAATGTTATACGCATAATTTAAATATGACATGCATAACTAAAATGTTTTACGCATAATTTTTTTTAAATATGGAAAACTTAAAATATAAACAAGGGAAAAAACTATGAATTAAAATTTAAAATAAAATAATGAAATACATACATAAAATCTCTTCATTTGCCTGTTGGGGTAGATAGAGAGGACATATATCCATACTCTCATATCGCTACACACCCCCTTAGCTTTTTTTACATCTATACAACTTCTCATACAATTTCTACGATTTCTCTGACTTTCAACGTTTCCTTCTTTTAGAGTATTATTCACTTGACATAACCATACTTTATTTGGTCTTCCTCTAACGCGCTTTTCACTTAGATTTGCACTATATATCTGTTTTGTAAACCTTTCTTCATTCATTTGTTCCATTATCTCATTCAACAGCATTTAGTTCATATTCATCCATTATCACTTAATTCCAATTTCCGTCGTATATTGTCACTCCATGTATTCTTCCCAATGCACGCACTTCTACAACATTTATTTGATTCCTTTCAGTTTTTATCCACGTCCATGTTTTATTCCCATACAATAAGGTTGGCACAAAAATTAAATTGTGTACTTTCATCTAGATAGATTTCGATATTGCCCGTTTCAAGTATATAGTATAAATATAATACATGAAATATATACTACAAATTAATATCAGTACACAAAAATATATATGCATGTTACAGGTAAAATACAATTTGAGGACAGTTTGATCTGACTTCTATCTAAGGTATTGAGATTATTCTACACTCGTCTGCACTTGAATGCCACACAAAACACAATAGATATAATGCGAGATAGTTTGTGCCTGGACACTGCAAAAAAAATATTCACATTAATTAATCGACCTGCGCCTGATTGATATGCAAAACACATTACACAAACTAAGTTTATGATGTGTTGAATCTTACATATTATAGCCATTGGCATTTTAACTATCTCTCGATGATTAAAAGGTTGAATCGTTCAAGGAATAATAATTATTTGGAGAAATATCACAATTACCATGCTCAAATGTCACGACTCGTTGCACAAACGATTGTGTACCGTGCAGGTGGTCCTGTATTCAGTTCCATTGTGCATCCGAGAAAATGAAGAAATTTGCTCTTTAGCCAAAGAAGCCACTAAACATATTAAGTCTCCTTCGTCAAATTCCTGTTTATAACCGTATTCCAATACCCAATAATAAAATAATGTCTGATTTCTAAAACAAGCGGGGCTTTGAACCGTGAATAAACAGAAAATTTTAAGACATTGCGATCGAAAATGTAATCTAAGTTGTTGATTTAGTTTTATATCCCTAGACAAACATTGATCATCTTTGTTATGTCGAATACTTAGTAGATACCATTTCATGTAGAAACATTTAATAAAGATCTCGGTTTAAAATTCTGTCATGTGTGAATGTTCCTCAGCGAAGACACGCTGGATTATATATCTTTGAATGTCCACTAAATAATGCATGTCCCACAATTTATGAAGATTTTCTTTATGCTAACTAATATAAGGATGTTCTTTACAATGTTGTACACTTTTGTTTACAGTGTAAAGAAATATTTCAAATAAATTAAAGATTTTAAATAAGTATTTTTCTATAATGAATATAGCCGCATTCCAAATTTGAATAGTGTGAGTATAATATTTCTTGAATCTTTAAAAATACTATAGTTTCACTTTGTGGTGTAATTTTTTACATAAAAGGAAAAAATAAGTAAATTAAAAAACTTATTTTATATTTTTGTGTTCACCACAGGTTTAATTTAGGTTCACAACTAGTTTCGAAGACCACCGTCTTCTTTGTCAGGTGAATGTAAACTAAGTTGTTAAAATATATTCTGTACAAGTGTAAATAACCTAATATAAAAGATGTGAGGTAGGGGGAGTGAAATGGGGAGAGATGTAATACAACGGTGAATGGGGCGTGGAAAAAATATGTGATAGTGAATGTGAATCTTTAAGACAGGGGGGGGGAGGATTTTAAATTGGGAACATATTTAGCAGAGGGCTATTATGAAAATTGGTTTGGTTATTGAATATCATCAACTCCCCACTTCACTTCCCCTACATCACATCTTTTATATTAGGTTATTTACACTTGTACAGAATATATTTTAGCAACTTAGTTTATATTCACCTGACGAAGAAGACGGTGGTCTTCGAAACTAGTTGTGAACCTAAATTAAACCTGTGGTGAATACAAAAATATAAAATAAGTTTTTTATTTTACTTATTTTTTACTTTTATGAGTAAAATATTATTACACTTATAGAACATATTGAGTATTTTTAATAAACGTCAGGATTTCTGGCAACCCCCATATTAGGGTGAATAACAATTGAAATAAAATTAAATCCAAAAACATAACGAAATCACGAAAAAGAAATAAATACTTTCAAAAACTTCAGAGCCAAAATATAACTCGCACAGTTGTTCTGATCAGTCTTGTGATATTTTATTTTTAAATTATTTATCTTTAATAGAAGCAGGTTGAGTATTTTTGGAGTCAGATTACCATGACGTCTTTGCCAAGCAAGCGACGCTTTTAAAACGCTGTTTATCTCTAACATAAATATGGGGGCAATCAGTAATGATGCTTGGTAAGGATATACATATCTAATAGTTCACTTCAAAGCTTTAGGACTTCGCTAAGGGGTGCGCGATATAATTCATATTTGTTATTTTTTTAGAAACGCAAGTTCCAGAATAGTTTTCTGTGTATCATTATTCCTTTACCTTTTTAGCCATGAGACCGCAAAAAAATAATCAAATTTTATAAAAAAAACTTCGCGGTTCCCTGAATTTTATAGACAAATGTGTTTGTTTTTCACAGAAAATATGTTATTGTAATTTGTTTTATTAAACACTGTTTATTTCAGTCTTGTTTGTGTTCTCTTGAGGTGAAAACCTTGAAACCGGTAGGGTTATTCCGTAACATAAAGTAGAACAAGGAGTGTTTGATAAAACAAATTACAAAGTCTTTAAACCTTCACAATGTTAATTCCTTAACTATAAAGAAAATATGTTATTTCCTTTTTGTAATACTTCACCACAAACACCCGGAAATTGAAACCCACAGGTTGAAAAACGTTGCTTTATATATTTTAAGTTCAATCATTCTTGTTTTTTATTCTAAATTTTTTTTTATCAATTTTGTTTTGATATTGTTATGTTTCAAGTAGTTATATTTTTCTACTGCATCGTGACATTAATGCTAACGAATATGACCCACACTAATACTACTGTATGTTATGTCCATTCTTCTCCATTTTTTTTCAACATTCCGTTGTCCAAAGAGTCTTAGACAAAGGCCAGGTCATAGAATTTTTCACCTGGTCGCTACGGAAAATTTGTGATCTCTGCCTCAGTGAACTGAAGAGTGTATCAAGTACACAATATTTATATGATAACATATAATAGTTTTTATATTTAATAGGAAAAAATATACCTCTCTAATAAGAGATGAATAATTTAAGCAAATAATTGGTGCAATTTATCACATCGTCTGCTTTTGTTTATCTAGTGTGTTGTTCGGAAAGTAATTTCGTATATTTTTGTCAAATTCAAACGCTAAACGGCATCAAATGCTCGTGGACGGTTGTTTTCCATACTTTCAGTATCCCAGCAATCCTCGTATTGTAGAACGCTGGTTATTTTCTATCAAATGCAAACAGCGTTCCAGAGCGGACACTGTATCACAATCACGAAATTTAATAAACCACATTTGATATATACGGTCGTTTACTGTATTGTCACCATATGCTGTAAATATCTTTTTATTAGTGTGTGCTGATTTCTTTCCTTTGTGGTAGTGAAAAAAACACAGCACAAAAAAAAATTTAATTATTCCATCTTCAAAATTACACGAAAAAATATTTTTTTGGCTGGTATTGCAGTTTTTTCTGGCTGGCGTTGCCGTTTTTTTATTGGTATTGCAGTTTTTTATTTCCTTAAGTAAAAAAAACACTGAAAAGAAAACTTATTTTGTTCAATTTTCAAAATAACGCCAAAGAAAACCTCTCAAAAAATTTGAGTTAACAATGGCTGAAAAATGCACAAAACTATTACTTTTCATAATAATATACTCGTATATCCATCACATTTGAAACGAAAAAAGTAACGAATATTTGGTTTTAACGACAACTATCTGAACGTATGAAACAACTTTCCTAAAAACATATTATGTTTAGGTAAGTGTTCAGCAGATGTATTTGTGTATTTTCTTTAATAAATTAATTATTCATAAAATATATATTCACGTGTCTTGTGCCTCATCGTTTCTGAGTTATTCATGTAACAATATTGCTTTTGTATAAAGCAAGTTGTTCAAACTATTGTATGAGTTATACAAACTTTTAACTTGTTACTGAAAATTAGCCTAAGGATGATATTTCAAAATTACCATAATGTTTCATATTTGTTCATTATATTAAAAACTGGGCATATTTTAAAAGTCAGTTAACTCATTCATGACTGGAATAGTCACTTGAAAATACTTTTTCTACAAACAGTGAACAAGAAAAATAGCTAACATAATAATATTAATAATAAAACAATTTATATGACACCCTTAAGAGAGTAACATTTTTCAAGGGCGCTCTGAACCCTTCGATGGTTGACATACTTTTATTAAATGTACTAGATAACTCTTTACGTCATCGTGAATTATGTTTTCGGTGCCATGCTCACGAACTGAGCTGTTAAGATCATCACTACTTGTACACGAAATAACCTAGTTGAACAACTTTTATAATATTTATTTATACATGACAATAAATATACATAATTTGCAACAAAACAACAGGTAATTTAATGTGCACATACAACTTTAACGGATCTGGGTGTGTTGTCTTTCATTTGTCGTGACCCCAGTAAACTAGACTTTTGCCTGTATCTCACTGAGAACATATAGCATGAAAAGAAATCAATAATTCTTTCCGATTTTTGATTATATAACGCCCCATTGCACATTCTCATCAACCTGACAAACAGTGACTTTCAATTATATATTTATACATCACGCAAATCAAACCCCTTATACTATACTCGTACTTCATCACTCCAGATAGACCAAAACGTTTACCCCACAATACTCGTATACCGCACAGTATCATAAAAATAACAAAAAATACCACTTTCAAGAGTTCACCCAAACCTTTGCTGCAATTCATTCCTCTTGCAAGCCCAAGTATTAAAACTCCTGTCGCAATAACAACCACGCTCCGATCGACTGCCTAAATTGTTTTCCTTCCTTTGCTTTTATTAAATTCGGGCCCCCATTGTATGTCATAGGAGTTAATTAGGCATATTGCCTTTGGGCAAGAGATGTTTTAACTCTAGGGATGGTGAACATTTGATCAGTTGCCATGCGTATGGATGTCTTCCATATCTTGGTGGATAAATTAAGGATAGAGCTTTTCAAACTTTCGACCCTTTAATTAATTAATTCCGTTGGATTACTAAAAGCCTGGATGTTACAATGTATGACTCTTACTCCGGTAGCTCAGTATAGGTAAAACAAGGCTCAATAAGATCTCAAGATGTCGTGGGAAGAGGTAGGCATTCGTCAGTGCTTGGGTAGGTATAAATACATAATGAAACACATATTTGCTGTTAATTGGTTATATATTTAATCCTGACGAGCTGATACTCCGTCAGGAAAATCAAATGGGCAGATTGCTCTCTGCTACTCCGCTGGCCTTTCAGATGGACAGGCAGTCGAAGCACTTTATTATCAGGGGTAATCTCACAACAGTCCGTTGCGGAATTGTGCAATTCTCAAAGATTAGATATCGCCAATCTCTAGAATACTCAAATATCACCATAAAATGACAAGCAAAAGAGGATAAATAAGGTTGATCTTACTCCAATACTAGACCCAATGTATTATCCCGGATCCGCCTCAAGTGTATGACCAGGTCGACTCGTATATGGCCCTCTGACCTTATACTGTTACTACAGGGCCGCTGATGTGAAGAAATTCCCTCAGTGGTTGGCGACCGCCAATTCGTGCCGTAATACACCCACACGACTCGGTCCGGTCTGGAAGGCTCCAGAATCTGGCGCGCACTCGATATTGCTGGTAGAATCAGTTAACTTTGACCCGCGAATGAGTTGTACGCCTAACTCGAGATTGTCGTTTGGACAACAGTCCAGGATCTCCTCAATCAAAAGACTGAGGTGAAACAAGATCCCCGTTTGTGGATTATCCAGAATTTACCGGACAAATTGTATCAAATAAGAATGAACAATCAAATGTGAGAAAAGCTTGTTCAAGTTCGCGAACAGCGTCAAGACGAAAATGATGTTGACTTGACAACTTCGTGGCGAGAATGAGCTGGGAAGATCGCGGTTCCTTAATTTAAGGGATCTCCGCCAACCTCCGCCATTTTGGAACTCTTTAGAAAGTTCGTCGCGACCGTTAAAAAAAATCATAAATCTTTTCGTCCGGCCGAACGTTATTTTGCCAATGAATAGTCTATTTAAACTTTCACAGCGTAATTAAGTCGAGAATCCTTTTTGTATAACATCCGGTAACCCTAAAGGCGACACTTAAATTGCTTAAGGGACAATAGTTACTTCTTTTGAAATGTATCTCGAGTGAAGTGTTTTTATGTTTTCTTAGCCGTTGATTTAATATTTAACTATGTCCGCAATAAATTAAGCGCGACGTATTTCTTTAGAAAAGCAGAAGAGAAATTTTTTGACCCCTTTTTTCTTTCTCGCATAACAATCGCGGTCATAAAAGCGCATACACCCTCTGAAATATATCTTGCGCAAAGTTTTATTTCTTTTCTTAGTAACAATAGTTATCTGGGACTGCAATAAATCAGATCGTAGGACGGAACACTAATTACCGATCCTCATAAAGTGTCGTGTATTTCTATACAAATGGGAAGACAAAGCCAGCCAGTCGAGGCAGTCAAGTTTGAAACAATAGGAAGCAATCCTTCTCGAAAATGACGCAAGATCTCCCTTTGACTGCCCCGGTTCGCTATTTTTAATGGTTATTTTTTAACTACAATAAACTAATTGGTCGGCCGTACCCAAGTCCTGACAAGCTTCTTAATAAAAAATCGAGCATAATTGAGCAACTTTCCGTGGAATTATGAGTAATCATTGTTTCTATTGTCATTACATTAATTTTAAACGTTTATTTTTTTGTGATTGTGTTAAACCTTTATAAAATGCTACTAAATATATTTAATTATTTTATCTCGGCCCACAATATTCATATGTAAACATTACTAATTTGGATATAGACAATACAACAGCGTTATTTAAAGTACATATTTATTATTGTTATTTTACATACGTACGTTAATTTCCAACGAACTAATAAATAACTGAAAACTGTGTTATGTGAGATTCAGGAAATCATGGGTTAAACCGGAACGGGTTTAAATGTTTGGCTTCAAACTTTTCCACCGAACATAACGATGTCAGAAATTTGCGTGTTCTTGACAGATGTTTGCTGTTGGCAGTTTTCCTCAGCGAATATAGATTAATATCTTTGAAAATTGAAAAAAAATTGGTTAGTGAAATACTATGTTATTATATACAAAAAGATTACAAAGTGAAATAAATTATTATGATATATTATTTAAAAAAAAAAAACAATTTGTTTAAAAAAAAAACGTTATTTTATCCCTAGGGCTAACGCCATTTATAATTATATAAACACGTTTCACAATATACGATTTCATATTTTCGGCGCTGTGTAACAATCTTTGTCTGAGTTTTTCATGAATATTAGAGGTTTTCAAAACACCCTCGGGGTTTTTATTAACCTGTTTCAAAAGATATATTAACCTTCTGCTACTTAATGATGGATCAAATATTAAGACCCTTTATTGATCTTAAAATTAATGAAGAACAATAAAGATTCAGTAATTAAATATCAACTGAATTTAATTATCATTATTTTTGAACTCTTCATGCTATACTTGGACTTTTGAACTCTTCATGCTATACTTGGACTTTTGAACTCTTCATGCTATACTTGGACTTTTGAACTCTTCATGCTATACTTGGACTTTTGAACTCTTCATGCTATACTTGGATTTTTTTCTTCTTGTTTTTTAGTATGTTATTGAATCATTATTTAATTTAATTGAACCAGTATTAAATGTAAAAGAAAATAAATAAATTGATTCGTATGGCAAACATTTTTCGTGCATACCTTATTATTCTTATATAGTTGAAGGACAAATAAAAGTTTGGTTGGACCAAGTGAATGATATTTTGTAAGAAATACGTGTAAAAAGTTCGAAATCGTACTAGTTGTATGAGAAGGTGTATGGATGTCTGTTAGGCAAGTCTGGCGCTCTCTCCTCTATGCTTTCTTTGATAGGGAAATTGCATGACGGCACGTATATATTGTACTGTGCTGTATTTTCGTTATACATTTAATAAAATACATAAGATGTATACTGTCAAACTATCCCTACTGACCTGAAACATAACAAATTTAAGTGAACACCAGAGTGAATCCCTTATTTTAATTGCTCGCTAACGGGAACCGAACCCATAGCCCCCGTATTGGAAGACAAGTATCTTAAAACTAGACCACGGATATAGTCGAATTCAACGGATCAGTGATTTTTTTTTTATTTTCAAACAAAAACAGATAATTTCATTATTTAAAAATGTAATAAACAGTAGTCGTCCTATTTCGGATAATTTTCAATTATTTGTTGAATCCTTTCGATTTTCAAACCGTTGAAAACCCATTTCGTTTTAACAAAGGATCGTTGAAACATTAACTTGTTTAACATTTCAGCCAAAACACACCCTCGAGTGCTTAAGGTACGTTTTCCATGACACACGGGGGAGTCTCGATATTGTTTTCATTGGGTGCTTTAATGAGAAATATCTCTTTGGTTTGTTGGTAAGGGTGGTTCAATGCAGGATCGTTGGGACTGAAAGTCTCACATGTACCATGTGCACGGAAGTTCAAAATACTGAAACATGTACCATGTGCACGACAGTTCGAAAGACTGACGAACCAATATTTCATACACTTAATAATAATAAAATGGTAATTTATAAAGCGCCATTTAGAGAGCAAACTCTCGTCAAGGGGGCTCCAATCCAGGAATCGCATGTGCTACTATTAATAGATTAAAAATATTGCTAAAAATTTAATTAAAAAAGTTGAATGTAACGAAAGGAAGGTTGGTGCTGCAGCCATTGGGCTAGGTATTTCCCTGCATCTGCATCAGAAAAACATATTTCGTAAAAACACCTCAGAAAACTTATCAAGGGAAGATAAACTATAAAAAAACCTTCGTATATCTTCCGACATGTGATAGTCGTCGTCTTTGCAAGGCCTTGTAGTCCAGGATTCCCTCACTATTCCAACGTCAGTTAGAAAACGAAGCTGTGCCGTTGATTTTTTTAAGTAAGTGTGCCGTTGCACACCAGCAAACTGACCGACCACACCGCTGTACTGGATTCGATGGCAAACCGAAGTGAGACCATCGGAGCACACTTACATGGTTTCTCTTTGTTTTTCCTTTTTTTGAAAGAATAGATATGACCAAAGATATTATACCGTGAAATACCAGGTGGAAAAAATGCCTGTCATTCAAGGAGAATAGCATAGCGCACGATTCGATCGTGTGGATCGCGGTTATCCGGCGATCTTCCGCACATACGCCCAATTCGTTACCACACGACTATGCACGTCAGTATCTATCACATAGACTATAATGACAGTTAAAATATTATCTTTTGACAAAATACAGTTTTTCTGTATAAATGGACTAATTCAGATATTTGACGATCATAAATTCCTAATATTTTAAAGCAAGATTTAAGTATATTATATTCACACTGAGAACCAGAGCAGTCTTAAAGGATATTTTTTAAATTTAATTTATATAATTGGACTGATCTTGCAAAAGGGATGAATTAAGTCAATATTTATGTAAACTCTTCAATACTACGGAGGTCTAAATATTTCCGGTCTAAACAAGTTACTGCGTGCAAAAACTAATTCCACGTCAGCCACGTCACACATAGTCAGGTGATGATACAGTTCAATTAATTGAAATCTCTACTCTTAGTAAAATGTCAACTAGAGCTGATATAAGACGTGTTGTTTCGTTTTATTCTGAAGTGGGTAAAAAAGTCAAGGTAACACAAGCGCAAAAAAGATTACAGTACTTTTTTTGGGATCATCCGAAAATTTTACTAATTTACTTCAATGGGAAAAAAACCATGGACCTATAAATTCTCTTATATCCAAGAATTAATATTAGAGAGTTGCTGACTAATATTAAAATTCGAAAGTTATCCTATTTCGGTCATGTACTTAGAGGAGCAAAGTACAAATTACTGCATCTGATCATCCAAGGCAAAATAGAGGGTCGAAGAGGTGTTCGCAGGAGGAAAATCTCCTGGCTCCGCAATATACGTGATTGGACTGGTATAAAGAGCGTTGGGGATCTTTTTCGGGCTGCCGGAGACAAAGATGCCTACTCTCAGGTGATGCTCAACTTTGGGGGAAACCTGACATGACACTAGGAAGAAGAAGAAGATCCAAGAATTAGAGATTAAGGATTTTTTCCGAAAATATGCAGGAAAATAATTTTAAAGTACTTCGAGATTTTTTTCAGAAGGAAGTACGAGAGTCTAGAGAAAATTATTATCCCAGGGACAGTGGAGAAAAAACAACGAAGTATAGAATGTTCCATAGATAGATAAACAAAAAAAAGAAGTTCACATGATCCTTTTTGAACGCTGTATTTATCATGATCCATGACCGTGAAGGATGGAGAAAAGTAGCGCATTAGGTTCCAGACATAAAAGATGACCACGACGCTCAGCATTGAGCACGCGATTATGAAGAGAATAAGATAAATCAGGAGGCTGTATAACTGGTGCTGACGACACTATTGTCTTTCAGCTGTAATCTTTAAATCTGAATCTCTTATGCGAAGAATGTAATACACATGAAAGAACGAAATGTTCAGATAACAAACATACGCCTGAAACCTTAATTGTTTCAGCAATACTGGGTACAGTCAATGTTGAACTTAACATAAAACTATTATAAGACAATTAACCTTAGTTAAATACTTCTCTAATCTTCCTTCCACAACATTTTCCTTATTTATTCGCTAAGTATTATGCATTGTGTCTAATATTTTAAGAGTTTACTTTGTATTCATAAGCGAGCGAGCGAGCGGGAATTTCTCGGAACCTCGAGGTAGACTTTAAGCGTGTATAATAATAAAGAGCGTTTTCTAAAAAACAATACGGAGAATCCAAAATTTTATATGGAAATTAGGTTTGAAACACTTTGGTGGGAATCTGAATTTTAACCAAAATATTGTGTTTTACTATCTAAAAGAACGTACCTCGCTAGTACTGACGAGGAATGATTTTAAAGGAATGCATAAAGTGTATTTTTTATACATAACATACATATAATAAATAAATAGTAAATAAAGATTTATGGATAGTAACACAGGATATACGAGTACATATGGTATATCCTGAAATTGCAAATATACCTATATTTCAAGATAATGACGAATCAAATAAATTTATGATGGAAGTTATCAAAAGGTATGGGATCATCTCATAACATTCCCTTTGTCGCGATACACTCCTACCAACAGAGGGGGAGCCCCTACCGCGAGGACGTCAGATGTTTTTCAGTCTACACCCTATATATATATTATAATAACATGTCTCTATTAAAATTAAGGAGAGAGAACAGATCACCATACATATCTTGTGTTCAAGGGTTCAGAAAATATTTTTACGTTGTCTCTACATGAGAGTGTATAGATACTATCCCCGACTTTATCCGAGTGTCTTGTTACTGGGGATGCTTAGTTACAGATCATTAGGGGGTGGAAGACCTTTTCGATTGGGTGTCAATTTGTGTGTGTCCTCATATAGACGTATTTCATTTGTCCTTCAGCTCCTTCAGGATAAATCTCCTGAATTTAGAGTAGTACTTGATATCCAATAATAATTTTTTTTTATATTATCTAATATGTTATATTTTGTCATAGTGTTTTAGAGTAACCTAAACATTTGTACAATATTCTTTATAACTCTTAAAATGTTGAACTATTTTACACGTGTATTTTTTGTACTTGTTATGTTTGGACCTTGCACAAATTAGGGAAACCGTAATGTGCAAAGGTCCTGAAAAAATTCATTAATAAATTGAGTTTAATCTTTTAAAACACAATTTTCGTTTAGTGTATTAGTAAACAAAAAATATCGCGGATTCTGAAAAACTGGAAATTCGAGAAATGTCCACTTGAAATCAATACACACGTTTATTCAGACGCTGTATTGTTGAAGCAGTTTGTGGATTATGGATATCATATTACAATCGAAATAATCTTCATGTAACAGTTATTGAATAACTGTTTCTGGCATACGGCATAATGCCCAATCATTTTGTTATATGACAGAAACAATAGTTCAATTATTGCTAAGCAATGGAGGGGATCGTTGTTACGGTGTATACTTTTCAATTGAACTTTTTAAGTAAATCTTTTTTTATAAAATAATAGAAAAACAAATTAATTTTCATATATTATTTATAGTTAAGGCATTGATATTGTGAAGGTTTAAACACGTTCTATGTTTTTATCAAACACTGTTTATTTATTTCTCTTTATAAAATGGTACCACTCTACCAGTTTCAAGGGTTTCCCCTCTTCATCGTGTCAGCACTAGTTCGAACAGAATTCAGTCTTTTTTTTGCTCCCTGATGATGAGATGTAAACCTTGGAATCGGCAGAGTTATACCGTTACGTTAAGTAGAATAAACAGTGTTTGATAAAACAAATTAATTTCAATTTTAAAAGTTAAAGCTTTTTCAAGCTTATGCTAGTTGATCTTAAAGTTTTACCACTTATGCTAATTGATTGACTTATTCTAGTTGATCTTAAAATTTTACCACTTGCGGCCTCAATTCTAAAATATTTTCGCTGACCCCTAGTTTTTACTTACAAAATAAACAATAAGATTTATTTTAAAATAGTGCTTTAAAAAAAATTAGGGAGGGTCTAGCGGGTTGGTTGCCACGGGCACCACGACACCCAAAAAAAACCTTTCAAGGTCTCCCGGTCAAGAATCGCTAACTGCTATACCCACATAGCGTAAAAAAATTAATGTAGCAAGTGCACGAACATTTTTTACACTTTGGATGTATAGAGAAGGCGTGTGGTATGACATGGTGAGAATGATGGGTAAAAGCTTTTGTGCCAGATTTCAATTTTATTGATTTTCTTTGTTTTTAATGTTATATGGGGTATTTCAGTTTGCATTAATTTTATTGCTTTTTAAAAGAATTCCACTCTAAATTGGAACACATTTTGTTTTTCTCAAAAATTATTTTCATACACTACATTAACATCCTACACTTAATTTACAGAGAACAGAGCACCAGACTTTCTTATCTCGACCAACATATTTCACCGCTTCCAGATTCACTCAATTTCTCATACAACTCCTACGATTTCGAGCATTGATTACTTTTCTTTCTTTCAAAATATTACTCACTACTTGTATATTTTGTGAGAAACGTTTATAGGCCAATTTCCTGAATACAGTCAATTTATCTTAAGAAGAGGTGTCCTATTAGTTTACTGCCTATTGGTGTGAAATTCACGATGTACTACATACAGTAAAAATACAAGTCAGCTAACATTTATTTATCTATTTTATTTAACATTTTTATTGCAAATACAATCTGGAGAGCTTAACGAGACAAAATAATGAAACAAGTTACATGGTCGAATAAATCATACAAAATACTATCTATACCCACGAAATCTATAAACACATACGTCAGCATATGCCTACGAACTCCACAAAGACGGACAATCCCCCGAACATTCCTTTTCACATAAAGTGAGATATCATCAATCAAAGGAAGGGATGGTGGAGAGGAAAGGAAAAAAGAATCAGGAATGAAACACGGTATTTTACTGACTAGAAATAAAGAGTTTTTTCAGTCGCTTCTTAAAGCATGCCAAGGACGGAGTGAGTCTTATATTGGTTTGTAACTGATTCCAGAGTCTCACTGCATGGACAGTTAAATGACGACGTAAAGAAAGATGAGCGGTGAACTGGAAAGGCCAATAAACAATCTCTGTTTGAGCGTAGCGCTAATCCATAATTGGAAAGACGCTGAAATTTTTCGGCAAGATAAGAGGGGGTGGGGCAGGACAGTTAAAGATATTATACAATAGAGACAGTATGTAAATTTGACGTCTATTTCTTACATTCAACCAGTTCAATGCCTTCTGGTATGAAGTTATATGATCGTACTTTCGTAGGTTGAAAATAAATCTTAGACAAACATTTTGAAGACGCCGTAATTTGGTTCAAAATAAGTTTTTTTGTAAGGTTCCTAGACTATATGATAAAGCGAGTAACTGTAGAAGTTTGTATGCGCCAAAGCTTTGTAAGTCTAATAAATTGATGAAGAAAATGAGGGCAATCAAGACATTTAGGGGGAGTTGTTGGGGGAGTTGAACAGTTTCAAAAGTACCACGTAAGGGTAAGCTTGAATCAAAGGTTGTTTTCCCAAAATTTCAGTTCAAAGCAATAAATATCAAATTGTAAGTGTATAAACATGAGGGCAACTTTTATCAGAAATATAAAACGCCAACCTCTATAGTCTAGTTAGTAAGATACCTGTCTCTTAACTCAATGATTATGGGTTCGATTTCCTTTGGAACCCAATTTATTCTCAAAAAGGTTCCAGTCAAGTTTTCACATCAAGCCTATCTTTCTGATTGGGTGGAAGAGATTGTCACATGGAAATAAACAACGAAACTGTAATCCAATATAATTCAGTAAGATAAGTAAATGTTGGTAAATGCCTGTCTTCCAACCCGAGAGTTGTAGGTTGAATTCTCGTTTGTGCCAAATTTTTTTTTAAAAAGAGTTTATTTCTGATTTTCACCTAAATTCTTTTCAATATTCATCTTGTTATTTCAATAAACCAGTAAGATAGTTATGTATACTACGGAAGTGTAATATAATTTAATATTATCCTATTGTCGACTTGCTCCAGAGTTTTCCAGATTGATTGACGGGAGATGAGATCGAGTGACGGTAATTTTCTTATATTCGTAATTACCCATAGAAGCAGTTGGTCGATTTGCGACATCTTGTTCGCTCATTAATGAGAGAAGATTCGTACATCATTTGTTTATTTTCTCCTAGTGGTAGAGAAATTGAGATATTTTCACTAAGACATTTAAACTCATAGTTTATAGAAATTCTAAAACAATATTTTGAGAAAGAACCCTTCCTTTTCAATGAATATCCCTCGGGGCGAGGTTGGGATCATTTCATTAGTATTAAATAAATTCTCAACGGACTGAGAATTGAATTTCATTGACAACGTCGGAATAAAGTTTTTATTTACGATTGTTTAATCATGAGCATCATCTTTTTGTGTTTCATTAGAAACATGGGGGAGGGGGTGCATAAAATGCCTTCATCAGGTTCAGTTACACTGAATCCTCTTATATGGGTTACAAAAATTGCAATTTTAAATTAAGTTTTTTTTTAAATGTTCATGTTTATTGGTATTAATATATGTTAATAAATGCACATTAAAATTACGTGTAAAAAAAATTATAATATTTTCTAAATGACCACCCCGGCTTCTGTTACAGATGACGACTCTTTGAGCAAAATTTTAAATAACGGATTCACATAAATTAAAACGTATATCTGCAATGACACCAGTGACGTTGGATTTAAGGTCATCGATAGTTTTTGGATTCCTGACGTACGTACACTTGAGATTTAACATAACCCCAGAGAAAAAAATTCTAAAAGGGTTAAATTATTCGATCGTGGCGGCGGCCAATTCACATTTCCACGACGAGAAATGACACGGTCGGAGAACTTTTCCTGCAATAAAGTCATTGTTTCATCAGCAGTATGACAAGTAGCCCCGCCCCATTCTGCTAGAACCACATAATTTTCAAGTCCTAATCGTTCAATTGATACAAAAAAAAGTTTGAATCGTGTCACGATTTCGATTTCTATTTATTAAAGGTATTATTCATAGGGTGGCACAACAAGGACTACAATTTAATATTTGCTGCCATTTTTCAGCTGTCAAACATATAATATTTATAATGAATATACGTCATTAGCATAACTTTTTTAATTAATCGTGCAGTAATACATGATTGCAGACCGTGATATAAATTTTAAATTGCAGCTTTTGTTGCGCCACCCCAGAGATGTTAGGCCGAGATTGCAAATCACCCTGTAGTAATACCGGGGTATCGAATATGATGGGTCTCCAAAAAAAAGTAAAACATATATATTTACCGTTGTCTTCGTTGCTGGGCCTCGAAATACTCATCGCCATTCTAACGCCACTTCAGTGGGAAAGCGAAGCTGTGTAGAGGAGTTGGTTTCTTTTTAAATAAGTGAGTCGTTGCACACCGCAAACTCATCGGCTATACCGCTCTACTGGATTTGATGGCATACCGAAGTAAGACGATCGGAGCACACTGGCGTGTTTTTCCCTTAATTTTGAAATAATATATATGACCGAAGTCATAGGTATCCCCCCGAATATACCCCTCAATACTAGGTGAAAAAAATGTATATCGTTCGAGGGGAGTAGCACAGCGTAGAGTTTGAACTGGCGTTTTTCACGGAAGACTAGTGCGTTGCCGCGCGGCCATGCACCTCACTAACACAATTTTATTGAAAAACACAAAGTCGAGCGTGTTTATATTGAACCCAAGTTGGCGAAATGTTATGAAAAAATCGCTACAATTGGCCCTACGCCGCGGCTTAACAAAAATAAAATCAATTAACTCCAATATATAGACTTCGACCTAATGGCAAATATTTTTGCAATGTAACTTGCGTATTATTTTTAAATGTTTTAAATTGTTTTAAATTTATTTCCTAGCAATATTGATTACTATGTAATATATTTAGAAAAACCACTGTTTTTTTAACATAAAATAATATTGTAACCCTACCGGTTTCAAGGTTTTTCACCACATCGTCAGGGGTTCATAAACAATACTGAAGGACGTCTTGTTTGTCCTCCATAGACGATGAGGTGAACACCTTTAAACCTGTAGAGTTACACCATTATATTAAGTGTTTTTTTTTTTACTAAACCAATTATACTATTTGTAATCCCCTACAGTGCCTTAACTATAAATAATACTGATTTTGTTATGTAAGAAAATAACCATAGAAATAAATTGGATGGACTTTATATTTGTGTGTTATACCAAAATTGGACGACCTCCTTGTAGGTGAAAAAATAACGCAGTTTCAGATCACCTTTCAGGCAGGGTACTTTGACAAACCTTCCAAGCCGATTGACAAGACTGAAACATATTTTTTTCTAATTGTTATTATTGTGAAAAAAAAATCAAGTATAGTTCGGAAATTCTAAGATGAGTCCTGTGACAGCTCACAAATTTGCCCCAATACAACCTTGTAACGATGTTCAGTAATTTTAATTATTTTATCAACTTTAAAATAAGCCTCAATTCTAATAAATAGCAAGTTATTTAGGTAAATATACATTATATAAGGTTTTATTGGGACAAATTTGTGAGCTGTCATAGGGTTCATCCTATAATTTCCGAACTATAGTAAGATAATTTTTCTTTCCTTCTTCAAAACCTGGTATTAATTCAAAACACCCATTTTAAACAATCTTTTGTTTAAAAACGTTCTGACAATAGAAATCTATTGATAAAAGGTTTCTTATTTATAGTATTTATTTAAGTAGTAAATACTTACATACACATTATACGCTATGCCCCTTGCAGGGTAGGCAGGTAAACAGATCTCAAACTTTTATATCAAATTACAAGACTTTCGCTTCTTCCACATTCATATATTTCGTCATACACAATCGTCTATTATTAATACTTCTCACTTTATTTTATTTTTAAAATCTGATCCATTAGATTAAGCCACGTTTTTTACACGTACACCTTGTACTTCTGATTTGTATATTTGCTTAGTATTTTTTTTGATAATTCATTATCTCCTACCATCTTTAAAGCTTTTTTCTGTATCTTACTTAAAATATCCATTTTATCCACAAATTCATATCCATTTTATCCACAAATTCATTTCATTTTCATTCTGTCTTCTTTCATACACTGACAGTTTTGGTACACGCATCTCTTACAGCATTATTAATATAATACTTTTATCGTTCTGCCGAATCCCATCTTTATTTCGATTTGTCAAAGTGGGCATCATTATGCTTTTATGTAAAGTCATTTTTATTACTTTTGATAATGTGCGGTCGTTGTGTATTACATAAAGTGTAGTTGTTATGTATTACTTTATTTAAATCGTAGAAGTAATAATACAAAAAAAACACACTATAGTAATTGTTTCAGTTTTTTTGTGGAAATCCATTTATAACAAAATGATTGTTACACTTAAATGTGAAAAAAATAATTCTGTCATCTCCTTCATCTCGTTTTACATAAATTGTTATTGAAAAAAGTATTGCAGAAATATTTTTTTATGAGGGCTGGTTGTTTAATTTTTTTACCATGTAAGCATACTCAGCCTCTGTGAAGTATATATGCATAAGTTTATTTTGATCCACAGATTGTAAAATATTGAGCAACTTAATTTTATACAGTAAGCAACTTATTTAATACAGTTTAATAATACTTGTGTAAAGCAAAATAGGCCGTTCGCTTTAATTTGTGTTTATTTCGTAGAATTTTTTTTCACATTATATATTTTTTTCACATAAAATAAAAATTTATATGGTAGGCATGGTACTCGCGTTTCATTAACGTACGTGTAAGCAATACTTACGTTAAGAGGAAACATCACGTGCACTCGTCTAGCGCGTGTAATTTTTTTACCAGACGACATCTTTATCAGATTTAAACCCTTTTTAGAACACTTTTTTCAGGTACCATTGTAAACCGAACCCAAAACCTCTGGATGTAAGTTAATTATCTTACTAACTATGCTATGGATTTCAATTTTACATTGCAATAGTCGAGACGAGATCCTAGCAATCCGTATCAACAAAATTTTGAATACCATCAGGTAGCAAATTTTTGGAGACATACTATAGTTGACACGGATGGAGACATACTATGGTTGACACGGATGGAGACATACTATGGTTGACACGGATGGAGACATACTATTGTTGACACGGATGAAAAATTGTGTGCACTATCTTAGATATTTCTAAATCACAAGAGCTTGTACTATTTATCAACAAACTTTTTCACACTCAAAAAATCTTATTATGCATCCCTTATCTGATGTATATGAGAAACCATCCAAATGCTAACGAATTGTTATTCTGACAACGTCCTGAACCTTCCCGTCTCCCTGCTTATCTCAACGAAAACGTTCAGCAACTCTCCGATCAAAGTCTCCCGTTACGCCCCAGCAGAAATTGATTTTTGATTTTTCCAGTTCGCTGTTCTTAATTTTTCACGTCAAATTTAACTGTCCATGCTGATAGACTTTGGGACCAGCTACCAACTAATATATGACTCGTACTATCGTCGATGTGTTCTGAAAATTTTATTGAAAAAAACATGTCCTTTTAATGACGTAGCCTGTTTCTCATAGTTCACCATAATCCTATTTTTCTTTTATCGATGACCTTGTTAAACTTGTATTTTTTTATTTTGGTTGTTTGTGTTTTTTCGTTTGATTTTTTTGGGTATTGCGTATTTATTTTACGAGTATATACATCTGAAACCTAAATCTTATATCTGTAGCTCAAAACATTGTCAAATAACTGTGTGATTTATTGCGAAAGATTGCCATTTAAAAATACACCCTCAATACTGTACACTGTACAAAACAGTTATAAATAAAATCTCACCAAGTCTTTTCCGTGAACCGAAAGGGAAGGATCAACAGCCTTTACTAATTATAGATGTTAGGTTTGAATTTCATTAGAAAATAGATATTTAATAATAAAGTGACTAAGACGCCTTCCAACCACCGCTAATTACTGCTATAAATGCCCTTGGGATAAGACATTGTTTACGAGCTCTAAATTATCTATCATCCTGCATTAATACGTCGAAAGCATTCTACAATATAACGTCTAGAAGTATTTTTGGTAATCAAAATCGACACTTCGGTTTATTAAAAATAACGAATTTTTTTTCTGCCACTTTTACATAAGTCAATAAGAGTCAATGCATTAGCTTTCACACGGTAAAGAGGGAAACTAATTGCCATATTTTTATTGACACTGTCCACGTCATATTATTCCACCTAAACATTCTGTGAGTGAGCTATTAACATTCAGTAATCTTGTCGATGATGTAAAGAGCACACATTTGGCCATTACATAAATGTTCAAGATCTCTGAATATTGATCGCTCACTCACAGAATGTTTAGGTGGAATAATATGACGTGGACAGTGTCAATACAACTATATTCTTCCTCCCTCCCCTACAATCCCAACCCAATTTTTTACCATAAGAAACGTATATGTCTGCGCCAATATGAACATAATTAAGCCTTGTTTTTGCTTCCCTGAAGATGAAGCGAAAACCTTGAAACCGGTAGGGTTAAACTATTATATAAAGTAGAATAAACCGTGTTTAATGAAACAAAGTACAAGAAATAAAATAGTATAAAAATGCTTTCAGATCTATTGATTTTGAGCAATTTAAAACACTACCAATATGTTGAAGCATCTTTAGAGGCACATATACTCGTATAAGTAAATTCACAATATTTGTGGTATAGTTTTGAGGAAGCAAAAGGAGTTAAATCGACTGTGCATGAAATACGGATTCCTTCCTTTATTTAGCGCCACAGATGTTTAAACACTTTACGAGAGAAAAATCCGCTATACGATCCGTCATTTGGACCTATTTTTAGCGTTATTTTATCCTCTCGATAAGTATATCTGACGATATAACATTGCGCGAGGCATTTTTGAGAAGTTTCATAATTTTTACATGTCGAAATATCCTAAATTACGAGTATTAATCGGTTCATAATTAAATGAACCACAATCCATCTAGTGATATTTTTATAGTACTGTATGGAGGGAAAAACATGGACGACGAGAAAAAAGAATATAATATATATACGTGTATATTTGAATTAAAATAAATAAGACTTTTGTTTAAAAAAAGGTATTCCCCTCTGTTTAATTAAAGTTCACTTCCGGTTTCAAATATCTCCGTCTTCCTCGTAAGGTGAAGATGAACTAAATTAGGCCTAAAATATATTTTTCTTCACTATAATATCTACAGGAGAGGGGTGGAGAGTAAGGCACCACTTTTTGAAAGTCATCCATTGACGCCTACCCTTACCCTTATTAGTCACTAATCCCCTTTTCATTTCCTGGGCCTATAACAATTAAAAAATATAGATATTTTACACATAATTAAGTTTATCTTCTTCACCTGGTGAGGATGACGAAGGTTTTTGAAACCTACAGTGAACTCAAATAAAACAGCGGTGAAAATGAAATACAAAAATAAGTGTTTAATTTATTTTATTAAAAAAATATAAACATGGCACCATAAAATCAAACTAATGTATTTTCTAAGATTTAAGAAAAAGAAAGAAAATACATATGATTGGAGATGCTGTTGGAGGCGCATGCTCTGCATCCCGTGGACTGCAAAGCACCCCAACGTCTATTCATCATTGAAAAATAGTGATCAATGAAAGACTTTCAACATTATGCAAGATTTTGATCAAGACTAACCGGCGACACGAGATATTGCTGAAATACTGAAAATATTAAGAACTACCATCATTTGGTGCGTTTTGAAAAATACGTAATTCATTTCTGGACCACCCAATATTATTTAATGAATGCCTATTACTCGATAACGGGTACACTAAAAAAACCCCTCCGAAGTGAGGGGTTAAAAGGTATTTGTTGCTAGTGTCACCGAAGATGACTATGCAATCCAATTTGTGATAGGCATGTCCTTTTGCATTCAATGAACGCCTATTACTCGATAACGGGTACATTAAAAGAGCAATTCTGAAGTGGGGGTTAAGATATTTGTCGTAAATGTCACCAGAGATGACTATGCAAGCCAATTTGTGATAGGCATATCATTTTGCATTAAATGAATGCTTATTACTCGATAACGGGTACATTAAAAGGGCAACTCTGAAGTGGGGGTTAAGATATTTGTCGTTAATGTCACCAGAGATGACTATGCAAGCCAATTTTTTTATAAGCACATCCTTTTACATTTAATGTATGAAACTACAGTATTTGTAGCCATTTTGCGTCTTCTTTCTTCTCCATTAGATCCTTAGAAACTTGCAAAAGTTTTAGACCATGTGGCGCAACTCGTCACAGCTTGTCCACAACAGTTCTGAACATTTTTATTTAAGAGTATTTCATTAAGCGTGTCCTTATATCTTTTGCACCGTCCACCATGTTTTTCTTGCTTTCGATTACCTCACCAAAGAGGATATCACTTGGAAGTCTGGTGTTTTTAAATGATTCTTATAGTAATCCTTAACATATCAAAATTGGTAATATGGTTTATTGAAGATAAATATTGCTATTGTCCCCAATAACTGAACCTTCGGATACCGAACTACTGGAGTCGGTGCGTAGCTCATAGTTAGCCATCATACACATTGGAAATATATCCGCGTATGAAAAAGCAACAATTATCGTACACGTCTAGCGCGTGCAAGTATTGTTACGAGACGCACTGTTAAACTGGATTAAAGCTTTTTTTGTTTATTTTTAGGATACCATTGGTAAGATTAACTACAACAAAAATTTTGTAGATATTCTGTTATGTGATAGTAAAAATAACACATTCGGCTTTGAATATTGCGTAGTGTATATGTAGTGTCTGAGTATGTCTAAAACACATTTTTTGGTGCAAATACCATAGAAAACTTACCAAGGGAAGATGGACTACAAAGAAACCTTTTTAGATCTTCCGATATGTTATAGTAACACATATGGTCTTATGTGTAGTCTAATATAGTGGAGTATATATGTGGAGTGTTCATATACAGTCATAAATTTTGATAAGACCTCCCAAAAAGAGGTGTCTACAAGTTATTTCAAAAGCTGCATATGCCACTAATATACGAGTATCTTACTCTTAAAGACAGCCCATTCCACGCCATAGGACTAGCAACGGAAAACACCTTGTATTATATTCCCTATATATTGTTTCGGTTTGATCCAAAAAGGCATTTGGATCAAACTGGAACAATAAATTTATTCAATGAAGACGCAAACCAAAGTTCTACTCCTTTCCGAAGAAGGATTTTGTAGATACAGAATCGAATGGAAACATTCCATCAAGTGGCTTGAATACTAAAAGACAAAGTTTGAAATCCATTTGCAGCACTTGAACCAATTTAGACTTCTGAGAAGTGGACTAATATGACAGTTTTTATGACTTCCATAAACATATATCATTAAGCCTAGTAACGGCATTAAAAGCAGACAGGAGTCTAGAAATATATCATTAAGCCTAGTAACGGCATTAAAAGCAGACAGGAGTCTAGAAATAATATAATCAAATTATTTATGTCCTTGAATTAGATATGTCCCTGAAGATGGATTAAACTAGGTATGTACCACCATTAGAGACTTCCATATATGATGGATTGTTAAATATAAGGACATATCGGGCATAAATGTACTCGCATTTGTATACTTCCGAATATTGTACGAAGAATTGTTTGGACAAATATTTGATATGGCCCATGAATCATCCAGAAGATTGATTACTTACCAAATGTCTTTGCGTGAGGACACTTCGAGGGTTTCCTTAGATCATTATTTAAGGAAATCATTCATGATTCAAATGTATTTCTTTGACGTTAGCAAAATTACACGTATTTTTTATATTTTTCTATTCTTTTGTGTACATGATTAAACATGGCGCAACTAGCCAACTTATTGCAAAAGAGCATTTTTTTCAATCAACCAGCTTAACATGGAATTGATAAGTTATTTTAATCAATGACAGATTAAAAAAAATATGTTTTTAAATTTAAATGAAAAAAAGCTAATCTTGAAGTAATAACGATAGGACTAAAGGAAAAAAATCCGTCCAAGGAAGGGACGCAAAAGGAAATAAGTATAGGATGAAACGGTATTCCAAGTTAACTTGAAGTGGTATTTGTTATGTGGGTTTACTTTTTATTTTGATTTCTGCCATATATATTTTTTATTCTTTTAATCTAGATGTACAAGGATGCGGGCGGAAAGCCCCCCGATGTCCTTGCGGTCGGGCTCGCCCTACATTAGTGGTGTGTATCTCAATGTTTGTGGGATGAGCCCGAACCTTTTTAATGCCTTCTATCTTAAATGTGTTTTTTGCAGTTTGTTTTGAGATGTATACTCGTATGTACACACTGTGTTGCTGTCAGGGAACCTTTATTTGTTTGTTTGAATTAATCTGAGGGGGTATTTGTGGATTTGTTTTTTTTTTCTGCCATCTATTTATTTTCTGTTTTTTTTCTTATTCTTATTCTACATGTGCAAGGGTGTGGCCTGAAAAACACCTGGTGTCCCCGTGGCTGGGCTCGCCCTGTATTGGTGGGATGTGTATTGGCCGTGGATATGTTATTAGATGAGCCCAGACCTTTGATAAAACATTTGATAGCTTCTGTCTTTAACGTATTCTCTGCAATTTATGTGTTTTTGAAGTATATTTAAATATATTATGTACATACTATGTTGATATCAATAAACCTATATTTATTTATAATCACGTCTATCTTCTGACACGGTGGTTTTGGGTTCGATTTTTAATGGTTCTCAATTTTACTTAAATGGGCTGACAAAACATCGTTTTATACATTCCTATTTTGTTTTTAGTAAGATGTCATGTATAAATAAATAAATAAAAAAAATTATATTTATAAAAGGATTATGCCTATATCGCCGTTTAGAGAGCCGATTCTTCTTAAAGGCGCTCTGCTTTAACTTGAGATTTGAATCCATTATTATTGGTAGATTTAAAATATTACAAAATAAATAATATTTAAGTTGAGTATCAGGATAAGAAGGTGGTGACCGCGGTCATTAGATTAGGGTATTTCCCCGCATCTGCGAATGTGTAAAAAACATATTTGGTAAGAAAACCGCTGAAAACTTACCAAGGTAAGATGAACTCCAAAGAATCCTTTGTAGATCTTCCGATGTGTGCAGTAACACATTTTACTTTAGGTGTAGTCTAGAGTAAGTCACTATTATTTTGTACGAGTGTAATAATGTAATTTTGGTTTCAAATTTCTTTTCAACATGTTTAATAAAGATAATGTATATTTTATAACTTTTGAAAGTTCCTTCTAAGGTTGTTATTTTAATGTGCCTTCGTTATTTTTGTAAAATACAATAATTATCTTTATTTTACGAAAACAAATATATATAAAAGTTTTGAAATCATTCAATCAGTATATAAGTCGCAAGTCTCCATTATCTCGACAGATTGCGCCATTTCCTTCCTATCCGAACAGAATCTTGCTAGTCCTAAGCCTCATTTTGCCCTTAATTGACTACGGGGATGTTATCTTGATGCAAGTGAAGACCTGTTTGTTAGGTTAGATGGACTGGGGAGGCTACAAAGTATTAGTATTTGGTTTATTTTTATTTTAAAAAATATGATCATATATTCGTACAACGTGCCAGATTCCAATAGCTTAAAATAAGGTAGCAAAGAAATATTCACGTTCTGGCAACCCTTTTTGGAGTGTTGAATATTTCAATGTGTCCTCAGTATTTGCATGAAAAATTTCCTTTTCTTTCTGAGCTAGAACTGTCCCTTTTTTCTGTTGACAGTACAATCGTTTGTATACTCACGCATCTCACATCAGTGTAAATAACCAAACACGCTGTTATAAGGGCCAATATAAGTGCACATCTAGAGTGATCTAGTCTTCAAGTGTAGATCACGCTGAATGGATACTTATTTTGTCACCTATAACAGCGTGGGTGGTGGTGGGATCGAACTGAAACATTTACATTACACATCATTTTTTACAGTTCACTCGGCTCGACTTTGGAACGATCTTCATTGCTCAATCAGATGTGTAATATTCATATCAACATTTAACAATAAACTTAAGAAACATTAAGTGTCTCAAAATGTTTCTCACCCTTAACTCCCATACAACTCTAATGCTAATTTCAATTTTCTTTGAGATTTATTTTTCATCTGAATTTAGTTAGTTTTTATCACATTCTTTTCTTACACTACGTTAAAGACATGGACACGAATACTTATAAAAATGATAAAAAACAAACTGATTGACAAAAATTATCACAAATATTTCTACGAAAGTGTCCAATAAATGAATCGCATACAAATTAGATTAAGGCTTTAAAAACTTTTTATACATTTGAAAAGTTTTATGAGAAATTTGTTCAATAATAAAAATAGAAAACCAAGTGAAATATGGATGAAAGGTTTTTTTTCGAACGATTTACATCTATTTCTTCGTTTTTTTCCTCATTGAAAATAAACTCTAGTCTCCTTTAAAGGGTGGGGTGGCCTTGTATTAACATAAGTGGGCATTTACACGCAAAATGTTAGCTGCCGTGGTATAACTGTTGCTTTTACGCTGAAGGCGTATTCACTTCAAGATGTGCGTATTTTTGGACCATTTTACATCTGAATTTATATTTTTCTTATATGCTTATAGGCTACTTATCATATATTATCATAGCATAACTAATTAACACGTGAATTACGCTATTTAATCCAATTCCAAGGACAATTTTAAATAGCGCCGTTTAGAGAGCAAACCCTCCTCAAGGGCACTCTCACTCGAGACTTGAACCATTATAGGTGTATGAAATAACTCGACCCAATGGAAAAATGCAGCAGCTTAGTGCTAACGATTGTCTAAGAAGTTTAATGCTATCGATTGTCTAAGAAGTTTAATGCTACCGATTGTCTAAGAAGTTTATTGCTACCGATTGTCTAAGAAGTTTAATATCGTTGCTATCAGAATTTTTGGTTTGGCATGGAGTGAACACCGGTAATTGGACTTTTTATGCATATATACGTACCATCGTTCTGTTTTTTTTTTCTGTCGGAGTAGGTAGAGTGGACAGAGCGCTAGACTTTTCTTATATGACATCAATTGTCACCTCTTTTACATCCATATACCTTGTTATACAACTTATATGATTTGAATCTTTGGTATATTTAGATATTATCTGTTTTGCGTGTCTTCATCAACACATTTCTTAGAAATGTTCTTAAAAAAAGGAAATCAATAATCACTGCTTATTAGCTGAAGTGCAACTGTTTGTAAATGATAAAAAACATATGTAGACACACTTCCAAATAAAGGATACTCTCCTATTACAAACTTAAATTTTCTTTAAGTAGCGCTTTATTAATATCAGAATTAATATAGTAACGTTTTATTTATTTCAATACTTCATTAACATACATAGTGTATAAATTGGCGAATTGAATATCAAATGGAAATTCCTCTCAACCAATTAGAAAAAAATTTACCAATTTATTTTATAGTGTTGAATGAAACATTTATAAACGAACTTTATACAAATAAAATAAAAAGATTAAACAGAATTGTAAGATAAAAAATATTTGACGATTATAATATTATTTTATCTGCGGCTCGGAGGGAAGAGGGTAAGTATGTTAGGAAGCAGGATAATGGGGGAACCTGAAAACACTTAACGTATCTGAAAGGAAATTATTTTTGAGTCGCTGTCGATGTTTAAAAAAAACGTATTTAGTACTGCTTAATAAATTTAAATAGAATGAGGTCTGACATTTGTCAAATATCTAGATAACAGTAGACGTCACATTTACCGAGCTGCAGATTAACCGGAGGAGTAAAAAAACGATTTTTTATAACATTTTAAATAATATTTCGGAATGTTACAAAAAATCGAAAAAAGATATTACCATATGACAATAAGCTTGCCAGGTTGTACTGTACACGACGAAAATGTAATACGATACAATATGCATTTATATATGGTATGTACATATAAGTGGGTCAGAATAATAGTGGTGTATGGCCAAATTTAAAAAAAAACGAGTTAGTAACAAAGAATATTTCAAAATGTGTTGATTTATCAGAATAATAATGCATTATGCCCATAATCAACATATTCTCTATTACAGTGGTGTTTTCTGTTTTTACACTGCCAATCGTTGTCATTTATGTCAGAATAATAGTGAAGTATCTCTAATACTAGAATAAGAGTGAAGTATATCCGGCAATAAACTCACTAGGCAATAAACTCATTAGGTTATTTTCTGTTTTTGCACTACCAATCGTTGTCATTTATGTCAGAATAATAGTGAAGTATCTCTAATACTAGAATAAGAGTGAAGTATATCCGGCAAACAACTCACTAGGCAATAAACTCATTAGGTTATTTTCTGTTTTTGCACTACCAATCGTTGTCATTTATGTCAGAATAATAGTGAAGTATCTCTAATACTAGAATAAGAGTGAAGTATATCCGGCAATAAACTCACTAGGCAATAAACTCATTAGGTTATTTTCTGTTTTTGCACTACCAATCGTTGTCATTTATGTCAGAATAATAGTGAAGTATCTCCAATACTAGAATAAGAGTGAAGTATATCCGGACATAATTCACTTTTACACCAAAACTATTACTGAAAACTAGATGATTCCGATAAAGTTGCACATATTAATTCCTTTCCTGCCTACCAAAGTCACTACTCCAGAGTACGGAATCCGAACAGAAAATACTTGAATCCGGAATTGACTCTCCGCAAAATGTACGATTCGTATAAAGGACAATGCGAAGAAAATGGAATCGAACCGAAAAAACTCAAATATTACTATCATATTTTTAACACAAAGTTTAACCTAAGTTTGAAATTACCTAACCAAGATATTTGTCGTTTGTGTGATGAATTATAAATGAAAATGAAAGTAGAGGTAAATCCGGAGCTGAAGAATGCTATTATCAATGAAAAAAATCTAGATTAGCGAAAGGCAGAACAAGCTAGAGAATGTTTGAAATGGGATTCTGAAAATGAAATAACTCAAAGTTACGTTATTACTTTCGATCTCCAAAAAGCTCTTCCATTCCCAAGGAAGAGATCGCCACGTGGCAATAAACTCACTAGGTTATAATGTAGACAGCGAAAAAAATGCAAGAATTCTAATTTTTTTCAAATAAATCATAATAATGTGTTTGTGGTTTGGGTCCTTTTTGAATATTTTTTTAGGTAACTCTACGATAACCTCAAGAGCAAACCTGATTATCTCAACTGAGAATAAGAGAGCTTGAGGGATACAAATATCGATTACAAGAGCGTCACCATATATCTAGCATATAAGCTACATAAAATGGCCTTATGAAAGACGGTAGTGTTTGTATTGATTGATAATATGCAAGTTGTTGCATTTCATCAAACATGCAGTCTTGACATCAGACGAATTCCTTCGTTCCAAAGGCAATATGCCTATTTGGCTCCTATGACATACAATTAGGTGCCGAATTCAATAAAGGTAAAAGGGGGAAAATTAGGCAGTCGATCGGAGCGTGGTTGTTATTGCGACAGGAGTTTGAATATTTGGACTTGCAAGAGGAATGACTTGAAGCAAGGGTTTGTGTGAACTCTTGAGTGTAGTGTTTTTTCTATGATTATGTGCGATACATTGTGGGATGAACTGTTTGGTCTGTCTGGAGTATTGGACTATAAGAGGTTTGATTCGTGTGATATATATACAGTAGGGTGTCCCTTATTTTGTCAAAAATAAAAATTTTGCGAATTTTTTTGCCTTTACCCCCTACATATTTTTTATTTGGTTAGATTTGCTCAAAAACAAATTTTTATCTCAATAGGATGACGTTAACCCGTACTGAGTTGAGCGCCAAATTTGAATGTTAGTAATTATAGGCTTATTAGTTCTAAGTGAGTGTAAAAATTATTGATGAATGTATAATATCTATTATTTAAAAAAAATTAAATAAAGAATACTTAGTGCACCATAGTGCACTCTAAAGAGTAAAAATGTATTCAGTCACTGACTTAGAACTAAAAACCCTATAATTCCAAACATTCAAATTTGGCGCTCAAGTCGGCACGGGTTAACGTCATTCCATTGTAATTAAAAAAAATTTTTTTGGATAAATCAAACCAAATGGAAAATATTTAGGGGGTGAAAAAAAAATTGGTTTTTTGACAAAATAAGGGACACTTTAATATACATATGTAATTGAGTGTCACTGTTTGTCAGGTTGATGAGAGTGTGCAACGGGGTTTTATATAATAAAAAATCGGTAAGAAATATCGATTATTTTTTTCATGTTATATGTCCTTAGTGAGATACAGGCAAAATCCTAGTTTACTGGGACACAATAAATGAAAGACAACAAACCCAGATCTATTAAAATTGTGTGTCCAAATTAAATAACGTGTTGTTTTTTCGTAAATTGGGTAGTTGTAGAATTTGTTGTCATCTATAAATTAATAAATATGTCAAAGAGATCAATGTTCATAAATGATCGGCAGGTTTGATCTGCGTTAATTTTGTATTGTTTTTTTTTAAACGACATAAGACTCCATGGTTCGTAGAATAAAGCTACATAAAAACATAAATTCAGATGTGAAATAGACTTAAAGTAAAACCAGTCCATAAAAAAAAACGGCGAGTATCGAACCCGTAACAACCGTGTCAGAAGAAGACAGGCATCTTACCAACAAAGGCACGGAGGCCGTCATTTTAAACATTATGACAAAGAGTTTCTACTTTTTCCTAGAAGCATACACTTACACGAGCAATTTCCTTTTATCTTAAATTTTCGCAACTTGCTTTCTCATCTAAACTTCTCGATTCAATAATGTCTTTCCTTGTCTTCCTGTATCACGTTTTCCACTTACGTTTGCAATGTACGTCTTAAGGACAACCACCCTTTCAACGTTCATTATTTTGACACGCCTTAACCGCTTCCAGAATGAGTAATTTATACTCTTACTGAATAAAACCCTTACGTTGATTTTTATTAGCTAAAAATTATAATTTTCTCACATAATCGTATATAAATTTCACCGTTTTATCTTTGGAGATAACGACGAATTAATGTCTCTATAATAAAATAACTTAATATCTCAGAGAGGCTATTAACAAAGCGTTCTTGACACATCGTTTTGTTTTTTGGTTACATTAAGAGTATATCTAATAAATAAATAAATATGGGTTTATTGATAGCCATAAAATATGTGTGGGTCAGAATAATAGTGGTGTATGTCCAGGTAAATGAGTTTTGAGAAAAATAAGATTTTGTAAAATTTGCTTAGATTAAATAAATACCATTGATATCATTTGGAAGCAGTTTTATTTCAATAATATAATTATGTAACAATATTGGAACGTTATAATTAAGAGAAAATAAAAGTTTTTATTACGTAAATATTTGAAATCTTGCGAATAAAGAGATACTTTTTATTCTGAAAAACACTATTATTCTGAAAAAAAGTGAAAATATATCTGTTATCAAAAACATGACAAAGCATTGTGGTATGATTTTATCTGAAACGAATACAAAAATGTTATTGGAATATTATTCATCGTATCGTATGTCGTATCGTATCTCATTATCAGAATCTCTATCCTGGATTTCTGACATTAATGAACGTGTTGTTAGTTCAGTAGGTAGATTTTTATAAAAATTAGCATAATTAGGTGAGATGAACGATAGTAAATTCATCAAGTCCCTTTTTTTGGAAGAAGAAATGGGTCTTCTGGAATTGTATAATAAATGTTGGTGAACATTTGATAGAACATTGAGTCGTCTCCCGGGACCCTTTTGTCTAAATTCATCGAATAAAACTCTACCTCTGTATTGACAGTTTCCTTACATTTAAAAATCATGAGAGAAGACTTCTCATATCGAAGCCATCGTATTTTTAGCCAATTAAAATCATAACCACAAATTGTTTTTTATATTTGTAACATAATCGTCCAGATTTTTTGTAGATAGAAATTCAGTTCTGTATACTTCTACCACTTTAAACTTGGGCAGTTTTCGCTTTACCTTTTTTATGATTTCTATCCAGTCTTTGGACCCAAAAATATAATTATGACTGCGGCTTGATTTTTCGATAATCCCGAACTCCGTATCATTGGGCAAGGAAGAGTGCTCAGGAACTAAACATTTGTGATCAATAGTTTCTATAGCAATGTTAGTATCCTAAAGTAACTTCATTAATGATAAAGTAAGTTTTATATTTATATTTTGTCCAGTGCATGAATCCAAATACATAATAATGTGTTTGTTAGACGAAGCATTTTCTTTGATGTGTTTTATTAACACTGATGCAATATCTTGAGATCCACGCCCACCTTCTGTTTCATACCAAGTTTACTGGGGATACGACAAATGAAAGGCAAAAAACCCAGATCCATTAAAATTATATGTCCAAATAAAATTACCTGTTGTTTTTTCTCAAATTGTGTATATTTCTTGTCATGTGTAATAAAAAATAAATAAAATAAAAATAAAATACATGTGTCCCACTCCATTATTAAAACAATGAATGCCAAAGTTGTAAACATAAAGATTTCGTTTGTAATATGTAATAGATGTTGTGAGCTTTGGGAATGGAAGAGCTTTTTGGAGATCGAAAGTAATAACGTAACTTTGAGTTATTTCATTTTTATAATCCATTTTCAAACATTCTCTATGTTAGCTTGTCCTGCCTTCCGCAAATGTAGATGTTTTTCATTTATGATACTCGTAACATTCTTCAACTCCGGATTAACCTCTACTTTCATTTTCATTTCTAATTCATCACACAAACGATGAGTATCTCGGTTAGGTAATTTGAAACTTGGGTTAAACTTTCTGTTAAAAATATGATAATAATATTTGAATTTTTCGGTTCGATTCCATTTTCTTCGTATTGTCCCTTATACAAATCGTACATTTTGCGGAGAGTCAATTCCGGATTCAAGTATTTTCTGTTCGGATTCTGTACTCTGGAGTAGTGGCTTTGGTAGGCTGGAAAGGAATTAATATGTGCAACTATATCGGAATCATCTTGTTTTCAGTAATAGTTTCGGTGTAATAGTGAATTATGTCCGGATATACTTCACTCTTATTCTAGTATTGGAGATACTTCATTATTATTCTGACATAAATGACAAGGACTGGTAGTGTAAAAACAGAAAATAACTTAGTGAGTTTATTGACACGTGGCGATCTCTTCCAATCAACCGAAAGGTGTTCAACAACCATTAATTAAATACCTGACTAGCATGCTTTTTGGTACCAACGAGCATTTAACCCGTAGCCTCCATGTTGGAAGACAAGCGTCTTACCAACTAGAAAAAGGAGGTCGTCGATAGGTGTGGGTTCAAAAATAAATATTTTGTTTGTAAATATTAAGCCCTTTAAATGGGCATTAAATGGTTGTTTAACCATATGTTTAACCACGTCCTCCTCATACTTCTCTTTTTTTTTCTCTATAGAAGGTACATTCGAAGCCTTGAAATGTTTCACTAATGTTTTCTACGTCGAATTTTTTGAATACAGTGGAGTGATCATGTCACAAATGCTTCGGTCCTGCAACGGTCCAACTATAAACTTAATGAGGATATGTTGTATAAGTGAAATTGCGGTGGACCGGAGATGTTATACGCATGGGCTGTTATATGCCTCCAAAGGCATCGTGTACGGGGACGTAGTGGGCAAACGAAGGATTGGTGGGCAGAGAAGGCGTTATAAGGACAGTCTGCGAGGATTGCTGACTTTGTGCGGAGTGCCTGAGGACTGGGAATACGTGACTTAGGACCGTAGAGTATGGAGAGCCACCTGTTCTTGTGCTGATTGCATCTCAATAGTTAGGCGTGTGAGAAACAGTCAGCTTGCTGCGAACATGCGTCAGCCTCACCAGGTGACTCAGCCGGATCCACATATCTGTGAGGTCTATGGGAGGGAGTGCACATTCAGGATCGGACTATTTCCTCACAGAAGATCACATGATCGACGTGGAAGAGCAGCTCAAGATTGACGTTGGAGTTGTGAGAGGATCTTCGACTACGAGGCTCAGCGACGACAAAGCGGTTAAATTTCGAAGAAGTTCATGCGAAGAGATGAAATATCTGAAAACGGGTTGAATTTTTTTACACGATCATGTTAATATTATTTAAAATTAATTTTGAAAAGTTACTAAACTCAACTTACAAACGAAGAGCTCTAACAAAAACAGTGCTAGCACCTTTTGTATTAATTTTATTGGCAAACTTATTGAACCAAATAAGTCAAGGGAATGTTTTACTAACTTGGCTAACACATACATACGAGTAGATATGTATCAATTCGGATATGATCTCCGCTTTATAATAAGAAAGAGGGGATACGGGGAAATAGTTTTCTTAAGTACATAACTAAGTTTATTTGTCTAAAACTATATGCGTAGTATCGTAAAAACTTAAAATTTGGGTCTGACAATTTTTCAATATTTTTTCCAGCATTACTACATCACCATATTTTAATTTTAGCGGATATCTGGATTAATATGTGGATCACATTTCGTGGTGCTGCGATGAAAATTGGATCTTTAATTTCCCAAGGCAATGCCAATCAGTCTTACATTCTTTAATTTATTATAATTTTATATATCAGGTATCTCATATGGCTCATTATTTATTATGAGAGAACTGACTTACTCCCACAAAACTCATTTACATATAACATAAGTAAGTACACAAATAGTTCAATAGTGATTTGATAGCACAAAATTATCAATTAGTTTATTTCACTGCTTTGTCAAAGTTTGAACTTATACTTTTATTTTCTTTCTTTACGGTGGTAATACACTTAGGGGTTTGTGTGCTTTAATTTTTGAACAATTGCATTCATATTTATTGAATTTATAAGTGAATTGACTTCTTATACTTTATAATTTTTTTATTATAATTTACGTATGTAAGGGTGTGAGCTGAAAAAACATCAGTAGTTTTCGCGGTCAAACTCGCTCTCCTTATTGGTGGGGTATGTCTCGATTAGGAGGATGTTTAGAGGTGAGCCCAGATCGTTTGATATATTCTTTCTCATGTGTATTTTCTTTTACATACACGCATACGTGTATTTCATAATATACACATGTATAATAATACTATAATAATTTGCCATCAGTGTTATTTATTTATATCGATAAATCTTTGGAAAGATAAGTTTTTCTGATCTAGTGGCCTCAAAGGATAGTTTTACTGCATTAGAATTAAGATACCTGCGACAAACTTAGTGACTTAGCTGGTAAGACGCCTGTTTTCCATCACGGAGGTTGCGGGTTCAATTTACGTTGGTACATATTGTTTTTGGTGTTTATATTTTTTAACAGTCTGGTTTTCACTTACGTCTGACTTTTACTTTATCTGTAACATTTAAGATGGAAGAATGTTTAATATATCCAGGTTGTACTTTGTATAATTAAAGTGTATTACTACTTAAGCCTTAAGCCTTTTTGACAGTACATTAACAACGCTGCGAATTATTTTCCTTCTTTGGTGACATACGGTCTTGATTCCGCCGTCGTTGCTTTTATTTTCATTCTTTGGTATGTCATCACCGGAAAAAGAGTCCCTTTAGGCAGGCTCGTATTTATTAATATGTGATATGCCCTTGCGGTCGGGCTCGCCCTACATTGGTGGGGTGTATCTCGGCCGGGGGAATGTTTGTGGGATGAGCCCGTACCTTTTAGTGTCTTCTCTCTTGAATGTATCTTTTTTTTGTCATCTATTTATTTTCTGTGTTTATTTTTTTTATATATTCTTGTTCTACGTGTTCAAGGGTGTGGGCTGAAAAACATCTGGTGTCCCCGTGGCTGGGTTCGCTCTATATTGGTGGGGTGTATCTTGGCCGAAGGGATGCTATTAGATGAGCCTAGACCTTTTGATAGCTTCTGTATTTAATGTATTATCTGCAATTTATGTGTTTTAGAAGTGTTATTCAAATATAATCTGTACATACTATGTTGCTATCAATAAACCTATGATTTATTTATTTTATTTATTTATATCTTTCTAAAACAAAATTTTAAATATTCCGATATTCTAGTCAAGGTGTGAAAAGTTGTGGAATTAAACTGAAAAGTTTTCTTTTTTGATAGGCTCTATTTTGTCCTTTATTACATAGCATCATGTATCAGTCAATTTGTAGGCTCTATTTCGTCCTTTATTACATAGCATCATGTATCAGTCAATTTGGTAGGCTCTATTTCGTCCTTTATTACATAGCATCATGTATCAGTCAATTTGCATATCATTTAAGGCGCTCTTTCTTCAGTGCACACGTCAGTAAAAAATATATATTTCGTTTTTTTCTTTATATTCGTTAGAATACCGAATAAATCAGTTCAGATTTTTTTCTCTCCAAAGTTATATGGTCTCCGGAAACTGGCTTTGTATTTTCCGGATAGATGTCGTTAGAAAAACATTTTGGTTGCAGATCAATAAAAAATGTGCTGATTATATATTATAATGAGACGTTTATAGCGATTTTTTTGGACATTGTTCACTCAAATTGCTTGATCGGGTTTTTGACGTAATTTTGAAGATAGAACAAAATAATTTATTTTTTTTGGGTACAAGATGATTTTTTTACCACCGCAAAGAAGTCATATGACAAAAATCAAGAAAATATATGTAGAGTGTAATCAACGATGCAGTGTGAATCAATCGTGTGTGTCAAATATGGTTTAAAAAACTCCGTAATAACAAGACGACAATCGGTGAAGATGATATTTACTCGGAAGTTCGATTACAACTAATGACCACCAAATCAGACTTCGACTGAGAATCAACAGCGTTCTATGACACGAGAGATTGTTGAGAAATTTAAAATGTCTAAAATCGTGCATTTTATACTATTTTGTGTTTGAATTTGACCTGAAACCACGTAATTACTTTCTGGACAACTCAATAAATATTCCACAAAAAGCCAACGTAATAAATATCCCAAAATTAAGTGAAATTAAACTTAAACTTTGTTAAGTTTTTATTTTCCTCTCGTAAATATGGTTTTCCAGTTTTTTTTAACCAACAAGAGCTATTGTCTCTGGTAAGTCATTCTTCTTCTCGACGTTTTATTCTCTATTTACGGAATTCTTATCTTGACGCCTTATCAAAAAATCCCCTGGTTTACCAAAACTAGTTATAAAAAAACCGTAAAATAGACTAAAAAAATGGGTGACGTGTCAGCCCTAATTCCGCCTTATTCCCGGTTTTCTCGGGCTGCTATGGAGACGCGTCGTTGCCATGGCGACGGACGCTGCGGTTCAAGGCAACATAATCCCAACTAAAGGGTATTTTTATGCGTTTTAAAGATGATACTAAAACACGTTTTTATTTTCCTGTTATAACCATGACGTTTATAGATATTTAACATACCTTTATTTATGTTATATTACCATGGACATCATCATTATTATCACCATCATGTCACACCCCTGTTGGGTAAGCAGATGGAACATATTTCTACATCGTTCTATCCTTGCATACTTGTTTTGTTTCTGCCCCGCCCATACATCTTGTCCTACACAGTCTTCATTTATAGACATTTTCCACTCTTCTCTCTTTCAAAATAACAATCTACAGCCTTTTTGGTTGTGCCACGTTTATCTAAGTTCTCCTAAAGTTTTGTTTTTACTTTTTGTAGTAAAATAATCATTCGTTCTTTCTACGTAGCCAAACCATCTGAAAGCCCTTTTCTTCATCTTAATTACAGCGTCTTCTTTCAATTGATATTCTTTTACAATGTCCTCATACCTTATTTTGCCATGCATTGTTATTACACACTTAGCGCAACGCTTTTCACAAATTCAAGAAATATTTTAAACTTCGAAGAGATCTTTTATTGTATTCTATTTTAATTTGCTTAAAATAACAGCTTTGCCAGACGTATTTGCACGGAAGTGTCTATTAAATAAATAAATAATACAACCCTCGGGTTAACAAACAAGCGAAGGGAAGTAATTTTACTTCGTCATTCATTCATTTCCGTGTCCAGACAATCAATTAATAATTATGCCACGTGTTTCTTGTAGGGGGTGGTAACATAGATAGGTCTTTTATTCGCATTAATTTTACTTCGGCATTGGTTCATTTATCCATTTTCGTGTCCAGAGTAATAATTATGCTACGTGTTTCCAGTAGGGAGTGGTAACATAGATATCTCTTTCATTCGCATCAATTTTATTTCGTCATTCGTTCATTCAGCCTTTTCTGTGTCCAGACCATCAATTAATAATTAAGACACGTATTTCCAGAAGGGGACGTAACATAGATAGCTCTTTTATTTGCTTACTTTACTTTACTTTGTCATTCGTTCATTCATCCATTTCCGTGTCCAGACCATCAATTAATAATTATTTTACTTGTTTCCAGCAGGGGTGGTAACATAGATAGCTCTTTCATTCGCATTAATTTTACTTCTTCATTCATCAATTTTCGTATCCAGACCATCAATGAATAATTATGCCACGTGTTTCCAGTAGGGCGTGGTAACATAGATAGCTCTTTCATTCGCATTAATTTTACTTCGTCATTCGTTCCTTTATCCATTTCCGTGTCGAGACCATCAATGAATAATTAGAACACGTGTTTCTAGAAGGGGAGGTAACATAGATAGCTCTTGTAATTTATTTTTAACAAACACTGTTTATTCCACTTTTTTATGACGGTATAACCCTACCGGTTTCAAGGCTTTCACCTCATCTTCAGGGGAGCGTAAACAAGACTAAATGCTGTTCGGACTGGTACCGATATAGACACTTCAACGGATGGAGGTGGGAGGGGTGAGAGGAAGGCTAGGTATAATTTCGGCCAAGAGCGGGGAGATTTTGGGGAGATAACTATTCAACAGATGCTCTGATCGGTGTACTGACTTAGAAATTTCTAGGGCCTCTAGTCTGTCCAATCTATTTCCGTTGCCGCTAATATGTAAGAATTTGGCATCATCGATAGAAAAAGTATGATTCTCACGGTGACAATGATTAGCCATTTCAGAATAAATTAGAGGATTTGTTAAAGCAGATTGGTGTTCACGAAATCTCTTTTCAAAAGATCTTCCTGTCTTTCCTATATAGAAATTATCACAGTCAGCACATAAAAGTTTATACACACCGCTGTTGTTAAGTATTCCATTTTTGCCTTTCCCATTAAATAAGAGTTTCCGGAGATTAAAGTTAGTGTAAAAAGCTGGCTTTATGTGACTTGGAATATTTTTGGTTATTTCATTTGATATATTTTTTATAAATAGGACTTTGCTCCATTTATAGGTATGCTTATAGGTGTCGTTAAATATATAGTCTTTTATAAGTTTCTTTTTTGTTTTGTTTTTTAAAAGTGAATCAATGAGGCTTCCAGGATAGCCATTATTTGTAGCAATTTTTTTGATGGTTATTAATTCCTTTTTAAATTTGTCGTCGGTTAATGGGACACTGAGCAATCTATGAAGCATACAGTTAAAGGCGGCGAATTTATGATTATTAGGATGGTTAGAAGTTGCTGGAATTATAGAGTCTGAATAAGTATTTTTCCTATATATATCAAAGTCAAATGTGCCTTTTTTCCGAGATAATGTTAGGTCCAAGAAATTTAATTTTCCGTCCTGTTCTGTTTCTAACGTAAATTTTATAAAACTTTCTATAGAATTTAAATATTTAAGAAAATGGTGTAATTGTCTATCGGTACCCGTCCAAACACAAAGAATGTCATCTGCATACCTAAACCAGCACAAAACATTTTTGGTTAGCTTAAACTTACTCCTAAAGATACATTTTTCAAAATAGTTCATAAATATTTCACTGAGAAGGGGAGACAACGGTGAGCCAATAGCTAAACCATTCGTTTGTTTATATATTTTATTGTTGAAGTTAAAATAATTTTGTTTGATGCATAAGTCCATCAGTGAAATCAATTCCGAATTTTTAACAAGGTCCTTACTTTTGTCATTTATGATATTTTTTGCGAGCTCTAAGGATCTCCAACCTGGTATGCTTGGATATAGGTTAGTGACATCAAAGGATACCAGTTTTGCATTATGAGGCATTTCTATGTTTTTTAATTTATCAATTAATTCCAATGAGTTTTTGATTGAGTATTCAGCTTTAAATTGGGTTAGATTATAAAACTGTTCTTTGACAAACTTACATATTTTATAGGTTGGTGCCTGGTTATATGAGACTACAGGTCTTATAGGTATATTGTTTTTGTGTAATTTGGCTAAGCCATATAATTGCGGTATTTGTGGATTCATTATACACAACCGAACAGCTTCTCCGAACAGCATTTAGTCTTGTTTACGCTCCCCTGAAGATGAGGTGAAAGCCTTGAAACCGGTAGGGTTATACCGTCATAAAAAAGTGGAATAAACAGTGTTTGTTAAAAATAAATTACAATGTCTTTAAACCTCCACAACGTTAATGCCTTAACTATAAACAACATATATAGCTCTTTCATTTGCATTAATTTTACTTTGTCATTCGTTCATTCATCGATTTCCATGTCCAGACCATCAATTAATAATTATTCTACTTGTTTCCAGTAGGGGTTGGTAACATAGATAGCTCTTTCATTCGCATTAATTTTACTTCGTCATTCGTTCATTCACCCATTTCCGTATCCAGATCATCAATTAATAATAATGCTACGTGTTTTCAGTAGGGGGTGGTAACATAGATCTCTCTTTCGTTCGCATTAATTTTTCTTTGTCATTCGTTCATTCATCCATTTCCGTATCCAGATCATCAATTAATAATAATGCTACGTGTTTCCAGTAGGGGGTGGTAACATAGATCTCTCTTTCGTTCGCATTAATTTTACTTTGTCATTCGTTCATTCATACATTTCCGTATCCAGATCATCAATTAATAATAATGCTACGTGTTTCCAGTAGGGGTGGTAACATAGATCTTGTTTAACACTTTCTGGTTGGTTAAAAGACATTGCCAAACAGCAATAAATTCTGTGACAATATTTTACAACAAACAAAAAATATACTATGTGCAACGAAATCGTAATACACTGTTTTCTCGAAGTGGGCGTTGCCATCCCCTTGTGGAAACTGGAGGGAGGGAGGAAGTTGCTGGCCCCAGGGGTAGTAGGAGGGCGTTCGTTGAGAATCCAGGGGGTAGCAAGAAGCTAAAAAAATTGGTCACTCAAACACATTTCCACTTGTCTACACAAATAAACTTACAATCATACGTCGTCGCAAGAATCATATATATCTACTTTTCGTTCATGTTGGTTCGAAACTTATGGATATGACACAATACATATTTTTTCTACTAAAAGTAACTTTGCATTCAAATCATTATAAATAATGAAAATTCAAATATCTCTCGAATCACTCATTTGCGCACGTTTTAGCTTGTGAAACAAAAACTCCCCGCGATATTTTACTACTGTATTTGTCAATGAACTTAAGGCCGATGTGTAAAGTATCAAAATCTGCCAAGATGACAGTCCACCACAGTGTTTTAATGCGAATTTTGATTTTGTAGGCTTTAGGGGTAAACTGTATTAAACTAAACTAAAAGAGCCGAATAAATGCGTGCATTAACAAGAATGTATTGACGTATATTGTATGGCAGAATACCAAATGAAATGATAAGGAACGAGTTTGAACTTAAAGCTGATGTGTTAAGTAAGCTGTAGAAGAGTACGCTGAGATGGTTTCATGTAAAACGAATTAATGGTTTGGGCATACATAACGAATTAATGGTTTGGGCATGTATAACGAATAAATAGTTTGGGCATGTATAACGAATGAATGGTTTAGGCATATATAACGAATTAATGGTTTGGGCATGTATAACGAATTAATGGTTTGGGCATGTATAACGAATTAATGGTTTGGGCATGTATAACGAATAAATAGTTTGGGCATGTATAACGAATGAATGGTTTAGGCATGTATAACGAATTAATGGTTTGGGCATGTATAACGAATTAATGGTTTGGGCATACATAACGAATTAATGGTTTGGGCATGTATAACGAATAAATAGTTTGGGCATGTATAACGAATGAATATATAACGAATTAATGGTTTGGGCATGTATAACGAATAAATGGTTTGGGCATGTATAACGAATTAATGGTTTGGGCATGTATAACGAATAAATAGTTTGGGCATGTATAACGAATGAATGGTTTGGGCATGTATAACGAATTAATGGTTTGGGCATGTATAACGAATTAATGGTTTGGGCATGTATAACGAATGAATGGTTTGGGCATGATAACGAATGAATGGTTTGGGAATGTATAACGAATGAATGGTTTGGGCATGTTTAACGAATGAATGGTCGGGAACGTAAAACGAATGAATGGTTTGGACATGTATAACGAATGAATGGTTTGGGCATATATAACGATTAAATGGTTTGGGCATGTATAACGAATGAATGGTTTGGACATGTATAACGAATTAATGGTTTGGGCATGTATAACGAATAAATAGTTTGGGCATGTATAACGAATGAATGGTTTAGGCATGTTTAACGAATTAATGGTTTGGGCATGTATAACGAATTAATGGTTTGGGCATGTATAACGAATGAATGGTTTGGGCATGATAACGAATGAATGGTTTGGGAATGTATAACGAATGAATGGTTTGGGCATGTTTAACGAATGAATGGTCGGGAACGTAAAACGAATGAATGGTTTGGACATGTATAACGAATGAATGGTTTGGGCATATATAACGAATAAATGGTTTGGGCATGTATAACGAATGAATGGTTTGGGCATGATAACGAATGAATGGTTTGGACATGTATAACGAATTAATGGTTTGGGCATGTATAACGAATGAATGGTTCAGGCATGTATAACGAATTAATGGTTTGTGCATGTATAACGAATGAATGAAGAAAGATTAACAAAACAAATATAAAGTGCTAATGTGAGTTGAAGGCATGTGAATAGAAGACCAAGACAAGTATCAAGTGAATGCTATTCTGAAAGAAGGATTCGTGGAAAGTCAAAGAAATCGTAGAATTTGTATGGAAGGTTAATGATGTGTGTCGATAAAGGATAAATATAGCGTTCTGTCCTCTCTGCCTACCCAGGCCAGTGATATGGTATGTATGTCTATATTTGTTCATACAATGGATGAGTTATAGTTTTTTGCGGTGTGAGTTATATGTTTATTTTTTGTTTTTCAGCCGTTTTTTTATTGAAATTGCGTTATAAGTATTGTATAGTGTCGAAGTATAGGAAAACAATCTTTACTACACTAAATGTACTAAATCAAAAGGGGCTGTTAAAAAAACCTATCGGTCATGATGGGTAGATTTATCGACTAATAGATACCTATATGCGCTTTTATTTATCATTCACAAAAATAATCATCGAAAATATTACAAACAAAACAAAAAATTCATTGAAAATATTATAAACAAAACAAAAAATTAATCTAAAATATTATAAACAAAACAAAAAATTCATCGAAAATATTATTAACAAAACAAAAAATTCATCGAAAATATTATAAACAAAACAAAAAATTCATCGAAAATATTATGTCCACGAATGTCAGAGAGAAATATTTGTACGTCCAATACCTGATGTAGCCGGAACTATACTGACTCATGTTATATCTCCATTGTATCTGTGTCTGAGAAAAGTATCTTTGGGGAACACAACTTAGTATACTATTTTGTCTCCATCTTTTTAATTGACTGTTTAGAATCGATCCAAAAGGACGGGGTATTACGATCGAGTTTTTGGCGTTGCTGCCACTGTGGTATAGAATTGTCTGCCTATTAGTATTTAATATATGGGTGGTGTGCGCAGTTTTATGAAGCTTTTGAAAGCAACGCTTTTTTGGGAGGTTTTATTAAAATTTATGACTTTATATGAACACTACGCACATATATTGCACTTTTTTTTAAGCCGGATGTGTAACTTTCACATAGGACCTACAAAGTTTTTTTTATGGTTTGTCTTCTCCTCGTAAGTTTTCAGTGTTTTTTTTACTCGAACGTATCTTATAGCCGCAGCCAATAGCTACATACCTTTACTCTCAACTTTTACGTATAGATTTTTTTTACATTTTTAATTTGTCAATAATAGTGGGTTTGATTCCTGAGTTGGAGTGCCCTTGATGAAAGTTTGCTCTCTAAACAGCGCTACGTAAACTATAATTTGATTATTATTATTGTACAAGTTGTTGTAGCTCGTCACACGCATGGGTGGACCCTAGCATTCACCTTGTACGCATTGTGTAGCCAGCAACGAGCTGTTCAATCGAGTTCTCTCTCCTTTTTGTCTACCCCTACTACCCAGTAAAAGACGGGTGTCTTTTACTGGGTAGTAGGTGTTACGAACTAAACAACCTACATGATTTGGTTGGCATCATGACACCCGTCTTCTAGCTTAGGGGTTGCGAATTTGATTCCAGTTTTTAAGCCCAGATCTTTTCAAAAAGATTTTAGTCTAATCTTTTATTGAAGGTCTTTTTAACATCTTTCTGGTTGGCAAGAATAGATTGTTACATGGCAATGAGCCTGCCAGATTGAGCTGTATACAACAGAAGTGTCATACAATACAATATAAACAATGAAGTGAACGTAAAATGAGTCGATCTTATGGAATAACAATTTGCTATTTCTTCCATTAAATTTACTTCGTGGCTTTTAAAATTATTCGATTGTTTGAACTTAAGCTAAAGCTTTCAGGTTTTCATGTTATTAGATATACAAGAACTGTAAATAAGCTCTCCGTTCAAAGTTAGTGCACCTCTGATTGCGATCTTTGTAAGCATTAACAACTGCTTTGTGGTTGCACGTCTGGATGCTTATCAAGAATAGAGACTAGTTTGCTGAAAATTGCAAACACTTTCAATTCACGGAGTAAATTGGATGTTGCAAGTTCAGAGCGTTAAATGAAAATACGGCTATCTTTTTTAAAATTTCGTGACAAAATATTCGGTATGATTTGTTATTTTTCGATTGAGGAACTGTTCAAATTGACCAAAGAATTATGCCACGCTTCTTATTTTATCAATGACCTACAAGAATCGACATAAGAATTATGCCAAGTTTCTTCTTTTATCAAGGAACTGCAAGAATATTATAAAACAGAGATTGAGTGTAAGGACAGGAAGGTGGTGGCTGCTGCAATTAGATAAGGAACCTTCTTACAATTATTTATATTCAGATAAAAACATATTTGGTAAGAAAATCGCAGAAAACTAATCAAAGAACGACGACCTTCAAGTGAACCTTTGTAGAGCTTCCAATATGCGATTATCGCATATTCAGCTTTAGATTGATAAAGTGTATTTGTGTAGTGTTCGTTTTCAAAATTTGTTTCATATTTTTAGACATCTTTGTATCTTAAGTTATCACATGTATAATTCCTTTTTCTTCTAAATCTCAACTACTTAATCCGAACCGACTTTTTCGTGAGGGTTGTTTTAATTTTATACGGCGTCCTTCAATTAAGTGTTCAATTTTTGTCATAATAGTGTCACATAATTGAATGTTATTAAAATATGATAATCGAAAAATTATCATTAATATATTTATATTACGTATAAAAAAAAATACATTTTACAATAAATCCAATTTTAACGAACAACTTTTTTTTTAGACCCACTAGAGTGCATAATTTCAGTACGTGACGAGCCAATTGAACAAGCAACCCAGTTCAGATATCTTGGTGGTGAACTGCTCACTCTCATGACCTCCCCAGAGAAGTAAGGCCTCTGGTAGATAAAGCTGTTGTTGTTGCGGGCTGCCTGAGAGATGTCATATGGAGGAATAAATGTATGAGAACGGATAGCAAGGTACGCATTTATAAGACCTGTGTGGACCTATCCTCACATATGGCATCGAAGCGAGGGCGAACACTGTCAGGACAAAAAGTATGCTAAGGACAACGAAAATGAGAACTCTACGTGCTATTTGGGAAGACTTTACGTGATCGTGTAAGGAACACCACAATCCCAGAGGTTTGTGAGGTCCAAGATGTGGTCAGATAGGGACGACAGCGTCGACGATACTGGTACCAACATGAATACAGAGAATGAATTCCACAAGAATTCCATACATAGCTCTGCATGGGGTACCGGATGGACGGCGTCCACCAGGGAGACCCCCGAAACGATGGAGAGATAGCTGGAGCTCAGCATCACAGGAGGACAATCCTGCAGTAACAGACTCTTGTGTCTATAGAAAGTTTAAGAAGAAGAACATTTTTTCGTTCAAAATATATGAATGTACAAAATGAGTTTGGCCGATATAAACGATTCAAGTATATCTTAGTTCGAGAAATAGAGAATAAAGTAGAAAAAAATCGTCTCACTATTGATGAGGAAATGCCTGCCATTAGAAAACAAAGAATCCCATTAGTGGGGAATTATACTGGAATTCTTTACGAACAGACGGAAAAGGTGACCTATTTAAAGCGACTGACTGAAAATAAAGGTATATGAATTAATAGTCGAGTTGTATAGAACAGGAATTGGTAATCGGTAAAGAATGAGACAATGCTAAGACCAAACATTAAAAAAAAAAGATTTTTTTCCAAAGATGTTTTTTTCCGCCTTTTTAACAAAGTAATTATATGTATGGCACAAATATTTGCCAAAGGCTATACTTATATACAAATTTATATTTCAACTAATCTTATTAATACATAATATTTTAATTATGGACTAACTGCATTTTAATTGCCTACATGTAATTTCATTTTTATAATCTTGATATATGATTTCTTAGAAATAGTTAATATGTGCATATTAATAACTAGATTACAATTCGTACAACTAAGATGAGGTATATTGTATCACTAGACCATTCACCTGTGCCATGTTGTTTCTTAACACCCTTGCCATGTGGTTTGTTAACACCCTTGCAATGTGGTTTCTTAACACCCGTGCCATGTTGTTTCCTAACACCCGTGCCAAGTTGTTTCTTAACACCCATGCCGTGTTGTTTCTTAACACCCATGCCGTGTTGTTTCTTAACACCCATACCATGTTGTTTCTTAACACCCATGTCATGCTATTTCTTAACACCTGTGCCATGTTGTTTCTTAACACCCGTACCATGTTGTTTCTTAACACCCGTGCCTTGTTGTTTCTTAACACCTATGCCATGTAGTGTCTTAAGAACCGTGCCATGTTGTTTCTTAACACCCGTGCCATGTTGTTTCTTAACACCCGTGCCATGTTGTTTTATAACATTCGTGCCATGTTGTTTCTTAACACCCGTGTCATGGTGTTTCAGAGTTTTTAAACAAAGTTTCTTTACTGTTGTGTTATAAAACGGTGCTAAAAATATTCCTGGAATCAATAATAATAATAAAATAACAACTTATATAGCGCCATTAAGAGAGCAAACTTTCCTCAAGGACGCCCTAAATAAATTTAGGATTGAGCTCATAAATATTTTTTTTATTACAGAGAAGTAAGCCATTTTACAGGGAAGCCATAAGTAATATTGTTATTATTTTTACCAGAGAGAAGTAGACCATTTTACAGGGAAGCCATAAGTAATATTGTTATTATTTTTATTATAGAGAAGTAAACCATTTTACAGGGAAGCATAAGTAATAGTGTTATTATTTTTATTATAGAGAAGTAAACCATTTTACAGGGAAGCCATAAGTAATATTGTTATTATTTTTAGACTATTTAATTATTTTTTCATATTATATATTTTGTTTGATACACTTGGGTTAACCCTGTATCAAAATGTAAAATAAAATAATATTGAAATGTAGTTTTCGAAACAATTTGACTACAATTTGATATATTAAATTACATTGAAAAAATCAGAAGGAGTTCATATGCAATTCTGTAGTGGATAACTATTATAGAATAATGTTTTTTAATATAAATTTCCCCCAGAACGTTCGGTATTCTTAGAATATGATACATTCAATTCTTTCAAGTTAAAAAGTTTTCAAGCTATTTTCATTATATTACTTGTTTGTCGCGATAAATTATGTAATAAGTTGTCTGGAAAGTAATTTCCTATTTTTAGGTCAAACTCAAATGTAAAATTGCACCAGTGGATGGTGTTATTCGATATCCTCAGTATTTCAGGAATCTTTCGGGTCGTAGAATGCTAGTTATTCTCGATAAAGTTTTGATTTAGTCAGCGTCACTAGTAATCGTCCTTCGAGAGTGCACACCGATCTTATATCACTATAACATATTTTTAACCACATTTGACGTACACGATCGCTTACTGCATCGTCACCATACATTGTACATATTTTATTTTTGATGTGTTTCGCATTTTTTCCTTGACCGTAGTAAGACACAATCAAACACTGAAAAAAAACATTTATTTAGTTCCATCTTCAATATAACGCCAAAACCCGTAGTTTAAATAAAACATTATCGAAAAATGACCATTCTTAATATTTGTCCGAAATTACTTTCTGGATAACCCAATGTTGGTATTAATATTGTAGACTTTAATTTATTGAAACGTGATTTTTAAGGAAAGGAGTAAAAGTTATGCGTTTTTTACTGTTCGAAAGATTTTTCAAACAGAGCTTAAGCACAAGAATAAAAGTAAGACCCAGTACATGTGTAAGAAGTATGATATAGCTTTTCACAAATGAAAATGTTTGTAGAGTGATCATACTCAACAAAATTTTTAAAGTATGTAAAACAATAATATAAAGTTTCATCACAGTATTCCTAATACTTAGATATAATAATTTAAAAAGAAAACCGTCAGTAAAATCGGAATTCTTCAAAAACAAGCCGGGCACTGGGTTGGAAATGTTTTGGACTGGGTCTTAAGTGTTCAGTGGACATTTAGAGAGTGCATAATCTAATATTTCCTCAATTAGCATAAATTTCCCTCCTGCTAAAATTATGAAACATGAACTCTGTCAAATGTTGTTTTATAAAAGAATATGAAATACGCATCTGACATACTCGTATTACAGATGTTGAATAATTGCCTAGTAAAATATTACAAAAGCAAGGGCCAGACTATTTTTGGTTACTATGTTTTAAAGCTTTGTCCCCATATTCTAGATTCAGAGTTCCATTAGTTTTTATATCAAAAAATTTTGGGCATCATTAGCAAGTGTTGTTTATAATCGTTCTTAAATAAATAACGGTGTTTTAGAGTAAAATGAAACTCTACTCCACATAGTTAAAGCCGAAATGACAAAGAAAAAGAAGAATAAGATTCGAGTGTAAAAATAAAATGACAAAGAAAAAGAAGAATAAGATTCGAGTGTAAAAATAAAATGACAAAGAAGAATAAGACTCGAGTGTAAAAATAAAATGACAAAGACAAAGACGAATCTTAAATCGAGTGTAAAAATAAAAGTATATTTGTTTGTTTGTTATAACTTTTAAAAATCTCCTAAATCTACAAGTTTGAAAGATCTACGAGTATAATGAGAATAAACATGCCAGCTTGTTAGCACCTGAATAGCTTCACTCCAGACTTTCAGACTCCTTTTAGCGTAACGATTGTATTGAATTCTGAAAGCGCTGTTCGTTATTCCCAACCTCAAAAGGATTTATTCAATCAGGCATTTGGTTAAAAATAAGAAGTCTGCTACAGTTTTCCAATATTCTTTGTGATAAAAAGTTAATACGCTTGTTTGTTTGTGGATGCATTGAGTTTAAAAACACTTATTAATTTTTGTAATTTGTTTTATTAAACACTGTTTATTCCACTTTATGTAACGGTATAGCCCTACCGGTTTCAATGTTTTCACCTCATCATCAGGAAAGCACAAACAATAGTACTGACATATACTCGTACACATCTAATGGTAAACATTCAGGTTGGGGACTGTGTGTGGAGGGAGAGAAGAGACAACTTCACCGAGCAGCAGCGAGATTCTGGGAATATATATGTTTGCCAGATGTTTACCCCGATGCACTGACTTATAAATTTCTAGGGCCTCTAATCTGTCCAATTTATTTCCGTTACTACTGATATGTAAGAATTTGGCATCATCGATAGGGAATGTATGATTTTCACGGTGACAATGATTAGCCATTTCAGAATAAATTAGAGGATTTGTTAAGACGGATTTGTGTACAAGAAATCTCTTTGCAAATGATCGGATTTCTGGTTTTGGTTATATGTTTTGACCTTTAGTTAAAAAAAATTGTTGATTAAGTTATTTTGACTATTTGTCATTTTAGATTTTGTAAGTCAAAATTTTTCGCGATTTCGCGACCTCCTTTCTTTATATCACACTCATTTGAGTGTACTTTAGTAACAAATAAAACTTTTTTAAAAATAAAGAATGAGATAATAATATACAGTTTGTTGTCGAGATAACATATCCTTATTTTTTAATAGTTCTCACTCCTTTATTCTGCACAATTTAAAGTATAATATCTTCTATTGTGTTTCGTTAGAAAGAAAAACACTTGATCAATTGTTCAGAGCGGTGCTATGATTGTATCATATATTTAGCTTTGATTGAATTTCGACATTAATGATTTTAAATTAACTGAGATATCCTACATTTTTATAATTATTTCAGTTATAATTTCAGTATTGTATTTAAATTTCATATATTTATCTAGATTTCAAATATTTTATTTTATCCCCTTTCTCTATAGCTTTGTTATTTATTTTAAAGTTGGCATAATTTCATATTTTTTGCTAGACTTTTCACTTATATAAATTTGCTTTTTGAAATATTTAATTTTAATTTGTTTATACAAAGTCAAAGATATTTATTTCCAAGGTTGTTGAATCTTTTGAAATATTTCAACTATATTTTAATAATTGAAAAGGAATAAATACCCATTACCCATGACAAGTATAATATATTGCACAATATAAAGTGCGGGATTAGGTTACTTGTCATTGGTGCCACCATCAATACCTTTGATAGCAAATTTGTGATAGGTATATCCTGTTGAATGGTTGGCAAGGAACTTCAGTACCTGCAGCTTGTCTGCGTTTTCTTTTCCATTGAATGCCATGATGATTAGCTATAGTTCCATACCATTTACGAGTAGCTTTACTTGCTGCAGTTTGCTCCTAGTTGTGCAAAGCGTTGATGTTTTTAAGCGTCTCACGTAGTATATCCTTATATCTCTTACGCTGATCATCGTGTTTTCTTCTGCCCTCTTCTTCCAGCTCACGAAATAATATATTTCAAAGGAGTTGTGGGATATCATACAAATTTGTGGAAGAATGTAAAGGCTTGCGTACTAACAACCTCGCTCAATGCTCGCACAATGGCTTTCTTAAAGACTCATTTTTCACCAATACTGGGGTCTGGCAGAGATGTCCCCTTCTTTTTAACATCTTCATTATACTCCTGCATACAATCATTGGTGTTGCCATTGGAGAACTCTTTTTATTTAAGTTGTCTTCATGTTAAAACTAGAACAAGAGGACACATAATACAAAACACTGCCATCAAAAGTAATTTTTTGTTGCACCTACCATGTTTGGTTGGTTGGCTTAGAAGATATTCGATATTTTGAAGACGTTACATACTTCATTATCATATTATAGAAAATATATTATGACAAATAACACCTGAAGTGATATTTTAATATATTTGTATAACATCACAGTAAATTAAGTCAACTATTAACAGTATAATTGGGATAAAGAAAAACCCTTAAATTTATCCTATTAGATGGAAGCTAGCACCAGAAAACCACATCTTACAGAATTAAATTTAAAACATCCTGTAGAGTTTGTTTTGCTGAAATATAAATGGTATTGATTCCTGGAAAGTACCGAGTACCACTTGAATAAATACGAAATATTTTTCCAAACGTTATTTCTTTAAATACTAGTCATAATCATCATCGTAAAGGCACATTTATATAAAAGTAGTTAGTATAGAGATATATCTCTATTTCATTCTCTCATGAAAAATAGTTAGTATAGAGATATATCTCTATTTCATTCTCTCATGAAAAATAGTTAGTATAGAGATATATCTCTATTTCATTCTCTCATGAAAAATAGTTAGTATAGAGATATATCTCTATTTCACTCTCTCATGAAAAATAGTTAGTATAGAGATATATCTCTATTTCATTCTCTCATGAAAAATAGTTAGTATAGAGATATATCTCTATTTCATTCTCTCATGAAAAATATGTTTTACATCTGGGACGCTCATACAATTTATCATTCATACTTTCACGAGAGGATAGGGCACCAGATTTTCCTATCTCGACACAAATCCTTAACCTCTCCTACAACTATACACCTTCTCAAACTGTGCCCACGATGTCTCTGACTTTCTACGTTTCTTTCTTTCAGGATATCATTCATTTGATTCAACCATACTTTTCTTGGTCTTCCTCCTCTCACATACCTTTATCTCAAATTTGCACGATGTATTTGTTTTGTTAGTTTTTCTTCATTTGTTCATTCCACATGTCTAAACATCTTACTTAACACATCAGCCTTAAGTTTACATTACTCCATTATTCCTTCATTCTGAATTCTTTTATACATTGTTACATCACGTATTGCATCACAGAAATTGATTAATTCCATTATGCCACGATTTCATAGCTCTTCCTTATTTTTGTGTCTTTTATATTAATTAAATGGATTTAGCTCAGAATCCTTTTTTTGCTTCTGCCATATTTATATAAATCATCATGTATTTTCTCTTTTTTTATAAATGTAGTCATCTTTTCAAGGAAGACCGAGAAAAATATGGTTGGACCATGTAATATAATTCTTCAAAGAAAGAAAGACGGAGAGTAAAAGACAATAAATGAGCTGCATGATAAAATAAACGTATAGTACCCGGCGGTTAGTAATACACATCGGGCTTAAGAAAGACACTGTCGGCCATAATCGGCTAGCTTCGGCTTTGTAGAGCGTCGTCTCTGTCGCACGATGCGCTAACAGTGCGGTATCTAAAAAGAGCTGTTAAACTAATTGTAATTTAATAAAAAAATGCCTTTTTATAATACATATTTTTTTATAATTGTTTTATTTAGAATGCTTGACAACGACTGACAAATCGTGACAGAACACGTATATGAATGACAGAGACGACGCTCTACAAAGCCGCAGTTAGCCGATTATGGCTGACAGTCTCTTTCTTACGCCTGATGTGTATTACTTACCGCGGGGTACTGTATGTACCTATATGTAGAGGAAACGAAAGGGTGGCACTCTATTCTCTCTAGAAAATGTGAGCTTAAAACTAATGTGCTGAGTAGAGGGAAAAAGAGCAGGCTGAGGTGGTTTTGGGCAAATGAATGGGATACGAATGCCATAAAAATCTTACCAATGCAAGGAAAAATGACAGTATTGTATCGTGTTATACTTTCGTTATCAGTAAAATCTAGTAGGCTTATTTCTATGTTGCAATCTCTTCCAACCAACCAGAAATATATTACAGAGGCTTGAAATGAAAATCAGACGGCAATCCTTTTTTTTTTAATCTGGGTTCCGGCAGAAATTGAACCCACAAGCCCCGGGCTGGGAGACAAGCGTCTTACCAACTTGACCACGGAGGTCATCAAAGTCGCGGTAGAAGATGACTGCAAAGATCATGGTCGTACCAAAATAATGAAATTTTGAAAGAAGGAAAGGTAGTGTAAGAGAAATAAAAACGTACTGTATGATAAGGTACATGTATGGATATAAAGGAATTGAAGAGTTGTTGACATTTTTAGAAAATTTGCTACTTTGCCTTTTCTGCCATCTCAAAAAATGAAAAACACTTGTTGGTTTATATGTAATTTTTTTGACATAATGCAGCAAAATGATTTATTACCTCATACCATCACATCCCATACTGCCTTTCAGTTATGAGAAAACTACCCTCGTTCGTCCATTTTAAGTTATCTAATTTAATTACTTAACAATTTCAATAAAAAATAATATTCTGAATGTGTAGTCAGTCTATCACAATTTTTTTCCTGAAAAATAAACAAAAGAAAAATTTCAGTAAACTTTTCACAAAAAACAAGCTTACAATGTTAATTTCTTTGAACTGAAGATAAGTAAATACTTTACAAAGAGCTTATTGTGTTGATATTATTTTGATTTTAAATATTTAATAACGGCTCGATTGAAAAAACATTATATTGTATTATTTGTTAAACTAGTTTATAAGATGTTTGACTTTCACTCGGAGGTTTCGGGTTCAATTTCCAACTATACCAAAGTCCTAGTCTGGTTAAAAAGTTTGTCTGGGAACAATACTCGTAGGCGCCGAGCGGTCGTGTTGCCAACGCGTTTAATGATGGACCACGAGTTCTTTGCCTACTCCAGTGATTCTAAATTCGAATGTTTAACTACTGAAGCTGGTTAAAATATTGTCTCTCAGCCACGCTCTTCAATATGCCCGACCCATTAATCGGAATCCGTTGAAAAGTTTAAATAAACATACACACACTCACATATACTCGTATATCACTACATCGTGTACCAGGCGGAGTTTTGCAGAGCGGATAGATCTCCATACTTTTTTGTCCACACACATAGTACTTTCATCTCCTTCACATTTACATATAAAGGGTCTTTCAAATTGAGCAGTTTTTGTATTCAATTTTTTTAATTCTTGAATAAAACACACAATTTGCTTTGATATCAAAAAAACTTTTTATTGGTCATTGAAGTACTCGTATATGGATGATATTTAAACACAAAAAAATAATATTCGCCAAATGTCCACCTCTTGCAGCTCCACAGATGTCCACTCTTTTGTCAAAAAAATTCGATGACGTTTTGGCATAATTGCGGTTCTAACTCACCAATAACGCGAATGATTTCGTCCTTCAGCTCAGGAATTAATCGGGAGTCATTCTTAAAGACCTGACTTTTCACGTAACCTCAGAGAAAATAGTACAACGGTGTCAGATCATATGATTTTGGTGGCCAATTAACATCACCGTTTCCGGAGATTACAATACATAAAATAATTCAACAATTTGAACGCGTTGTTGTATTGTATACGATTTATAAATGTCATACATTACACTTTTCAAATGTCACAAGACCCAGGCAAGTTCGCGACGCCATTTGTGTTTTATCCAAGAATTAAAAAAAAACATTTAATTTGGAAGACTCTTTTTGTCTTAAATGAATGGAAAGTGAGGAAGAGATAGACTGAGAAAATTGTGAAAGAAGATAGATGAGAAAATTCAAATCAAGGAAAAGATAATCGGAATGAGAAACAAAATAGCATGTATGACTAGATATACATATGCATGTGGATGAGGCGAGTGATGTGTGATTGGACAGAAAAGCATGGATTTCTGTATTTTGGCCTAGTTGATAAGTTACCTGTCTCTGTTAGAAGTGCGACTTCTTATCCACTTGACCACGGAGGTTGTCGTGTAGTACGTAATTCATATGGTACTGAGCAACATATCAAATTTGGCTTTGACGATATATGCCAATGCCGACAGCAATACATATTCAGAAGACAACATTGTCTTCGTCCCCATTAATTTAGATTTTAAAAAAAGGCACGGTTTTCACAGTTCGTCATCGTACATGTTGGAAAATCTACAAGACGTGGAGAGACAAAAACACTCGCGCACGTCTAAAACGCTCGAGTATTGTTTCTATGCGAACAAATTTACTAAACTGGGACCGTATTTTTTTCCGGATATAATCGAGAATAAATCCTGGAAAAATAGTGGTATGTCAAGCGTCTTATCAATTAAATTGTCAGTAAAAGATTAACAATAATTCTCAAAAATCATAACACCTACTACTAGTCAACTTTCGACAACAAGAACGACTGCGGTCATGGTCTAACAATTATATTCACGCTAAGTAAACGGAGGTCGCAGGTCCGATTCCAGGCGGATTCACTTCCAAATTCACTCTTAGATTATTTTATACCACAATTCAATAGTTCAGATGGCGCTCTTGTTAACTATGGAGTCTTTCTACTTCTTTCTTTTCCTTTATAGGTGAGCTATCTTGGAAGCACTCTTGAGATGATCGTAATGGTCAGGAAACAGCGCATAAATGACTTCAAAGCGGAAATAATTACTGCTGGTACAATTTGAAAAAAAAACCGAGCAAGAACGTGATCTATAAACCTCTATGAGTGTAGAACTATTGAGATCCTGGATCCTGCTAACCTGCCCCCGACTCGGAGAAACCTTCTCGAATGAAAATATCTGGATAGCTAATGAAAAGACTAGGCATGGGTATTGGAGAATTTGCAAAATAATTTATTCTATAATTTTTACATAGAAATATGTTTTACAGCCTAGTCATTCTTGTCGAAACTCGAATGCTAATGAATTCCAAGAGAATTCTTTGTCAAACAAATTTGAGAGAAATTTATAATATATTCTTATCGTATCAAAAACACAAAATTCTGCCACTTTGAGCGCACTGGGCATTCTACAAATCAATCCTACTAACGTAGGTAGAATACAACGGGCTCTTAATATATTTCAGTAAGTGTCGCATTGACTGCTTCTCACCACAAATCCAGATAATCGATCCATTACATGATTTTACGATTTGCCATAGTAGCCTTGATTCTCCCGATTCCTATTAAGAGCCTATTAAGAGATTTTCGGATCCTTCAGGGCAGTTCGTAGACAGGTGGTAATGCCTCCCTCTACATGTAAATATTCCCCTTGGAGCCATCTCAACTCGTTCACCCTATCAAAAGCAGGTGGTTGCTCCAGAGGCTTAATGATTTTATTTAAAATGTGCGTTGAATTCAACTTAGGTGCCGGGAGCCAGGTTTTTATTGCGATAATTGTGGTTATATTGATAAAAGAATGAAAAACCTGGTTTGAGAATCACTGAGAATTTGGTTTTAGTTCAAGAAACCTTGTTTTAAGACTTTAAACCACCCTTAATAATCTCTACCTCCCTCGTCTCTCCCTAAGGAACAATTTTAAATGATGAAATAATAATTATTTCCTTCTTTTTTCCATCATCGTCTGCTTTTCTCTTGAATAACGACTTTTCGTCGACTAAACTGAGTTTTATATTAAAAAGTTAATATACATTATATTTTATAATTTACAGCATTTTTCCCTTTGAGACCTTTCATTTTATTAGATCATACTGAGGCGTAATTTTTCTTAGAGATAACTAAAACTACTTCGAAGCGAGAAAAATATATAGCGTGTTAATGTATGACAGGAAAAGAAATTTAATTCATAAGAAAAAGTGTGTGATAAAAAAAAGAAACCTTAAAAAGGGGGAAAATATCACATTGAGATGGTTTGGACATGTTCAAATGATGAGTGATGAAATAAATACAGACATAAAAAATCCATTGCAAACATAATTGGGCAATAGTGGTCAAGGACACCTGAGAAAAGTAGGGTTGGACCAAGTGAATTTGAAAGAAATAAAATTAAGAAGTAAAAGACATAGAAGTAGGAAAATGTGTCGTGGGGCTCTTTATCACACTAAATAATTTATTTATTTATTGTATTTTACACATGACAAGAAATATACATTATTGTAATTTGTTTTATCAAACACTGTTTATTCCTCTGTTTGATAAAACAAATTACAATGTCTTTAAACCTCCACAATGTTAATGCCTTAACTATAAATAATATAAAAAATATACATAATTTATGAAAAAACAACAGGTAATTTGATTTGGACACACAATTTTAATGGATCTGGGTTTGTTGCCTTTTATTTGTCGTGTCCTCAGTAAACTAGGCTTTTGTCCGTATCTCACTGAGGATATAAAGCATAAACAAATAAGTCGATACTTCTTTCCGATTTTTGATGATATTAAGCCCCGTTGCACATTCTCATCAACCTGACAAACAGTGATACTCAATTACACATGTATACATCACGCGAAATCAAACTCCTCACACTTTATCATTCCAGACAGACCAAAAATTTCATCCCACAATGTACCGCATATAATCATAAAAATAAAAATAAAAATATATAAAAATATTAACATAAAACAACAAAAACACCATACTTAAGAGCTCACACAAAGCTTTTCCACAAGTAATTCCTCTTGCAAGTCAGATAATGATGACAGAACATGGCGGTTTCTTCAATATTTGGTTTTAAGTCATTGAAGTTTGATCAAAACTCTTGACACGTTGTCACACTTCTTCAGGTTAAATATGAATCCAACTTATCCAACATCTTTTCGTTGGCATTCAAATAATATACATTACAGTTATCAAGTAGATTCAGTAACATACAGTATTACCAACATTGGAGGACGTGAGGCTGACGTGAAAAAAACTGGAATGTCACAAAATGCGATGTCAAAGCTGGGAAAGATATGGAAGAGCAGAATTATCCCCATCACAACGAAAATGCACCAAGTTAAGTCGTTCATCTTTGCAATACACACGTATTGCTAAGAGACTCTGAGATTGATTGCGCGAGAGACGTATAATAGACGCATTTGAAATGTGGCGCTGGAGAAGGCTGTTACGAATTCCATGGACAGCAAGGCGAACTAACGCCTCCATTCTCGAAGAAATGAGAATCACCGACATATTATCGACAATATGCCTTCGACGAGTCTATCGATTCTTTGGGCACATTGCTCGTGGTCAAAGAGACTGTTTGGAGAGGTTTGTGGTTACTAGAAGCGTGGAAGGACGACTCACAAGAAGTAAAATCCCAATGCGTTGGACTGACCAAGTGAGAGACGCAACTGGTCTATTTTTAACAACTACCCTTTGGGTCGCGGTGTGTAGGAATGAACGGAGAGGCGTCAATAAAGGCTATCATGGGAGTCACGATGCTCGATCATGAACTACATGACTTTTATCAAGTAATGGAAGCATAATGTACTGGGACAATATTATTCTGCTAAAACAGGTAGAAAATTACGTATCCTATTAAGATTATATAGAGAAGCAAATATCTTGCGAGAAAATTCAGAGACATGATTATTCGATCTCAGGTTTTTATCAATAAGAATTCACAGATTTTTGACCCACGATGAATATTCATCATCATAATCATCAGCCTGTACCCATCCACTGCAGGATGTAGGCCTCTCCAAGTTGTCTCCACAAAATCCTGTCCTTTGCACATTGCTGCCACATAATACCTGCATGCTTACGTATTTCGTCCACCCAGCGCGCCTTAGGTCTTCTTACAGGTCTTTTTATACCTATTGGGTACCACTGGATTACTTCATACGTCCAACGATGGTCTGTTGCTCGGGCGATATGTCCAGCCCACTTCCACTTGAGTCTTTTTGCAACCTCTATAACATCTTCAACCTTTGTTTGGGCTCGTATCCACTCATTACGTTTTCGGTCTCTTCTGGTATAACCTAGCATGCACCTTTCCATGCTGCGTTGTGTTGTTTGGAGCTTTTGTAACATTCGTACCGATAAAGTCCAAGTCTCGCATCCATATGTTAGTACTGGCAAGATGCATTGGTTAAATACCTTCCGTTTGAGGCAGATTGGGAGCTTGCTCTTGAAGATGTAGTTTAGTCGTCCAAAGGAACTCCAAGCTAGTTTTGATCTTCTATTTATTTCATTTAAAGTACAGTCTTCAAATGTAATACTTTGTCCTAAGTAGATATATTGTTGGACTTGTTCCAGCTGATGAATATTAAATCGTATAATTATCGATCTTAGTAGAGGATTTTGTCGGAAGACTTTTAACTTAAGACGTCCACTTCCCGTGATAATTGATCGTGATTTTAAAGGATTTACGATTAGATCAATTAATTTTTTCTATTTAGTTATTTTTATTTGTAACATTGCTGTACATTTTTTCCTTACTATACTAAAATTGAGAGAGTCACATTTTTATCTATATTTTTTTGTTGTTTTCAGTGACGGGAGTATATAATTGACGCATGAAATAAGTTGGTTGATTTAAAACAGGAATTCCTTGTTTCTGAATCTGAAGATAACAATAACACATTATGGGGAACGGGAAATATATTTTTATATAATTATTGAAGTACGAGTATATCACTTTTAATTGATTACTCTTATTATCATTTAAAAGATAGTGAATATATAGAAACATAAAAACAAGTCTGTGCTTTCGAAAATCTTTGTCCCAGCAACCTGTACATACATATTTAATGAATATAAATATGAAAACGCATCAGTCTTAGTCCCAACTATATGGAGATGAGATAACTCAATAAATAGAGGGTTGGTATTCAATCTTCTCTGAAATTTATGGATGACATTGAACCGTGTACATACCGCATATAGTAATTGTCGAAAAATGTCATTGGCAAAAATTAAGCCTTCGCAAGTATTTTTGGTGTCGTGATGAAGTAAATATTTTATATGAGAAAGGTTATAAAATTTATGCTGACATTTTAATATGAATAAATTTATAAATATTTCATATTCTATCCCGGATTTGCGCCCCTTGAATATTTTGCGCCACACCCATGTGCCTTGTCGATAGAGGTGATGAACCCTTATCTACATATTTTACTTCCTGGTTTAACCATAATATATGGAGCTTACTTAGCTAAAAAATAAGTTTAAATTGTATAATTTTATCACGTATTCTTAAGACTTTTATGTTTTGTTGTATTGTATAGTATTACACTTTCACTGTATACAATACAACCTGGCAAGTTTATTGCCACATGACAATCTTTTTTTAATTTCTTTTTATTTATTGGAAAAATATACGAGACTTAAGTGCCTTTTATTAACCATATCAACATTAACTTAGTGAACGATAAAATATTAACCACTAAAAATGCACAATTCCTAACACAAATGGTGCATGAAATCACCTAAATATACTTGAACATAAATGCCTTAAAATATTAAAAGATTTTCTATCTGGGTCATAGATCGAGATGACACTTAAATGAATATTGATGGGGAAAATCGAGTTAGCGCGGAATCACCAGAATGCCTGACCTGTCTTGATAATACAACATTCGCTAATGGACAGATATCCAGATGGTTCAGGAGATATCTATGCTGACAAAGACAGATATATATTTTTTAAGAGTGATCACCAACGTTAGACAGATCGGATATGAAGAACTAGGAGATAGTTCACCGCTGAAGGGAAATACATCTCAAAGGAAGTTGAATAACAAATTTGACAAAATGAAAATAGATTAACCTGTCTCTTAGTGAAAACTTGAGATTGACGAAGTGCTGGAGAACAACCCTCCTGAACTTAACAATATCTACATTTAAAATATCCACCAAACCAGGAATGAAAATATTCAACTGTTGCATTATCATTAATCAATAATTTCAACTGTCATTAGCAAATTGATTTTAATACTCTCTTTCTTAAGTCGTCATCTGCATGGCCGAGGGCTGTAATTTTCATGATGGGGTTCTCACAATATTTCTCCAGTCATTTATGTCATTGACCAGATGTGAAGCCACATACAGAGTGGAGTTGGTAACGTCTTTGATCTGGTTGGCCCATTGCCCTGCATGACAATCTTTTCGAGACTTGAATCATTGTGTTTCTTTATGCATCCGAAGAAACGCAACACCCTTTAGTGACATATTGTGGAGACACGAGTGTTTATATGGAGTTTAGTTATACTCGTACATCATCATTTCGTTTCTTTTCCATTCATTTAAATTGTATAAGGTTCCGTGTGTTTCTAGCAGGAGTAAGAAAATCCTACTCAAATGTTAGGGTTATTGCTGATATTATGAATCAAATTCAATATAACCTTTCTTTCAGAAAGCTGAAAAGGGGAACCTCATTCAACAAGAGATCGTAGCCAAACGGTTGAGAACCCGAGACCTATATGGTTATGGACTAGTCAAAATTTCAGTGCGTAGACAGAAACCGGCGTAGACAGAAACCGGCGTAGACAGAAATATATAACATCTTAGAGGAGTATCCGATTTTTTCAATACGTTGAAAACTGAAGCAGATCCTTCAGGCTATCCTTTACTTATTTATTGTACCCTTTATTTATTGTTTGATACTTCATTATAAAAATAATCTGGTGAGCTTCTTGCCAAGCGAAAATCTCTTCCAATCAACTAGACAACAGTAATCAAAGAAAGTTACATGGTCGCTAAAAATACTCAAATGATTATTGATCTTCATGAAATTTATGAACATACATATAATAAAAATAAAAATGAGATATCATTAATCAAAGGAAACGGAAGAGGTGATGGAAAGAAAATAGAAATCAGGAATGACACACGCGACTCGTATAACATATAACTGAAATTAAAAGTTGATTTCTTAACGCATGCCAAGAACGGAGCAAGCCTAACATTGGTTTGTAACTGGTTCCAAATTATTACTGCGTGGACAGTAAAGGACGAAGCAAAAAATGAAGAGTGGTGAATTGGGTAGGCCAATAATCAATTTTTATTAAAGCGTACCGAAAGTCCATGATCGGAAAGACGCTGAAAATTTTCGGCGAGATAAGAGGGGGGCGGCGGGATAGTTAAGGATACTATACAATAGATACATTATGTGAATTTGGCGTCTATTTCTCACGTTAAACCAGTTCAGTTCTTTCTCGTTTTTGACACCACAATACATTTCACTCTTTTTCGTTTTATTCCGCGTCTACGGTTTACACCCTTAAATCAAAGATGTTATTAAAATACTGTTAGAGACTGTCATCTTGATAAATTTTGATAATGATGTTGTTTCCCATCATTTAACGTCATTCAATACCCCTCGTCACTCTTCCATCATCAGAGAAAATACTATCTAAATAGTAAAATGCTTGTACTGTTTTGTATTGTACAACAGTTTCATCATGTAATATAAAGTACAACCCGGCTGGCTTATTGCCATATGGCAATTACTTCCAGCCTACCAGAAATATGTTAAGTGGCCTTAAGTGAAGCCAGACTGAAATCCTTTTTTTTAAATCTGGGTTCAACGAGGAACCTGCAACCCCCGGGCTAGGAGACATGTGCCTTACTAACTAGGCAACGGAGGTCGTCTTTAAGTACAAAATAATTTTTTTAATTGAAAATAATCTAATAAAATATGAATATATGTCAACTATATTGGTAGGCTCTCCCTATATTGGTGGAGTGTATCTCGGCCAGGGGGATGTTATGAGATGAGCCCAGACCTTTTGATAGCTTATCTTTCAAGTGTATTTTCTGCTATATATCTTGAAATAAATGTGCGATTTTGGAATTTATTCATATATGTACAATACATATTATGTCGCTATCAAGAAACCTATATTTATTTAACTAAAACAATGGCCTCGATTATTCAAGTCCTTGATTTAAAAATACCCAATATTGAACGATTTAGTTTTATGGGCTCCTTTCTTAATTAATAATGGAATTTCCAATTCTGTTGAGATCAATGAGACAAGCATTTCTTATTTCTCGCTTCTGTTAAATATTTATTGCGTACAGCATCCATTTAACAGGATCTAACCGCCTGCTGAGATTCTATTCTCAGAAGAGTTGAAATTTCATGGTGATTAAACATTTTATTCTCTGGGAATTCTGAGGCGTACGAGACTTTTTTTATTTTCTACAAAAAAATATTTTTCACTTTATAATATACAATTACACGCAAATTAGAAACAAAACACGCTTATAAGTAAATAAGGTGTTCTGTGTAAATTCAATCTATTCAAATTACGCAAATGTCTTCTTGGACATCTTTACATACATATTTTTAATTCAATACTTGGTTCCAGTCCAGATTACAAAATATTAACAATTTCATCTTAAACAAGCAACCTATTTTTCCATGTTTATATGTCTTTAGTCGTCATTGCTGGACCTCGTAGTCGAGGACCCCCTCGCCATTCCAAAGTCAATTCAGTTGGATAGCAAAGCTGTCCCATTAAGTTTTTGTTACTATCTCCTCTTTAAGCGAGTGAGTCGTTGTACACTAGCAAATTCAGCAGTCATACTGCTGTACTTAATCCCATGAAACCAATGAGAGAGGATCGTAGCAAACCGGTATGTTTTTTCCCTTTTTTTGAAGGAATAGATATGACTGAAGTTATACATAAGTATCTTAATGCACTTGTGATGAGCATTACGAGATTTAAAAAAATGCCTGTGTCAGTCGAAAGGAGTAGCACAGCGTGAGGTTCGAACCAGCGACATGCTGTATGGAAATCGAGTGCTTTACCACATTACTGTGCGGCCATGCACCTCAGTAAGGTACATGCCCCATGTCCTGAGGAAGATACAGGTAAAAGCTTAGTTTACTGGGGATACGACAAATGACAATCCCATATTCATATAAAATGAGTGCCACTTTAAATTATCTGTCATTAATCGTTGTTTATCTTGTTTTTCATAAATTATGTATTCATACAATAACTTGTCACGTAAATAAATAAAAAGCAAAGTAAAAATAAAATTAAAACAGGATCTCCGCTCCTGGAAGTACGAGTATACACTATGGTGTCAGAAATAACGGCTTAAAGAATATTATACAGCATCAATCTCATGAATACATTCCGCTCTAATTAAGACTGATGGCCCGGGATCACTGTACAGGAAGAGAATGCATCAAATATTCTAGGATTTGGAATGAGAATTGGACTTATTCTCTGCTTGTGTTCTTTGTTTTATATTGTACATTTCTTGTTTATTGTCTTCCAACAAAGAAAATAAAAACTCTTATAAATTCATTTGCTGTATTGCGTCTGAATTGTTGTTATCCTATTTATTCTGGTCTGCCTGATTCGCTAATTTAATAACTCCAATCTCTTTTCAATGCAGTTGTTAGGTTGATATGTGGTAGTTATAAACATTGTCATATTATATGTGTCTACATTAGGTCAAGTGTAGCGAGCGGATTGATTTCAAAGTTTGTGACTTTGTATTGAAGTCCCTTAATTAATTAATTAATTTATTTATTTATTTATTTATTTTTTCAAAACAGGCTTAGCCCAATTACATTGAAAAATACAAGACATTAAAAAAGAAGAAAAATTACAGGGAAATTTTTTTTTTTTTAAATTATATAAAATAAAAAATAATGCATATGTATACAAACGAGTATTTACACACAAACGTATGTTACATATATATTCAGTCACTTAAGTATGTTGATGAGTGCTTTCTAACGCGCTTAATCTAAGAAGAAAATTTACTTTTGGGGTGGTTCCATTTATCTTTTAATTTTCGATATTCCTTCGGAGAGAAGTAGGAATTTGAGATTGGAGATTTGGAAAGGAGTAGAAATTTGAGATTGATTTCGGCTTCATTGAATAAATTGATTGTTCCAAATCAATCAAATACAGTACGGTAATGAGAAATAGTTTTAATGGGATGTCTGCATTTATCTTTCAATGTTCCATTTATCTTAATGGAGTGTCTCCATTTATCTTTCAATGTTCGATATTCCTTCGGAGAGAAGTAGAAATTTGAGATTGATTTAGACTTTATTGAATAAATTGATTGTTCCGAATCAATCTAATACAGTAGGGTAAATAGAAATAGTTTTTGTAGTTGTCTGTCCTGTGCTGTGAAATGACCTGTATCTAAACGTTAGGGATATGGGTGGCGTATGCAGCTTTAGGAGGTACTTTTTTGGAAGGTATTGTTAAAATTTTATCAAATAAGTTAAGTACATACAAATAATAAACTTCAACTAAAATCTAATGTATTACTATCATATATCGGAAAATCTACAAAGGTTTCTTTGTATGTTATTTTTCCTAAGTAAGTTTTCTGGGGATTTTCACCACATTTGTTTTTCTAATCATGGGGCAAAGTACCTTATTTTATAGCTGCAGGCACATATTTTCTACCCCTCGACTAAATTTATATATATTTATCTTGTGATGTGTTTAATATTTCAAATTAAATAAATTTTGCTGAAATTGGTAAGTAAATATTTGAGAAACGTAAAGAGAAAGATCTGAGAATGGATGCTGCAAAATCTAAATTAATGGTAATAGAAAAGTGAAATGTAAAGTAAATCCGAAAAATGGGTATAAAATGAAAGATTGGAACAAGTTGAGGAGTTCTGCTGTTTGAGTATTTGTTTTCACATATGATGGAAGACTTAAGAGGAATATCGAATATCGTGTAGCGATAGGAAACAAAGTCAATGGATCAATAAAACATGTTTACTCGAACCAGATGGTATTAAAATTTGCTAAGATTATCATCTTAGTTCACAATATAATTTTGGTACCATTGGTGCATTTGGTGCATTGTGGATTGGAGCCGAATACATGCCATAGAAATGCGTGCATTAAGAAAAATACATGGAGTGACCATATATGACAGAATATGCAAGTGATAAGGGTTGAACGTGAACTTAAGGGTGATGCCCTAAGCAAGGTGAATAATGATTCGTGGATATGGTTTAAGCATATGTACCAATTAATGAAGAAATACCAACACAACAAACATACAGTGCGAATGTAACTGAAAGAGGAAAACTAATGAAATTATTGTTAGATCTACTAAATGATATTCTAAATAACAGAAACATAGAAAGTCCGACAAATCGTAGAAGTTGTAGATAGTATATATGTAAGGACATTACGTGATGGTATATATTATATGTTATCTTTGTTTAATCTTTCAATATAGTGAGATTGAACCCCAGCTAGAGCGTGCTTGTGGAGAGTCTGCTCTTTGAGTGGTGCTGTAGTAATTGTGTTTTATTATGTTATATTGTGTTTCTTTTTATACGTTCTTGATTGTATTCTTACATTTTCTTGCTTTCACATTTTACAGTCTTAATTTTTTTTTAGATTTTTTTTCGTTTTTCTCAAAACTATGTTGAATTACTTAGGAAAAATATATTAAGGTGATTGGTTGACAGTAAATAATTTTTTTTTATAAAACTGTGAAGAATAAAGCATTTTATATTGACAATTCAAGTATCGCTATAAAATTATGCACCACTTTGCATTTTGTCACTTTGTGAGCAGACGTTATATTGCTAATATATTATATAGAAAATTCTCTAGAGGAGAACTCAATGTAGCGGAATGCTCCTTGCTGCACGGAACTTGAGAACGGGAAAAATATTGCTGCCGGAGTGTTTGTAGCAAAAGATTTATCCTGAAGGATTTATCTTCAAGGAAACATAACGTTCTGAAAAATCATTATTTTTACGAAGGATGATAGTTTCTTATTTTTTATCTTGACTGAGTGGTATAACATTTAAAAAATTGGTAAAATAAGGATGTTTAAAGTTACCATGGTTGTTTAATATTTACATAGATTTGTGTATGAAGGAGATACAACGATAAATAGATGACATACGAGTATATATGTCAAATGGGAGTATATACGAATTGCTGTATGCTGATGAAATGATAGTGTTAGCAGATGATGGGGATGGATAACGGAGTAAAACAAGTAAAGTGTATGAGAGATGCAATGAAAAAAGATCTGGAAATGAATGTTGCGATATCCAACACCATGGTCACAGAAAAATGTGAAAGGAAAATAAAATGGGATATATGTGTGAATAATGAATTATTGGAGCAAGTTGAGGAATTCTAGTATTTGGGTAATATTTTCTCGTGTTTTATTATAAAAATTACGAGATATATCGAACGGCGTGTAGTTTAAATCTGAAACATATAAATTCGTACAGAACAATATCAAAATCTACTAAGATGAAAGTTTACAAAAATATTTTTGTACTATCTTTGATGTATGGGAGTGAAACGTGAACATGGAAATTAATATGAAATAAATGCTGTGGAAATACGTGCTTTTCTTTATTAAACAAAGTAATATATTGTATAAATATTTGTCAAGGCTATACCTATATACACATTTATTACTTAACTAATTTTATTTATATATTATAATTTATGCACTTACTTAATCTTATTTTTCTACATATCATTTTATTTTTATTTATTTTTTTAGTATTTTTTTTTGAGAAAAATATATGGAATAATAATGTATGACAGAATATGGAGTGAAGCGATTAGGGATAAATGTAAACTGAAGATTGATGTGTTGAGTAAGATGAAAGGGAGCATTCTGAGATGGTTTGGGCATGTTGATCGAATACATGAAGAAAAACTAACAAATAAGAATATATGCTGCAAAACAAGCTAGCAAGAAAACCAAACAAAAATATGGTTGAATCAAGTCAATGATATTTTGAAAGCAGGAAACGTAGAAAGTCAAATAAATCGTAGGAGATATATGCGAAAGTGTATGTATGGTATTTTTTATTTATTTATTTTGTTTATTATTACACATGACAAGAAATATACATAATTTGCGAAAAAACAACAGGTAATTTGATTTTGACATACATTATTTTAATTGATCTGGGTTAGTCGCCTTTCATTTGTCGTATCCCCAGTAAACTAGGCTTTTGCCTGTATCTCACTGAGGATATTTAGCATGAAAAAATAAATCAATACTTCTTTTCGATTTTTGATTACACAAAAACAAAACCTGCACGTTCTCATCAACCTGCCAAACACGTTCTCACGTTCTCATCAACTTGACAAACAGTGACACTCAATTACAACTGGAAACATCATGCGGAATCAAACTCTTCACACATCATCACTCCAGAAAGACCAAACTTGTTCATCCCATAATATACCGCACACAATCATAAGAATAAAAATTAACACAAAAATACACTGAAACACAAATACAACAAAAATCAAAACAACAAGAAGAAACCCACACTCACGAGCCCACACAAGTTTTTTCCACACGTCATTCATCCTGAAAGCCCAAGTACTCAAAATCCTGTCGCAATAACAACCACGCTCCGATCGACTGTCTAAATGGTTTTCCTTTCTTTATCTTTATTGAATTCGGCACGCCATTGTTCGTCATGGGAGCCAAATAAGCATATTGCCTTTGGGCAAAAGAGGTTTTAACTCTAGGGATGGTGAACATTTTATTAGTTGCCATGCGTGTCATGTGTCTCTGCTGAGTCTGCATCTTAAAATTTTTGGAAGAGATAAAGGATATGTGACGAGATAGGAAAGTCTGACGCTGTTTCTTCTCTGCTTTTCCCAACAGAGAAATGGCGTGATGGTATATATGTACATGGAATATAAATAAGGGATTTAAAAGTATTTCATCATTTTATAATTCAACTCCAAATTCTTGAATTGAAAAACGAATAAAAAGTTTGAAATTGTTAAATTTTATTTTTATTGTCCTAAAAAAGAGTCCCAGTTCAATAAAAGTGTTTACCTGGTAACAATACTTGCACACGCCTGTCCGCATACGGTTGGATTTCCAACACGTACGATGCTGGACTGAGATTTACATGCCCCTACCATTGGTTTTTAAACCTCGATTATTGAAGCCGAAACTAATAATATCTCCCAGCTATGCTCTTCAATATATCTGCATTACTAATTTGGATATACCAAAGGAGTAGAATAAAAATTATTGTTTTTAACCTGAAGGGTCGATTACTGGAACTGAAGACAATATTGTCTTCCTGCCACTCTCTTCAATATATCAACATCATCAATACAATTAACGACGTCCGTGGGCTACTTAATAAGATGCCTGTTTTCTAATCCAAGGGTTGAGTGCTCGATTCCCTTTGGCTTTTCATCTGGTTTTCACTTAAAGACTTTTAACATAGTGTTAGTTGGTTGGAAAACATTGCTGTATGGCAAGTCCGCCAGGATGTATCGTATACAATGGTAGTTTAATATACAATCCAATAAGAATGTAACAGCAGAGTGTGTATGTTTCAGTTGAGTGATTAAGTATTTAGGAAATTGTATGAATTTTTTTATTAAGGAATAAAACAGCTTTGTCACAACCCTTGCCTAGTGAAGTGGTTCTATATATCCACAAAAAAATAGGTTTTTGCATTGCGTTCTTGTTTGTGTCAAAGGGTACCATACAAATTAATTCATTAATTTGTACTTTTTAAATCGGTAATGTTAAAAAGCTCATGAAACTAGGAAACCGGAAATTGAAGAATTTTATATAAGAAAGATGTATCATATACAACAGTTCCCTGGCGTGACTCTTGAGTTGTGGAGAGCTATTCACAGAAATGTAAAACCTTCACAAGACGTGGAACCAACATCCCCTGCATATATTATAATGCAGACGACGTGGCTAGAAGGAGATGAAAAAGAAAATAAATCCGGTAGAAATGTCCATATAGAAAGGGGAAGGTAATATTGGATGGCCAAAAATGTATTCTACAATTTATATCGGTCGCAATTAAAGTTTGTTTCAATTATAAAAATCAAGCAGTATAGACAGGGCAAATTTGTTTTTGAGTATTTTATTAAGACGTAGTGCAAATTTGAGTAGACGGCGTGTCAGAGAAAGACGTTGGAAAGTATGGCTGGATAAATTGAATTATATTTTGATAGAAGGAAATTTAAAAAGTCGGAAATTGTGGAAGTTGGATGAAAAATTAAATGGATGTAAAAAAAGTGAAGGATGGGTTTTGAGATAGAAACGTCTGGTATTCTGTCTTCTCTGCATACCTCGACAGGGAAATGACGTAATGGTATGCTAGTATATATGTATATGTACTACGAAAATAAGTGTTAAAAATTTTAGATTTTTATGATAAAATGATGAATAAAGCCCGTTTTGATCTCAGTAGTTGTGTAAAGAAACAAAATACCCCCTATTTGGGCACTGAGAATTCATAAGTTTTTCATCACCGTCCATCAGCAACCATCACACACAAATAACACCAGAAGCCGGTTTGAACAGTGACAGTGGGTTGTGGAATTTGTTCAAGATGTGTGATTGAACCTTATTTCTTCGAAGAAGCTGCGGGTTACGTTCTAACTGTGAACAGCGATCGCTACCACGCCATGATCGATAACTTTCTGTCGCAGTAATAAGATCACCTGAGTTTGGAGATTTCATAACAAAGTAAAGGGAGAAGTATAAATAAAAGAAGGTTTAAAATGATAAGATGTATGAACTGGTAGAGGCGAAAGTTGTGTGCTTGGATATAAAATATTACAGATATGCTCTTACTGCCGTTTTAGTGATATGGCGGAATGATGTGTATTTTTTGTTTTGTATTTATTACAGGAATTATTTAAAATGAAAGCTGGTAATTTAATTTTTGGTCTTCCTGTACGAGTAAATAAAGGGTGTTTCACTTCACGCCAAGTTCAGTTATTAAAAGCTTGCTATGGAATTGTATTGTCCTTAGGTCATTGTAAGATGAGGTCAGAATAACTAAAAGTCGTAACGTGAGATTGTTGCAAACTTATCTTTGATAAAACTACAATGAATGGTATCCAACTTAACTCCCTGTTTTGAAAAAAAAAGTAAGAATTAAGAGAAATCGTAGGAGTTGTTTGAGAAGGTTTATGGGTGTAGAAGTTGAGAAATATGTACATTGAGATAGAAAAGTCTGGAGCTCCGTCCTCTTTGCTTACTCCAATAGGAAAATGGAGTGATGGTATGTATGTATGAATAATGCACTGAAAATAGGACTATTTATGAATAACTTACAGTATGACATTTTTTGTCCGAAAGATATTTTTGTACAAATATTTGAACGTTTTAAGGTAGTGAATGTTTCTTTCACATTATTGCCCCAATGTTCTGTCAGCTCGATAAAAAGCTCCTTTTTTCACCATAAAATACCTGTGGCGCCGACTTGTCGGTGGCGCATTTAAATGTCTACTTTTGCAACTGCCATAAAAGGTTCAAAAACAGGTAAACAAACCCTTTGGTCAGTAAACCTTTTTTGCATTATTGACTTTTTTAATGCAATGGAAAAAGAATCCCATTTATGTCACTTTAAAAAAAATTATCGTTACTCTACGTTTGAACATTTTATATATTTTTTAAAATACGTCACTCTTGACATTTAAAGTAATCGGTATGTTTAATCAGAAGCAGCCTTTTGAATAACATATTCAAATAGCGCTATTTAAGTGTTGCCTTAAAGATGGAAAATTCTTGAAATAAATTAAATTTCAGGAACATCAAATCCACTTAATAAAATTAAACTTATAAAAATGTTTAAAATTCTTTAATTTTCTCAACGGTATTACGATAAGTCAAGGGAAAAGCTTACAAATAAATTTGACGTTGCTGTTATTTACAAACGTGTCCCTGCAAAAATGTCGAAAGCACTCTCAACATTGCCCCCAGAGAAAGCTTATGCCATGTGAATGTATGACATTCAATTATGGGGTTTGACTCGGAGTTGCTTCAACATAAATGTCTCATTATTTAAATTGATATTTTCAAATATAAATGTAAAAAGGGAATATTTTATGTTTTATATCCATGATGTTATTTTTTTCTTCTATAGTTCGGAAATTCTAGGATGAGTCCTGTGACAGCTCACAAATTAGCCCCAATACAACCTTGTTTAACGTATTTACCTAAATAACTTGATATTTATTAGAATTGAGGCTTATATTAAAGTTGATAAAATAATTAAAATTACTGAACATCGTTACAAGGTTGTATTGGGGCAAATTTATGAGCTGTCACAGAACTCATCCTAGAATTTTCGAACTATAATAATTGGGTGTTCAAAGCCGCCAGTGAGGGATATGAAATTGATTACATTTATTGAAAAAAAAACAGGATATATATTTTACATAATTTTATAACAGGATATTTATTATATTGTAGAAGTACTAGTAGTATCAAAGTAAGCTCTTGATTTCCAAATTGGAAATAATAACTTTACCCTATAAACGGCGCTATATACGAGGCATATCCAGAAAGTAAGTGTACTGAATTTTTGTAGGTTACAATTTTTTTTATTTAAATAAAAAAATTACGTGGTTACCGTAGTAGGTATGTAAGCTATTTTTCGACATAGTCGCCATTCCTCTCAATGCAGGTGGTGAAGCGGGGTATCAACTTTTTGATGCCTTCCTCGAAGTAGTTTCCCACCAACCCCTCCGTCCACTTCTCCACCTCCTCCTTTACCTCCTCGTCGGTTGAAAACCTTTTTCCACCCAAGTACAGCTTCAGGGAGGTAAAGAGATAGTAATCTGAAGGTGCTAGGTCAGGGGAATGCGCGGGATGGTTCACGACATCCCATTTAAACGAGGCAAGCAGTTCCTTCGTGGCGTTGGCCGTATGTGGTCTGGCATTGTCGTGTAGCAGGCAGACTCCCTTTGTCAGCATGCCTCTCTTCTTGTTCTGAATCGCCCTCCGCATTTTTTTTAGGGTCACACAGTATCTTGCAGAGTTGATGGTCTCCCCTTGAGGCATATATTCAATTAAAATTATGCCTTGACAGTCCCAAAACAGGATGCCATGATTTTCTTGGCTGAAATTGTGGTTTTGAACTTTTTGGCGGAGGGTGAAGAGGTGTGACGTGACCGTTTTTAAACTCCCGATACCACTTGTACACACTCGTACGATTCATAGCTTTATCACCATATGCAGTTTTCACCTCGTTATAAACCTCATCCGGAGGTTTTCCCTTCCAAACGAGATAACGGATGACGCCGCGTATTTCGCACTTGGCGGGAGATTGGATTGACATTTTTCACGAAACGTGTTGTCGCGTCGACACTTCTCAACGTACTGACCTCGAACCGGTCTCGTTGCGGAGGGGAAGGGTCTTCCCCTCCGCAATGATTTTTTCTGTTGAGGTAAGCAGAAAAGACAGAGTGTCAAACTTTCCTACCTCGTTATACAAATTGCGCCTCTTCAATGTCTATACACCTTCTCATACAGCTTCAACTATTTCATTTACTTCTTATTTTTCCTTATTCTAAATTGTATTAATTTGATCCAAACACACTTTTCTTCGTCTTCTACCACATTTTCCCCTCATAAAGGGTCTTTCAAATTGAGCGGTTTTTTTTAGGTCTTTGGTAAAACACAGATGGCGTCGCGAACTTGCTTGGATCTTGTAGCATTTGAGAAGTGTAATGTATGACATTTATAAAAATGGAGTCGTATACAATACAATAACGCATTCAAATTGTTGAATTATTTTGTGTATTGTAATCTCCGGTTACGGTGATTTTAATTGGCCTCCAAGATCATGTGATCCGACACCGTTGGACTTTTTTCTGTGGGGTTACATGAAAAGCCAGGTCTATTAGAATGACCCCCAATCAATTCCTGTGCTGAAGTACGAAATTATTAGCGTTATTGGTGAGTTAGAACCGCAATTATGGCAAAATGTCATCGAATTTTTTGAGAAAAGAGTGGACATTTGTGGAGCTGCAAGAGGTGGACATTTGGCGGATATTTTTTTTTGTGTTGAAATATCATACATAAACTCTAATGACCAATAAAAAGTTTTTTGAAATCAAAGTAAAGTGTATGTCTTGTTTTTTAAAATTTGATAGACCCTTTATTTGCAGTACATATGAGTTTTTTTTGTCTTTCTTCGTGCATTTGTTCCACGTGCTTACACCATCTCAAAGTGCTCTTGCTGGTCTTACTTAATACATCAGAATTATTTTACATCCATCAATATCTACTTCATTCCGTATTCTGTCACATATTTCTCTCAGTTCCCGCATTTCTACATAATTTATTCTACTCAATATTTTTTCATCTTCACGTTTTACTCCCAATCATCAAAAATGATACTTAAATATTGTAAATTACTATCTTAGCAGATTTTGATACTCTTTGATTCGAATGTTAATGTTTTAGTGCCAATTGTAGAGCGATTTGGTTTAACTATCGCTATACGCCGTTCGATATTCTTTGTATCTCTTGCACCATCTAAGAAAATACTATTTTAATATCACAATTCTTCAACTTTCATACTTTTCGATCACCATGCTTTTGGCATAGCACCATCCATCCTCAGATCTTTTTCTTTACATCTCTCATCAAATCCCGCTGAAACCCAAATAAATAAAAAAAAAAAAACGATTTTTGTCTGGATTTTACATGAGGTCACTTATTTTTGGTTGGTTTGAAGAAATTTCCACATAGCAATAAGTCCGCCGAGTTGTACAGTATATAAATAAAGTATAATACACTACAATAAAATACAATTTACTTATCAGACTTCATGAATTACAGCATCCTTATTCTCCGCTTACACTACCATGACATCAGCGTATGGTAATAATCCACACACATTCCCATTTGTATAAGAATTCGATCCACACACATTCCCATTCATTCAAGCATGCGATCTATACACATCCCTACTCCTATAAGATTTCAATCCGCACACATTCCTATTCGTATCAAAATTCAATCCACACACATTCCCAATCGTGTAAGAATTCAATCCGCACACATTCCTATCTAAACATTAATTTCATATGTTGAGTTTATTTGAAACAATTAAAACTATCTTAAAAGTCTGTTAGTACGAGCACATTCCTATTAGTACGAGTATAATAATTCAATCCACATATTCCTATTCGTATAAGAATTCAATCTACACACATTCTTATTCGTAAAATAATTCAATCCACGCCCATTCCCAGTCGTATAAAAATTCAATCCGCACACATTCCTATTCGTATCAAAATTCTATCCACACACATTCCCAATCGTGTAAGAATTCAATCCGCACACATTACTATTCGTATCAAAATTCAATCAACACACATTCCCAATCGTATAAGAATTCAATCCGCACACATTCCTATCTAAACATTAACTTCATATGTTGAGTTTATTTGAAACAATTAAAACTATCTTAAAATTCTGTTAGTACGAGCACATTCCTATTAGTACGAGCATAATAATTCAATTCACATATTCCTATTTGTGTAAGAATTCAATCTACACATATTCTTATTTGTAAATAATTCAATCTACGCACATTCCCAGTCGTGTAAAAATTCAATCCACACACATTCCTATTCATATCAAAATTCTATCCACACACATTTCCAATCGTGTAAGAATTCAATCCGCACACAATCCTATTCGTATCCAAATTCAATCCACACATATTCCCAATCGTATAAGAATTCAATCCGCACACATTCCTATCTAAACATTAATTTCATATGTTGAGTTTATTTGAAACAATTAAAACTATCTTAAAATTCTGTTAGTACGAGCACATTCCTATTAGTACGAGCATAATAATTCAATCCACATATTCCTATTCGTATAAGAATTCAATCTACACACATTCTTATTCGTAAAATAATTCAATCCACGCACATTCCCAGTCGTATAAAAATTCAATCCGCACACATTCCTATTCGTATCAAAATTCAATCCACACACATTCCCAATCGTATAAGAATTCAATCCGCATACATTCCTATATAAACATTAATTTCATATGTTGAGTTTATTTGAACAATTAAAACTATCTTAAAATTCTGTAAACGGAGAGAAACATCTTTGTTATGATCATTCTTGAAAAGGATTATTTGTTAAAGGTAAATTCTTCTTAAAAGGTCGGATACACATCATTTGGTGGGTTTTCAAATAGATAACAATATGATCCAACGTTTCCTTAGTGAGGCCACATTAGTAAATGCAAGAATTTAAAGCGTAGATCTTTGTCAAATATCCCTTTGTGGAAGATTGTCCAATACGCATACGATACATTTTAAAGATGTTTTATGGTTGGTTATTTATATAATAATAATAAAAAGACAATTAATGTGTTGAGCAAGATGGTTTGATGTGTTGAGCGAGATGAAGAAGAACATTCTGAGATGGTATAATAAAGTTGAAAGTAAATAAATAAATAATTAGAACAGTCGAAGGTTTTTATCTGCCATCTTATGAAAAAGGGTGCCTATTCTAAGATAATTTATTATTTTTGTAATTTATTTTTAACAAACACTGTTTATTCCACTTTTTTATGACGGTATAACCCTACCGGTTTCAAGGCTTTCACCTCATCTTCAGGGGAAGATGAGGTGAAAGCCTTGAAACCGGTAGGGTTATACCGTCATAAAAAAGTGGAATAAACAGTGTTTGTTAAAAATAAATTACAATGTCTTTAAACCTCCACAACGTTAATGCCTTAACTATAAACAACAATTTATTATTTCCCTACAAAGTTCAAATTACAGCACATTAAAATTTAAAATCAAAACCCTTTTTATATATTCGTGTTAATATTTCTCAATTTGTTTCAAAGAAATATTTAGGAAGTATTTTGTCAGATGATGGAAAAAATAAGAGAGATATCGAACGGCATGTAGCGATTGGAAACAAAGTCAATGAGGCATTATTACACATGCACTAAAATTAGACAGACTCAAAATCTTTTGTGATAGTCCACAACTGTATTTTAATATCAATTTTGATGGATGGAAGTGAAATGTTGACGTGGAAAAAGATTGAAGATCGTGGATAAAGATTGTTGACGTGGAAAAAGACAGAAAGTATGAATGAAAGATATATTGGGTGTTAAATAAGTTGTGTTCGTTTCAATTGTCGATCGTTGATTTTTGTTTTCACTCAAAACATGCGGAACCCAAGCGCCGAACTTCTGGACCTTTCCCATTGGTTTAAGATAGTGGTATACAGTAATGTGACTACAATTCATCTACTCGGCTAATTCTACGGTGGTTTGAAGGGGATTTTCATGAATAATATGGTTTAAGCGGTCCTCATCGAAGTCCACTGGTCGTTCGGAACGTTCCATGTCTTTCAGGTCGAAATTATCGTCTTTGAAACGCAAAAACCATCAACGAGCAGTCCTTTCATTCATAGCGTTTCCACCGTACACTTCGCAAATATCGCGAGCAGCCTTGGCAGCTTGATTCTCTCGATTGAACGCGAGCAGAAAGAGGTGTCGAAAATGCTCACTTTCGTCTACTTGACATTCCATTTTGAAGGCTTGTAATCAAATAAAATAACATATATAACGTAAAAACAAATACAATATCTTGTAGAGCAGAAAATTTTCTTTCGGATGACGTATAATCTTAACCATTTTGTTTTACTTTTGGTGCTCATTTTTAAATTTGAAAAAAAAAAACGGACACAAATTATATTAACACCTAATAGAATGTGGATTACTCCAGATAAGTGACTGGAGTCACTTGTGACATGCAAATGCACTGAAGATGAAGGAGATGATCTATCTATAAGTATCATAAGATCGAAATTTTTATTGGATAATGAAAGCCACCATGAATAAGAAATTAATCCATCTGAAAAAGTGTCGAAACGGCACTCTTACATGACAAAATAAAATAAATCAGACTGAGACACTTTGGATACATCTCAAGAGTATATTGGTCAGTTGCACTCAGAATGGGCATTAAAGAAAAGAAAAAAACACTCAAATATATTATGTAGTGTAATGGAGAATATATTATACAAAGGAAGCCAGCCCCACTTAGTGGAAAGAAGCTAGGAAGAATTTAACAGTTTCCTCTTATAAAATACAGCATGACAATATATAAATACTTCTACATACAACATATACAATTATTCTAGATTGTTGATAAATAGCTTTTGAAGTAAAAAGAAAGAAAGAAGTAATCAATCAATCAATCAATGTCACTACAGCCCATTGTGGGCCCCGGCCTCAACCAGCAGTCGTCGCCATTCCCTCCTATCCTGGGATGCATTCCTCCAGCTCCTGATGCCAATCGCGCTTGTATCAAGAAAAAAGTAATAAGTGAGATAAACCGTACGAGCTGTCTGAAAATGTGTATGGATGTTGAACATGCGCGATACGAAAATCTGACACTCTTCTATTTGTCTGCCCCAATAGGGAGTATCTACGATTTACATATCGTCGTTTAGAGAGCAGACTCTCCTCAAGAGCGCTCCATATGCACGCTAGACCAGTTGAGGGTCTATAGATAGCGAACAAATACAAGTACGAGGTTATTGACAGTTTTTATTTTCTATTCTTACGATGTTTCTAAGCATACTTGATTTGGTTATGCAGACATATCGCAGAGTAAAGGCGAAAACATACTCGTATTATTATTATGGCGTGTTGTGTCGTGGCGCATTCTGTCGTGACGGCGAGCGTGCACGTTTATCTGTCGTGTCGGGGTACGCTCTGACGTTTTTTCGAGTCAATATAGCCGTGGCCTTTGGAGTGTACGCGCGCCTACAATGCTTTCGTCTGATTCGGATAGTGATTTTGAAGATGTTTCGTTTCTGGTTATGTTAAAACTACTAAAAAAAAAAAACAAGAAAAATAGAAGATGTTGGGTTCATCCATTAAATAAACTAAGTAGGAGTGAAGGCGATTTTCATTGTCTAGCACAATAACTAGAGATCCACGAAGAAAGATTTCATCTTCATTTTAGAGTGACCAAAATACTCGTAGAATTTGAAGAAATATTCTATTCTATTTCTCGAAGAAATTCTTGCTTGCAAAATGTACACGTGCGCACCCATCAGCTGATAGTCGATAATGTGTCATCATACTAGAAAAATATTGGCGTGGCGTGTCGTGACGCGCCATAACCCCCACCACCGCCCTGACGCAGATCGAAACCGAGCGATCCCCGTCACGACACAGTGCGTTGCGACACAAGGCTCCATAGTACTGTGAATCTGATCAAACAAAATGTATGGTTCCGATATCATTGTGGCGCGCCACGACACACCACACCACAATAGTATGTTTCCGCCTCAAGGCCGGGAGATGATATTAACTTCAGCTCTATAAATCGAGCCTTCGGATTTAAAACCACTCAAGTACGCCCGGAACTTGAAATTCGTCATCGCGTGTGTTGAAAATATTACCGCATGTAAAGAGGGATCCATACTTGCATATGTCTAGTGCGTGCTAGTATTGTCATCAGACGAACTAATTTATTAGACTAGATCTTTTTTTTTAAATATGGTACCGTCAGGAATTGAACCCGAAACCCTCGGCTGGAAGTCAAGTGTCTTAAAAACTTACGAGAATAAGACAAAACGAAGAATCAATATAATATGTTTAATTCAACATTATTTATTCCACTTTTAATAAAGATTTTGTTGGTGCTTCCTGATTATGAGGTAAATACCTTGACACTAGTAGGGTTATACCATTATATAAAGTGGAATAAATAATGTTGGACAAAACAAATTACAATAGTGTTAATGCTGTAACTACATATAAAAAGAAGAATAACGTAATTATAAAATAACTTCGAAAGATTATTTAAGACATTATTTCTTCCAGTGCTCTATCACCTTAAGTGTCTGAAAAGATATATCCCAAAAGTGATACGCATTAATTGCACTATAACAATGACGAGCAAAATAATAGTCTAGTTTATAGCACAGTTTAGTGCGTCTATTACACTTTAGTTCCCCAATTTTAAGATGAACCATTTAGGAGAATTTCTCATTAACATAATTTTTATTACCACTATTTCCACAAAATTGTCTACAAATTTTAATATGTAAAGAGAAATAATGACTAAACGAGTATACAATCAACATGTACAAGTTTGTATGGAAGAGACAGATCTTTGAAAACGTGGCTGAAACAAATATCAAATTTAAAATAAGTAAAAGTGTGAAGTATGTATGTATATGTCAATGTGAAGCGAGTGAAAGTTGTGTGCTTGGATAAATATTATGAAGATCTGTTTTCTCTGCTTACCCCGTAAAATACATGGTTTGATATGTATTTACCTCCGCTTTTACACTTAGGTTTAAAGTTCGATTTCCGACGATATGCCATTAATTGGTCCCAGATCGCTATTTCCTCAACAGGTATTTGAATATATTGCCGGTTGGTTTGCAGAAATTTCCAATTTTTTTTTTAAAGAACGTAACTGAGTTTATAACTTATTTCTAAGGAAAGTTTAATAGTTTCAGATATGAAAAGAAAATTAAATAGGAAAGACTTTAATCTGCATGTGTAAAATTAATGCTGAGCAAAGAACGGAAAAATCGACTAAAAAGTTAAGGAAACCATCGGAAAATTTAGTTAGAGGAAGGCTTAGGAGAACTTTAATTAGAAAAGCATGTATGACCAGAAGTATGAACGTTGATTTAGTAAAAGTGTTTTTTTTCACTTAAATTTTTCCTTATGGATCACACCCACTTCAGATGACATCTAGCGCCAGCTAGATCTAAGTATTGTTCTCGTAAAAAAAAACTGAGATCATACCTTCTGAAGAGAGTAATATTTTGTCAAATATTCTAAAATAGAGTTCCACAAATTTAAATCTAAAACAGTTGAGAAATGACGTTTAATGCATTTTCCTATAAATGGTTTAAATCACCAGTCTATTTTTTAAATTGTGTATATGTCAACACAACAGGTGACATTTACCACTTGTTAGTAAAAATAATAATAAAAGAAGAATTTATATAACTCTTTAAGGGCGCTCTAACTTAGGATTCGAACCCACAATTACTGAATGATTTAAAATATTGCAAAATAATTATAGATAATTAAAGTGTAAGGACAGGAAGGTGCTTAATACGTTTATTCGATTAGATATTTCTCCGCATCTGTCTTTGTTTGGAAAAATCTTATTTAGAAAGAAAATCGCAGAAAACTTCCGAGTACTTAGGGAAGATGAATTGCAAATAAATTTTAGTTGATATTTCAGCATGTGATAATAATGCATTCGGTTTTAGATGGAGTATAGTGTATTGTCTAGCGTTTATATATCTTTTATAATTCGTTCATATAACAAATTTTAAAGTTGAAAAATAACAAACCAAAAAAATTAAAACAGTATTGTGTTTTGCCTCCAAAATCATGGAGAAAATTATTACCATGATGTTATCGAGAAGGTTTTTGAACGGACTTGAGATACTCCAAATTTTTGCTGTTCGGTTTATTTTTAAGTTATAACATATGTTATGATCATATGCGAGTATCCGTCCGAATAGACTCCAATGACTCAAAAAAAGACATAATAAAACCTTCACGTTTTTTCAACCCTCTTGGGAGGGCTGAACAATCCAAGCTGTCATCTGTATCTGTAATAGTAATGCATTCGGTTTGAGATGGAGTATACTATAGTGTATTGTATAGCGTTCATATACCATCATAAATTTTGATAAGACCTCGCAAAAACGATTGTCATTAAGTGAAAGATTGTCTTTGTGATATGGCATTATGTTATATTATTTTATGTTGATGTATAATTGTATTATACATATTTTGTATTGTATTGTATTACAATTCGTAGTATACAGTATAACCTGGTGGTCTTACTGCCACGTGATAAGAAAATGCTAGAGAGGAATCCTTTTTTTTTCATCTAGATTGCAACGGGAATTGAACCCACAACCTCTGGATTGTGAGATAGTTGCTTCTTACCAACTAGGCTAACGAGGCGGAAGAGAAAGCTTTTGTTTCACAACTATTTATTTATTTAACACTTTTATTTCAAATACAATCTGGCGGGCTTATTGCCAGGTGGAAATCTCTTCCAACCAACCAGACAAAAGTAAATGAAGCAAGTTAAGTGGTTGCATAAATCATTCAAATGACTATCCATCCCCACGAAATCCATAAACATATACGTGAGCACATACCAAGGAACCCCACAAAGACGGACAATCACCCGAACATTATTTTTCATATAAAGTGAGATATCATCAATCAAAAGGAAAGGCAGGGATGGGGGAGAGGAAAGGAAAAGAAAAATCAGGAATGAAACACGTTATTTTACTGACTAGAAATGAAGAGATTTTTCAGTCGCTTCTTAAAGTATGCCAAGGACGGAGCGAGTCTTATATTGGTTTGTAACTGATTCTAGAGTCTCACTGCATGGACAGTAAAGGACGACATAAAGAAAGAGGAGCGGTGAACTGGAAAGGCCAATAAACAATCTCTGTTTGAGCGTAGCGCTAATCCATGATTGGAAAGCCGCTGAAAATTGTCGGTGAGATAAGAGGGGGTGGCGGGACAGTTAAGGATATTATACAATATAACCAGTTCCATGCCTTCTCGTTTTTTTACGTCTTTTCCTGCTTTAGTGCTTGCTTAAGCTTGGTAGTTTAGTAGTTGGGAGAATAGTCTAGTTATAAGTAGTATGTAGGTGTTAACTATTTAAGAAATTAAATATTAAGATTATTAAAAGTAAAATGACATGAAGGAAATAAAAATTAAGGTGATTCATAGTTATAATATATAAATTATAATAGATTAGTTCTTAACATATAAATTAGTATATAGGTATAGCCATTGGCAAATGTTTGTGTTACATATTACTTTATTAAATCAAAAAATCCAAGTTAATCTTTGATAAATTAATATTTCCATACGTCAAATTACAGTAGTTTCATAAGCATAACTAAACTTTACTATAATATGGTTTTTAGTTAAAAATCAAAAGTAAGAAGACTGTCAGACCCAGATCAAATTCATTCTTATGACATATCCTATCATAATAAATGTGACTTCAGTCAAAATGTTTTTAAAAAAAGGTAACGTGAATAATTAGTATTAATTAGAGGGATTGTAACATGCTTTGAAAGTTAATACCAGAATTCGAGGAGTGAAAGCAAAATGTTCTAGCCACAAAATCAGGGGTGACCAACCATTTTGGGCCACGTGCCAATGCCGACATTGGTTTAAAACTCGCGGGCCGCATATGTATTTTAAAAAAATAGAAATGTTAACATTTTACATACACATAATTACACACGCCATATTTTAAAGCCTCTTCTATATCTACACTCCTTCTCAAATAACTTCTACGATTTCTTTGATGCTCTACGTTTCCTTCTTTCAGAATATCATTTACTTGATCCAACTACATTTTTCTTGGTCTTTCTCTCACCTTATACTTACATTTGCACTATATATCTGTTTTGTCAGTCTTTCTTCATTCATGCAGAAACACTGAAGACAACCCTTAGTAGGAATTCTTATTTTTTATGCACTTTGCACGAATTTCTCCTGTTAGACAAAGAGGGTCTACTTCTAGCGTTTGCTTATTTATTAGTTAGGAATAATATCAGCCAGGAGTATTCTCACACTGCTAGGCGGTACCGAGTCAACAGTGTCATTTAGTTGGTTCAATATATTCTCTATACCACGCGTGACTGAGTGTTTAGCCATGATATTCGTCCTGTAAGTTGGTATGTAGAACAGAGGGTGATTCCTTGCACGGCTATATTTATTGGGTACATTTAAACTTAGTGCTTCTAGAATCGCGGGACAGTTAAAGCAACCTTGAAAAACCTTAAGTAGGAATATCGCAATGCATTCTTGCCTTCTTGTTTCGAGGCTTCTATAGTTACACACCGTGAGAAGTTCGACATGGTGAGCATATTTTAGGTAATCACCCTTAGTTCTGTACTATATATATATGAAGATGTTTTTTTTGTATTTGTTCTTACCTGTTTTTATATTTGAGCTGATAAGGAGCCCAAACTGTAGATGCATATTCTAATTTGATTCTTATTAGATAATTATATAAGTTTCGAAGGATATCGGTACTGTTAAACTCTCTTGATATTCTCATTATAAAACCGAGTTGTTTGTAACAGTCCGATATCAAACGCGAGACATGGTTAACTAACGTGAGTCCGACATCAAAGGTTACGCCAAAATCTTTGAATTCAGAAACTCTGTATAATGTCACTCCCTGTATATTGATGGTGGATTGGCGAAAACGATCGACTGCATTATCAAAATGTATGATTATATATGAACACTACATACATACACTGGACTACACCTTAAGCCGTATGTATTACTATTACATACCGGAAGATCTACAAAAAAATCTTTGCAATTAACCTTCCTTTTGTTAGCTTTCTGCATTTTTCTTACCAAATAAGTTTTTCTAAACAAATACAATGCGGAGAAGTTTCTAATCTGATGGCTGTAGTCTTTTTATCCTTACACCCAACTTACGTATATTAATTTTGTAATATTTTAAATCTTTCAATGATAATGGGTTCGAATCCCAAGTAAGAGTATATTTGAGGAGAATTTACTCTCTAAACGACACTAATCATTTTCGTTTTATATTGATTCTTAAAAGGTAAAATGCATGTTTCGTAAGGTAAGTTTAATTTTTGTGATTTTCAATAAGACTAAATCTTATCAGAATCATAAAACTAATAACTAAATAAATAAAATAAAAAAATACATAGAAACAATTTTTATAATGGTTTACTCCAATTTTCTTAACCACCTATGATATGATTCCATCCGTTTCTTTGAAACTTTTTTCCCTCAGTTTATTTTGAAGCTTGTTGCACTTTGTTTGAGCTTTTTGTGAAATAACACAGAGATATACCTACTCGAGAAAACCCCAAGAGGAAACTTTTCTCCCACTTCCGTACAAAGGGCTTTGAGCTTTCATCTTGCTTTATGATACAAAGACTTCAAGTATTTCTCTTACATCATATTCTGGTTCTTGATACGAGTTGTTCTAACTAGTTGTAATGTAGCTCTATTAGAAATTGCAAAAAATGTACATTTTAAAAATATGAAAGTTGTTCATGATTTTTTAAATTATTTTTCGTACTGTCATCTAGAAAGGTGTGAAAACTCTAGATATTTTTCGTACTGTCATCTAGAAAGGTGTGAAAGCTCTAGATATTTTTCAAACATCAGAAGTAGACTTTAGTTAATTCACTAGTCTACTTCACACCCTTTATTTCTTCGATCTTAAATTCATTCTTCTTCTTCCTCCTTTTGTGTCATACCCGTTGCAGGCCTTAACGATCACCATGTGGATTTGATCATATTTTTCCGGTCTTGTGTTATAAGGATTAACTCTTCAGTTTTCAGGCTGGTCCATTGACAAATATGTATGTCTAAAATATGGCATTTGTTCATTTACGCCCATTTCTTTTATTCAATCGATCATAACAAGATGGTTTGCCCATGAAATGACCAATATATTTGTTTTTTTTTTTTTTTAAATTATTTATTGACTATTTAATTCTTATTACCTCGCATCTGACATTTTGCATTTGAGACTTTAAAAATTTGTTTTGCACTTTAACTATTTTTAAAATATATCGTTAATATTCAAATTACAAAACCGACAGCGACATGACATGATAATCTAGGATTCTTTAATACTTTTTGATATTTCGTTAAAAGTTTTTGAAACTTTTGTAGCATAAATTATTGTCACTTTTTGTCACATTTTAATTTTGGGGACCCGAAATCTATCGTTATTTCTCGTGGTATAATAGACTTACTTATTGTACATCACACTTTGAGGTTTTCGATTAACAAAGTGAAAGATTTTAAAGTAGAAAAATAAAAAAATCTAAAAATTTAAATCTGCATTTGGTTTAGTCTCCAAAACTATGGAGATTTTTTTTAGATTGATGCTAGCGAGAAGTTTTCGAATAGACTTGACAGACTCCAATTTTTTTATGTTCGGTTTATTTTTAACCTAAAACATATGATCATATGTCCGAATATACTCCAATGGCTCAAAAGAAGACACAAAAATACCTCCACGATCTTTCAACCCTCTTCGAAGGGCTGAACAATCCAAACTGTCATCTGTATCTGCATGAATACATCCATTTCTTTTCAGGGTATGAATTGTCCTTCTGACCTGGTGACGGGAGAGATCCTTTGTATATTGACACTTCACACATCATCCATCTATTGAGGTTTTCTCGACTGAATTTTGGAATAATCTTCTTCATCCAATCAGGTGTGTTTTATCTTTCAAGAAAACACTTTAGGGAAAAAAAATATCTGAAAATATTTCTGATTCCTTTAGATTTTTCGTTTCATTTTTGCTTTTGAACTATTACTCAAATTTAATTTTTCATTCACTATATTTTAAACATAGTCATGGTTGCTGAAACAAATTATTAAGAATTAAAAATAGGAAGAAATTACTTCTAAACTATAAAGTTACCAGCTTTGTGTGTATGACAGTATTAAAAATATCAACTTAAAAATTCTTTCCTCACCAACAAAAAAGTTTACTTTATCAACTTCTAGGCAGTTCCAATCTTGGCAGTTGCTTGTTTGCATTATATTGCATTTACGTTTTATACAGTAAAATCTAGCGGGTTTTGTTTAATCAACTTCTAGGCAATTCCAATCATGGCAGTAGTTTGTTTGCATTATATTGCATTTTCACTTTAGACACTAAAATCTAGCGGGTTTTGTTTTATCAACTTCTAAGCAGTTACGATCTTGCCTACAAAGAGGACAGAGCACCAGATTTGCCTTTATCTACACACATCGTTATTTTTTGTTTCATAATCGTTTCATAATAAGCCAAGGATAGTAAATTGTCATTTATTTTATAAATAAATAAATGTTTAAGTGGCATTACCACTGTGTGTTGGTTTAAGGACATTTTAATTACACAGATATATACCATCACGCCATTTCGCTGTAGGTAGAGAGGATAGAGTGACAGACTTTCCGGTCTCGACACATCTTTCGCTTTTTTTACATCCATACACCTCAAACATGTCTTGCGATTTCTTTGACTTTTAAGGTTTCCTTGTATTATTGTAAAATATCCCTCTCTTGATATAATCATAATTTCCTTGGTTTCCCTTTATTTACTACGCTTTTCACTCACATTTCCACTTTTTATTTGTAATAAGTAGAACTAAGAATTGCAATAGAATGTACACAATAAACCAATGAACACAAAAAAGTAATCCATTAAAAACGTTAAGACCAATAATCAATTTCGATCATGAGGGATTGCCTATTAAACATAATAACATACAATCGATTCATTGTTACCCAATTATATTTATATCCAAGAAGCCGGTTGACCGGCTTTAACCGGTTACTCGGTTTTAACAGATTAACCTGCTTTGACAGGTTAATCGGTTTTTACAGATTAACCGGCTGAGGCTGGTTTACCGTGGTTTATAGGTTAACTGTCTTTGACCGGTTAATACATGACAAAAGGATAACTGGTTTTGAACAGTTAATTTTTTTAAGGAGAAAAATTTGTTTTCTCACAATATACACGTAACATATAATGTGTTATTTTTTCTATTCTGAAATGACTATTTCCATGATAAGTTCACTTGTGTTTGGAAAATTGGAATAGTTATTGTCAGTCTCGGGATTTGAACACGCAACCACAACTATAGCACGCGAGTCCACAACTCTACTTACTTGACTACAATACTACGTCTCTGTACTCGATATTCTTTACAATTGATTTAAAGTTTCAATATATATTGTAAAAAAGGCATATAATTTTTTTTTGTGACATGGTTTATAAAACAGACAATTTACATTTTGTGACGTGGTTTATAATATACATTATTAACCACCTTTCCATTTTGTAACATGGTTTATAAAATACATTATTAATCACCTTTATATTTTGTGACGTGGTTTATAATACACATAATTAAACACCTTTCCATTTTGTGACGTGGTTTATAAAACACAATTAAACCACCTTTCCATTTTTGACACTATCATATTTTATTTTATCAAATAATAATTTCTTAGGAAATTCATGCAATCGGTTTGAAAACTCTATCTAATGGAATAGATTAACAATTACTAATTTATTTCAGACCTTGCAGACATGGCGCGATGGTCATGATGAAATATCCGTCCATTTTTTTTCCAATTTTTCTCTATTTTTGCGTTTCTTGGGATTAAATTGACGATATCATGGCTGGATATTTCTATAGCCTTCTAGTATTGTACCGAGCTAAACGATGTTCCATCGATCAATATTATACGGGCTGTCAATGACAGGCTTAACCTGACGTTGAAAGCTTTGCTTGGCAAGCTTTTTTGTCAACCTTAAACCTCGCTGTTATTTTATGATATGTACTGTAATCCCACAGCTGTGAAAGCAGTAGACTGACCTTAAAATAAAATTGAATATAATATGTAATTTACACTAGTAAGAATGATAAATATAACACATGGTTAAATACAGGATCAGGCAGCCACACTACGAGTACCTTGTCATGGATCTTAAGGGTGTATTCTACTCTAGAAATTTGAAAAAATTTTTTTTTACATGTTCTTTAAGTTTAGATCTTCAAGAATATGTTCTCAAAAGAAAATTTAAAAATTCTCAATATTTACGAAGTTAAAGCTATAAATGAGGCAGCAATTACGCCGCACCGGTATGACTCAGACAATAATCTCAAAACTTTAATCGCGTTTTTCTCGAAACTATTTTTTCGACCTGGTCGACAGAAAATCTCAAGTTTAATCTTACCGATTGCCTTCAAATTTGATAAAAAATGTTGATAACTGTTTTTATATCGTTCTAACCTCGAAAAATTCAAAACTATTTTTTACTATCTTTAAAAAAATGAAAAAACGGTAAAAAAAATTGAAATTTTTTCAGACTGCCACCATTTTATGATTTTTTTAGTACCAACTATAACGACATTATTTCTTAGCAAGAAACTGAATGATTTTTGTTTCAAATTAACGAAAGAGCTCCAATCATGTCGACCAGCTCACTTCTTTTTTTACAAGATTAACAGCTGATGACATCTTGAATTTTCATTTATTTTTGAAAAAATTTTTTGTACATTCTCAAATCGTCAATAAACAAACTGTAAAAAAATGTTTACGAAAATTATTTTTAGTTTTTTTTTTATTTGATTTAAAAAAAAACGCCCGAAATACACGCCTCTAGAGTAGAATATCCTCTTAAGGAGATTTTTTTTAATCAAAAATATCAAATGTATTGAACTGGAATTGTTAACTAGTGTAATATGCTGGACGAGAAAAACTCACCGGTTTAATGTTTGATCACCCTATAAATATCTTATTTCTTTATTTATTACAATAAACGATCTTTTATTGACTATTAAAAATAGTTAAGTAGTGACACTCAAATTAGAATTTCTAGTGCGAATGAATTAATGAAACTAACATGAATCATACACAAAAATTTCAGAAATCTGTATTTACATGCATACTACCTACTTACTATACATATAAAACAAACGTAAGACCGGCCAAGGCTTTGGAAATTCAAATACATATACATATAACATAGATCATATAACATAGAACTCGGAGAGTTTGAAACAGTAAATTGTCAGCGTGTAAAAAGAAAAGAAATAACGAGGGTCACGCCGCGTCGTCAGATTTATATTGTAGTTTAAATAAACAAAAACGCTCGTTGAGATAACTTTTAAAGGCATTAATACTGATTCCAAATGTGTCCAAGACTGCAGCAATGTCACTATCTAATTGTTGAAATCTTTGCAGACTTTGGCAAGTTATTTATTTATTTACTATACATTATACAATATGGCTGTGTCAATATCTTCCGACTAACGACACAACTAACTGTAAGTCATTATCTAATTGTTGAAATCTTTGCAGACTTCGGCTAGTAATTTATTTATTAACTATACATTATACAATGTGGCTGTGTCAATATCTTCCGACTAACAACACAACTAACTGTAAGTCATTATCTAATTGATGAAATCTTTGCAGACTTTGGTTAGTTATTTATTTATTTACTATAAATTATACAATATGGCTGTGTCAATATCTTCCGACTAACAACACAACTAACTGTAAGTCATTATCTAATTGATGACATTTTTGCAGATTTGGCAAGTTATTTATTTATTTACTATACATTATACAATATGGCTGTGTCAATATCTTCCGACTAACGACACAACTAACTGTAAGTCATTATCTAATTGATGAAATCTTTGCAGACTTTGGCTAGTTATTTATTTATTTACTATAAATTATACAATATGGCTGTGTCAATATCTTCCGACTAACAACACAACTAACTGTAAGTCATTATCTAATTGTTGAAATCTTTGCAGACTTTGGCAAGTTATTTATTTATTTACTATACATTATACAATATGGCTGTGTCAATATCTTCCGACTAACGACACAACTAACTGTAAGTCATTATCTAATTGATGAAATCTTTGCAGACTTTGGCTAGTTATTTATTTATTTACTATAAATTATACAATATGGCTGTGTCAATATCTTCCGACTAACGACACAACTAACTGTAAGTCATTATCTAATTGATGAAATCTTTGCAGACTTTGGCTAGTTATTTATTTATTTACTATAAATTATACAATATGGCTGTGTCAATATCTTCCGACTAACAACACAACTAACTGTAAGTCATTATCTAATTGATGAAATCTTTGCAGACTTTGGCTAGTTATTTATTTATTTACTATAAATTATACAATATGGCTGTGTCAATATCTTCCGACTAACAACACAACTAACTGTAAGTCATTATCTAATTGATGACATTTTTGCAGATTTGGCAAGTTATTTATTTATTTACTATACATTATACAATATGGCTGTGTCAATATCTTCCGACTAACGACACAACTAACTGTAAGTCATTATCTAATTGATGAAATCTTTGCAGACTTTGGCTAGTTATTTATTTATTTACTATACATTATACAATATGGCTGTGTCAATATCTTCCGACTAACAACACAACTAACTGTAAGTCATTATCTAATTGTTGAAATCTTTGCAGACTTCGGCTAGTTATTTATTTATTTACTATACATTATACAATGTGGCTGTGTCAATATCTTCCAACTAACAACACAACTAACTGTAAGTCATTATCTAATTGTTGAAATCTTTGCAGACTTTGGCAAGTTATTTATTTATTTACTATACATTATACAATATGGCTGTGTCAATATCTTCCGACTAACAACACAACTAACTGTAAGTCATTATCTAATTGTTGACATCTTTGCAGACTTCGGCTAGTTATTTATTTATTTACTATACATTATACAATGTGGCTGTGTCAATATCTTCCAACTAACAGCACAACTAACTGTAAGTCATTATCTAATTGTTGAAATCTTTGCAGACTTTGTCAAGTTATTTATTTATTTACTATACATTATACAATATGGCTGTGTCAATATCTTCCGACTAACGACACAACTAACTGTAAGTCATTATCTAATTGATGAAATCTTTGCAGACTTTGGCTAGTTATTTATTTATTTACTATAAATTATACAATATGGCTGTGTCAATATCTTCCGACTAACAACACAACTAACTGTAAGTCATTATCTAATTGTTGACATCTTTGCAGACTTCGGCTAGTTATTTATTTATTTACTATACATTATACAATGTGGCTGTGTCAATATCTTCCAACTAACAGCACAACTAACTGTAAGTCATTATCTAATTGTTGAAATCTTTGCAGACTTTGTCAAGTTATTTATTTATTTACTATACATTATACAATATGGCTGTGTCAATATCTTCCGACTAACGACACAACTAACTGTAAGTCATTATCTAATTGATGAAATCTTTGCAGACTTTGGCTAGTTATTTATTTATTTACTATAAATTATACAATATGGCTGTGTCAATATCTTCCGACTAACAACACAACTAACTGTAAGTCATTATCTAATTGATGACATTTTTGCAGATTTGGCAAGTTATTTATTTATTTACTATACATTATACAATATGGCTGTGTCAATATCTTCCGACTAACGACACAACTAACTGTAAGTCATTATCTAATTGATGAAATCTTTGCAGACTTTGGCTAGTTATTTATTTATTTACTATAAATTATACAATATGGCTGTGTCAATATCTTCCGACTAACAACACAACTAACTGTAAGTCATTATCTAATTGATGACATTTTTGCAGATTTGGCAAGTTATTTATTTATTTACTATACATTATACAATATGGCTGTGTCAATATCTTCCGACTAACGACACAACTAACTGTAAGTCATTATCTAATTGATGAAATCTTTGCAGACTTTGGCAAGTTATTTATTTATTTACTATACATTATACAATATGGCTGTGTCAATATCTTCCGACTAACAACACAACTGTAAGTTTTGAGCGAAAAGTGAAGAAACAACATTATTGATGTAGATTAAAATGACAAAATAAAAAACAAATATTAATTTAATTAAGGTCAGGAAAAAGATAGATTCAGTAGAAAAATTATGGAAAACCAGGAAAATTAAACGAGGTCAGGAAAAATATAGATTCTGATGAAGAATTATGGAAAACCAGGAAAAACACTTTTCGTTACTGAAAGAAAATGATTTTTTTCCATTCGCTTTTTAAAGCGAGCCAACGATGGAGCTAGTCTTATATTGGCTGGTATTTGGATCCAGAGTCTATATCAGCATGGACAATAAAATATAACAGATAGTTGAGTTGAAAAATATAATCTGATGACTTCAAGTTTTATATTACGGTATCGTATTTAATCCTTAAAATTCATTCCACTAAAGCAGAGATAGCCTTTTACTTATTCACAATTCACCGTTTTTCGTTTTTCATGTAATCCTTTACTGTTCATGGTGTTATGCTCTGGAATCAGATGCTAATTGGCATTGAACTTGCTCCGTTGTTAGCATGTATCAAACAGTGACTTAAGTGTATTAAGATTGTTATTTGTTTAATCAAATACTGTTTATTCCACTTTTTGTAAAGGTATAACCCTACCGGTTTCAAGGATTTCCCCTCATTATCAGGGAGCACAAACAAGACTCTGAATTAAGATTGTTTTCTGTGTCATATTCACAAACTGAGGTATTCAGAATGCCACCGCTCTTACAGACAATTACCTTGTAAAAATGACTTTACTAATATTGATACCTTCCATATCATCAGCATCATTGTCAACCAGGGTCGATCCACTTCTGGATGAAGATCTCCCAAGTTGACTCCAAATAGTTCGGTATTATGCTCGTTGATGCTATATGATGCTGCCATGCTTCCTGATTTCATTTATCCAGTGTACCTTCGATCTTCTTCTAGGCCTCTTTATGCCTCTTGGGCACCATTGGATTATTTCGAATGTCCATCGGGAGTCTGACATTCTGACTACGTGTCCTGCTCATTGCCACTTAATTTTCTTGAACGTTTTTATAACATCTTCTACCTTTGTTATATTGCAAATCCAGGTGTTTCGTTTACGGTCTCTTTTAGTATATCCCAACATGCATCTGTCCATGCCCCTTTCTTTGTGCGGCCTGGAGTTTTTGTGTGTTCTTTACTGTGAGTGTCCATGTCTCGCAGGCATACGTAAGTGTCTTCCATATATCGGTGGATAAATTGATAATTGAGCTCTGTAATATACAATGTGCGCATAATTGAGCTAATTGAAAGGGAAGTATGAGTATCGTTGCTCCTGATATTATTTTTTTCTTGTATTATGTTTTTTATATGTAAATGGGTTAGATTTGAACTAATTGTAAAATAAAACGAAATATATTAAACGAAAAAGTATTATGTTACCCTTTAGTGATGTAGCGTGTTCATAATTTTGACACTATCCTTCTTCCAAATATCACCTCTTTAATATATGATATTCGTCATACATAAATTGTTCAATGATTCCTGTTAATTTTTATCATACAATTTAACATTTTATTTATATGCTAAAAAGTTCTCAGCTAACACCGCAAACAAAATTATTGTAATAATTGTCTAGTTAATTGGAAAAAAATCTTTTGCCAATAATAAATAAAATAAAGTGTTTGAATAAATAAATAATAAATAAATTTTAAATAAGAATTACGATGGATGCGGAAGAAGCTAAGGATGTATGTCGAGTTTGGAAAGTATGGCGCTCTGTCCTCTCTGCCTGCTTCAACAGGGAAATGGCGTGATTGTATGTTAATAATAATTTAAAGAGATAGGAGAAGAAAACTTAGTTTCACAAAAAAAAAATGTCTCTTTTATTTCAAGACGAGCGTCTGCTTTGAAAATTAAATATTGCGGGCGTAAAACATAATTTAACGCTTAATGTGTCCTTCCGCTAGAACGGGTTGTGTCAGGAAGTTACGGTTTGAGAATAAATGGATGAATTATTGCAGCGCTGGAACAAAAATACTGTGGGAAAATATTCAGTTTCTTTACGGAGAATTTTTTTTAATCCACATCTTTCCAGTAAATTACCGCCAGTTCCCTACCCCTGCTCTAGATGTTAAATCTAGAGCAGGGATCCGTAACTGGTGACACGCGAGCCGTATGCGGCCCAAACATACATTTTTTTGCAAACTACTAACATTTGACCATACCAATATTATATGCAGCATATATGTTGAATAATACGAATAAAAAGTGTTAAATAAAAAAAATACATATATGTATTAGCTGTATTCCGTCAAAAATACCATCATATAGATTAATTTATTAAGCTTACAAATTGAAATAAAATAAAAGCTAAAAGATTGAAAAAAAAAACATCTTGATTTAGGTTGTCGTTGTATTGCTGCTTAGATTCTTGCTTGTTCGTTGTGATTGATGCGATCGTCAATTGCTTTTAGCATCCGCTGCTCTTTCTGCGGCGTTATCTTGGCATTTCAACCCAAAATTATAAGCCTCTAAAACTCTAGTCTTGCTTGCTCATGATTGATGCGATCGTCAATTGCGTTTAGCATCTGCAGCTCTTCCTGCAGCCATCTAATCATTTCAATCCAAAATTAAACGTCTCTAAAACTCTAGTCTTGCTTGCTCATGATTGATGCGATCGTCAATTGCGTTTAGCATCTGCAGCTCTTTCTGCAGCCATCTAATCATTTCAACACAAAATTATAAGCCTCTAAAACTCTAAAGAGGAACTACAAGAGGCCTTAACAACTATGGAAAGCATTCTTCAAAATAACTACAGTATGAAGATAAATAAAGACAAAACAAAGCTGCTGACTGTAGGCCGAGCGCAGCACCAGATGAGAATAGTGATGTCGGGTAAACCACTAAAGAACACCGAGGAGTTTGTCTACCTCGGGAGCAAAATAACATGGGACGGTCGGTCCAAGAGCGAGGTCGACAGCCGTATACATCAGGCTAGACTTGCATTTAATAAAAGGTCGAAAATAATAGAATCAAATAATATAGACCTAAAACTGAGAATACTCCTCATCAAGACCTATGTATGGAGTATCTTGATGTACGGCTGCGAGACATGGTGCCTATCCGAAAGAGATAGACGAAGACTAGAGGCTTTTGAGGTGTGGTCCTATAGAAGACTATTAGGAATTTCCTGGAGAGACCGCATCACAAATGAAGAGGTTCTCCAACGAATCGAAGGAGGAAGGCACCTGCTCAGGATCCTGTCCGAAAGGCGTGCAAGATGGATCGGTCATATAATACGACAAGAGGGCCTCTTGCATGCCATAATGGAGGGTATGACCGAGGGGACAAACTCTAGGGGACGCCCACGCCAAGAGTACCTGGAGGACCTGTTGGTGGACGTGCGCTGCTCAACATATACAGACTTAAAAAGAGCCGCACAGGACAGGGGGGAACGGAGGAGAAGAGTTCAAATTGCTGCAAACCAGTCTTAGGACTGCAACCACGGAAGGAAGAAAACTCTAGTCTTGCTTGCTCGTTGTGATTGACGCGATCGTCAATTGCTTTTAGCATCTGCAGCTCTTTCTGCAGCATTATCTTATCATTTCAATCCAAAATTATAAGCCTCTAAATTTTTTAATTAAAATGTTGTCTAGCAGGAACAATCAAACACTTAAATTTTTAGGTAATTTCTAATAAAATCGCGAATTAAATCCGTTCCCATAGTAAAACTGTAAATATTGAACAATATAAAATTGAATTTGAATGAAACGAAACTCAGAACACAAAGCTCAGAACAGAGAATATATTTTATTGACAGAATTTTTTATTATTTTAAACTATTAATAATCAACTTTATTTATTTTCATCTATCCTGTCGTGTAACTTATGGCTGAGCATCGTGACTCCCATGATAGCCTCCGACGACTCCTCTCCATCCATCCCTGTATTCTGCGGTTCGAAGGGTAGTTATTAAGGGTAGTTCAGTTGCGTGTCTTACTTGATCAGTCTAACGCATTGGGATTTTTCCTCTTGTGCGTCGTACTTCCACGCCTCCAGTAACTAGAAACTTCTCCAAACTGTCTCCTTGGCCACGAGCAATGTGCCCAAAGAATCGGAGGACTCGTCGAAGGTATATTGTCGACAATCATACTAGAATGAATATTTGTTTTAACATTTTGAAAGGATTGCCCGGAAGATCTGAATTGTTTAACAAATCCATCAGAAGTTGAGGAAAGTGACGTTGTAGTTTATTTTTATATCTTCAAAAATAATTGTTACTTTATGGCAGGAATATTTGAATGTTTTAATAGGAGATCTTTCAGTAACAAAATTGAGAGAATTGCAGAATTGGCATTCTATATTCATTGAATATTAACTTTGAATGAATATTAACTTTACTCTTATCGAAGTTGTTATGATGGCAAACTTCCAAGTCTTCTCTCGAAACGATTTCGTGAGTAGACTGGCAAAGTCTATTCTCGAAACGTTGACGAAATTCATGCATTCGGTGTATTTCTTAAGCACGACGCTCGTTGCCTTCCTCCTTAGTATCTTATCAAGACTTATAAAAAATCACACTTAAGTTGATCTTCTGAAACGTGGTGCTTATTGACTTTATGGCCAGTAAAACAAATTTCAGTAATATATGTCCATTTTCAATGTTTTTCCACGTCTACGTTTCACTCCAATATATCAAAGTTATTATCAAAATACTCTTGTGGAGTTTCATCTTGGCAGATTTTGAAACTGTCCGGTTAAAATTTATATATTTTAGTGCCCAATTGACTTTTTTTCCTATCACTCATCTCCCATCACATGAGAAAATACTACCTTAAAAGCAGAATTATTCAACTTGCTTTATTATTTTATCATCCACCCATATATCGCATTTACTTTTCCTTACACATTTCTATCAGCATGACTAGATTTCGCAACATTCATTCTCATTTCTTGATTTAATTCAATACATTGTAATTTGTTTTTATCAAACACTTTATTCCACTTGTTATAACGGTATAAAGTGGAATAAACAATGTTTGATAAAAACAAAATACAATGTGATTTATTTTTATCAAACACTGTTTATTCCAATTTTTTGTAACGGTATAGCCCTACCGGTTTCAAGACTTTCACCTTATCTTCAGGGGAGCACAAACAAGACTAAATTATCTTCGAACTGGTACCGATATACACGCTTCAAGGACTGAGAGGTAAGGGAAGCATGGGACGATTTCACGGAGGCGGAGAGATTTTTGGGATATAACTGTTTACCAGATGTTCGGATCGATGTACTGACTTCAAAATTTCTAGGACCTCTAATCTGTCCAATTTATTTCCGTTACTACTGGTTGTAAGAATTTGGCATTATCGATATAAAAAGTAGAAAGTAAAAACCTAGAAATTTCTAAGTCAGTACATCGATCTGAACACCTGGTAAACAGTTATATCCCAAAAATCTCTCCGCTCTTGGCCGAAATCGTCCTATGCCTCCCTTACCTCTCAGTCCCCAACCGTTGAAGCGTGTATATCGGTACCAGTTCGAACAGAATTTAGTCTTGTTTGTGCTCCCCTGAAGATGAGGTGAAAGCCTTGAAACCGGTAGGATTATACCGTTACAAAAAAGTGGAATAAACAGTGTTTGATAAAAATAAATTACAATGTCTTTAAACCTCCACAACGTTAATGCCTTAACTATAAACAACAAAATACAATGTCTTTAAACCTCCACAATGTTAATACCTTAACTATAAAGAATATATCAATACATTGTATTAGATTTTTTCTCTCCACACTGAACTTAATGGTAGTGTTTCCATGCAATATATTTTGAAAGATACGAGTATATTTTGTTCGTTTTTTGGAGGTTGTTGGTAAGTTATCTTTTGTTTTATAATTGTTACTATGATATGCAAAATACATTTAAGTGCTGTTTATTTTGTAAATATAAATATATACAACACGAGAAACCAGAAAATTACTTTTTTTATGGACAATCCACCCACACCAGGATACTTTGTGCCACCAAATCAAGTCACTATATGAGTAAATTGAATAAAATGAATTTCAAAATATATGAATTTGTTGTCTTGGGCAACGTTTAACTTTAGAAAAAATATTCAGTGTTTTTTTTAAATAGGCAATCCACCCAAATTAGGATGATGTGTGTCACCAAATTAAAATCACTATGCAATTATACGAGTCTTCATCTTATTTTAGACCTGTTGGCCTGTTATGGTCCTGCATCATTGTTTCCCTCTTGCGACTTCGACTGCCAACTGTCTTTCCATCTTTTGGGAGGTCGTCCTGGAGGTCTGCTTGCTTGGGGGATACTGTCCCTGGCCATTCTTACGGCTCTTGGTTCCACCATTCTGGATACGTGTTCGTTCCAGAACCTTCTTCTCTGTCGTCCCCATCTGACAATATCTTCTTCGGATTTCTGTGTAACGTACTCTATCACGAAGGGTTTTGCTAGCGATACTCCTGAGTACCTTCATTTCGCTGGTTCGAAGGAGATTTTTGGTTCTGACAGTGTCGGCTCTGGACTCTATGCTGTATGTCATTATGGGGCGGAAACAGGTCTTGTATATCCACACCTTGCTTTGGATGTTCATATGCTTGTTTTTGCAGATAATTATACGAGTCAATATGATAAAACTAATTTTGAAAAAAAAAAAACAATTCTAGATAATTTAAAGTTTCAACTGATTAAGCTCTAAAAAATTAACAATTGATCTATAAGTGGACAAGTTCCGCGAAGAAAAAAGGAACGCAAAATTTATTGGACGCATTTAAGATATGGCTTTTAGTAAATCAATTCTATTTTATAAATTTGACAGGTTGGTGAATACGAAAAGAAGAATAAAATTATAAACGAGTAAATAAATTTTACGAAATATTTACGTTTGGAACTTCTTAATGCCAAAATTGAGTCGATTTTAATGAACTGCAGTTAAAAACAACTTATTTAACTTTTTAATTAAAATACAGTCTGAGATAATGAAGTGAACCCTTCTTTCCCTGAGCTTTGTTAAAAAGTTTTCCTGGGTCTCAGTGGCGTCGAGTTCAGCAAACTTTTCGCCGGAAACTTGTGATTTCTCTTATTCTGTATGCAACAGGCACTGTCGTAAGGCATAAGGACGAGACTGAACAGCAAAGTGGATTAACATAAGAATGGGGCGTCGTTTTACTGGTTAACGCAGGTTTGAACTAAGTGCAAATGATCTGATTGTGAAATCGTAGCATATTAAAATAGTAAAAGTAGGTCAACTGGAAAACACCAGTTTAAATATTTGAATTTGTTATACTGTCTTTATATTACAGCGCATGTATGGAAAAAAATATTCTTAAAAATTTTGTAGTTGGTTTTAGATGCAATTCAATAATTTCTCCGGTTTTTTGACGTACGAGTAGTTTTCCTCAAAAAGTGCTTTCGCAGCATTGAAAGATTAAAAAAAAACTGCCTATTTATAATTCTTTGAAATTAGAACCAAGATTGCGATTTCACTGATCTGTTTCTTAAAAAAAAATATTCGTTGTGATCTAGATGACAGCCTAAAATTAAGAATGCACATTGTACGATACAATGTGCATTCTTAATCATCCTTCGCTCCTTTTACATCCATACGACTTTTACGTTTTATCTGACTTTTAACGTTTCGTTCTTTGAAAATATTCTTTCCTTAGTCTTTCTTCACCACGCATCTTACTCATATTACACTGAATATTTGTTTTGTTAGTCTTTCTTCATTCATTAGCTACACGTGTCCAAACCATCTCGCAGTGCTCTTCTCCATCTTTCTAAAAAATATGCCTTAAGTTCACATTCATTCCTTATCACGTCAATATGTATTCGGTATTACATCATCTTTTTTTGTAATTTTCTCCGTACGCGCATTTCCAAAGCCTTTATTCGACTCTTTTAAGTCTTTTTCTACGTTAACAATTCCTTCCAATACTTCAAAGTTGTCACTGAAATATTGTGGACTAAGCACAATTTCCTATTATTTATGCAAAGGTAAAGGAATACATTTACCTTTTATAAAGTGCTGAGGGTATAAATTAAAGGGGTTAAAATAACACTATTTCGACAAAATTTAGAAGAAAAGCTAGCAAGGGAGGTTTTTGTTTTAAAAAGCGAAATTAATATTTGTTTGTTTTGACAATGGTTATTGTTAAGCATAATTTTTTCTTTACGTGCGGTGAAACTTGGCAGATTTATTACCATTTGAGAATATTTTCCAAACAACCATAAAGGTGTTAATGAAGCCTTTAGTAAAATTATACTGGAACCTGTTTTTAAAATCTTGCAACTAACAAAATATAAACTTGCAACCCTCGTTGGAAGAGAGGGTTTTTATACCTCACTAATAAAGAACTCGGTTCTTGTGTTTGGTACGGGGGTTGTTCACACCATGACCAACCCCACAACTATCCACCAATAACCAATAATACTTGAAGTTCTATGTCACCACACCTCAGACAAACCATTCTACATCCAATTTTTACAAAATATATCGTCCAACTCAATTACACACATTTGTTTTGTAATGCCAATTAATTTGATTATATATTTTTTCCCACCAGAAACATCCCTTATATTTTTGGCAAGATTATTGTATTTTTTTATACGTGATTATTGTATTAGTGATTATTATTATATGTGATTATTGTTGATAATTATTATTGATAAATATTATATTAGTGATTATTGTATTAGTGATTATTATTGTATTTTTATGTACTAGGGTAGAATAAATGTTGTTGTTTTTACAATTGTGTGGTATTGAATTTAGAAACAAAAATAGATTATTATTTCTCTTTAATTTTGAATAGTCATAGTTTTTTTCTTTAAGAATTTGAAAATCCGATTTTTTTCAAAAAAATTGAAAAAAATTAACCCCTGAATATGTCTCACCCGCTCGGCCACCAAGAAAATTTAAATTCACGGAAATCCTTAAATTCGCTTTCCTGTAAAGTCTTCTTAACCATGATTATATTGTTTGCGTTTTGCATCTAGATAATTGCTTTTTGGATTCCTTTATTTTCGGGAATACCAATTCCCGGCATCTCCAAAATAGCTCTTGATATAATTGAAAAAAAAATAAGCAGAGTTACTCGATTATATATACATACAAATACACCATCTCGTTATTCCCTGTTGGGGTAGGCAGATAGGATGGAGCGACAGACTTTCTATCTCGACACACATCATTAGCCCCTTGTTCATCCATTTAACTTCATTTAAACCGTTAAAGGAAATCTACTAATTCTGCAACAATAGTTCTGCAAACACAATGTATCGTTTTTATTAAATGGCAACATGATAAATATCAATAACTGCAGAATATTTATTTGTTATATGTTATATATCACATCGATCAATAAGTCCAGGGACTAACCAACAGATGGTGCCTCTAATAACAAATCCATACAATTCTCAGTTAGTACTATTATTTAGAAGTTACGCGTCAAACTTTCATGACATTCCGACATTGTGTCATTAAGTTACAGTGGTTTTAGTGACGCTAACTTTGCTATTTTCAAAATAATGAAAAAAAAAAACGAATTTCGTGTGTTGATAAAACATTGCTTTTTAATGGGAAAAAATACCGTTCAAACTCAGCAATGACTTGAAAAGTGTTATCTAGGCTCTGCTCCGTCGAAAACAACCATTTGTCGGTGGTATGCTGATTTCAAACGCGGTCGTACTGACACAAATAACGCTGAACGCTCTGGTCGTCTAAATGAGGCTGTTACACCAGAAAACATGAAAATAACCCTCAAAATCGTGATGGAAAATCGCAAAGTATAGTTACGTGAGATAGCTGACATCCTGAACATACCATTTGGTAGTGTTTACACTATTTTGCATGAACATTTGGTCATGAAAAAGCTATTCTCTAATAAAACTTGGATGCACCACTATACTCCGGAATCAAATCGGCAGTCAGCTGAGTGGAGAGCAGCCGGTGAAGGTCGTCCGAAGCGACAAAAAACTCAACAGTCGGCCGGGAAGGTTATGGCCTCCGTATTTTGGGATGCGCATGGTATAATATTCATCGATCACCTTGAAAAGGGAAAAACCATCAATAGCGAATATTACATAGCGTTATTGGAGCGTTTGAAGGCAGAAATTGCAAAAAAACGGCCCCATATGTAAAAGAAAAAAGTTCTCTTTCATCAGGACAATACACCGAGTCACAAGTCGATGGTAACGATGGCCAAATTGAATGAGTGGTATTTTGAATTGCTTCCGCACCCACCGTATTCTCCAGATTTGGCCCCTAGCGACTATTGGCTGTTCGCATACCTTAAAAAGATGCTCCAGGGAAAAAGATTTGGCTCCAATGAAGAAGTGATTGCCGAAACTAACGCCTATTTTGAAACCAAAGATAAATCGTTCTACACGGCTGGCATAGAAAAGTTAGGAAAGTGTTGGAATAAATGTAACGCTCTTGAAGGAGACTATAAAGGTATATTGATAGCGACATATTATGTATGTTACATATTTAAAAATATTCCAAAAATCACATATAACATACTCGTATATCTCAAAATAAATGGCTTAAAATACATTTAAGAGAGAAGTTATCAAAATATCTGGGCTCATCTAACAGCATCCCCCCGGCCGAAATACACTCCGCCAATATAGGGCAAGCCCAGCCGCGAGGAAACCCCACACCCTTGTAAAATATCGTTAAGACTAAATTTATTGAACGCGAAAAATTGTCGACGTGTTCATATATTGTTACTATAATACTTGTATACTATAATAATTAGAAAGATAATTTATAGAACGTTCAACAATCCGGATTCATTTTGAGTTCCATGTGATCAGGGAGTTTTGGATTCCTCTTGAGTTGTATATAATCAGGGAGTTTTAGAATCCTTTTGACTTCCATATGATTATTTATTTATTTAACACTTGTATTGCAATACAATCTGGCGGGCTTATTGCCAGGCGGCAATCTCTTCCAACCAACCAGACAAAAGTAAATGAAGCAAGTTACATGGTCGCATAAATCATTCAAATGACTATCCATTCCCACGAAATACATAAACACATACGTGAGCACATGCCCACGAACCCCACAAAGACGGACAATCACCCGAACATTATTTTTCATAAAATAGTGAGATATCATCAATCAAAAAGAAAGGAAGGGATGGTGGAGAGGAAAGGAAAAGAAAAATCAGGAATAAAACATGTTATTTTACTGACTAGAAATTAAGAGTTTTTTCAGTCGCTTCTTAAAGCATGCCAAGGACGGAGCGATTTTTATATTGGTTTGTAACTGATTCCAGAGTCTCACTGCATGGACAGTAAAGGACGACGTAAAGAAAGAGGAGCGGTGAACTGGAAATGCTAATAAACAATCTCTGTTTGAGCGTAGCGCTAATCGATGATTGGAAAGAAGCTGAAAATTTTCGGCGAGATAAGAAGGTGCGGCGGGACAGTTAAGGATGTTATACAATAGAGACAGTATGTGAATTTGGCGTCTATTTCTAACATTCAACCAGTTCAATGCCTTCTGGTATGAAGTTATATGGTCGTACTTTCGTAGGTTGAAAATTATCAGGGAGTTTTGAATTCCTCTTGAGTCCCATATGATTAGGAAGTTTTTAACTCCTCTTGAGTTCCATATGACCAGGGAAATTTAGGATTCCTCTTGAGGTCTACATGTTCAGGGAGTTTTTGATTCATCTTGAATTCTATATAATTTAACCATACTCCTATAAACGATAAATAAATGGACTGCGTGTTAGATAATAAATAATAATGCAAGGAGAATTTACTGTCTAAATATCATTATTGTAGTGATATTTAGACAGTAAATTCTCTTCAAGAACGCTAATATTTAATTATCAAAAAAACAAATCAATCATCTTGACAAAAACAATTCTTGACAAATCATCAATCAATCGCGAAATTTCTTAAAAAATAAGGGAAAAGTCTGTCAATAATAATAAGACGTTTAGATGCAGTCTACGAAGAACCCCTTTCTCGTTATATGTTATTATACAATGAAAGATTGGGCTAAACGGTTCGTAGATTGCGATTTAAAGAAAAATTGGTAATCACGCTATTTAATTTTTTGAATAATTCAGAATACAACGAAACAACATGTCTTCTATTGGTTCTGGTTGATACACTACTGAGGGAAGAGGTATACAAGTTAACTGTTACATCGTTTGACCATGCTGTGGTGTGACTGGCGTGATATCTGTCCATGCAAGCTTTAATTTGTTCACGCCGGAACGTTTTGGACCTTAGTGGTTTAGCTCAACTTTTGTTTGGTCAGTTGACAGAGGTAACTGTAAAGCAATAAACCCGCAGATTGTAGTTTATATATTGAAGTGTCAAATAGCGAAAAAAAAATACTATCAGGTATTTTTTACTGTCAAGAAAGACAGGTGTCGCTGAACTTCAGAACATTCTATGACGACGTATATTTTCTTTCACGTCCTCTAAATTAATATTTTCTTCTTAAACAGGTCTTTCAAATTATCTTTTATTCTTCTTGACCTAACCACACACTCATTTTCGATCTTCTCCATTAAAAATCCCATTCAAATTTGCATTGTAGATGATTTTAATGTCTTTCATAGCTAATTTGCTCAATACGTTCAAACCATCTATCTTAGTTTCTTTTTTTCCCTCTTTTTGACACATTAATTTTAAGTTCATATTAGTCCTTCATAATTTAATTTCTTATTGTGTATTACAAATCCGACTCTGTAATAAGGAAGATGATTCCACAGACGAAATGAACTGTATGTAGGACATTGACGAAACTTGGAATTTTTCTATTTAGTTTTATTGCTCCAGGGTCGGAGTTAAATTTAAGAACAGGTTTCTTTCAAAGTTTTATGTCTTTTCGGAACGTAAAGTGTAAGCTACACTCCTTTTATAGCTTTAAGACGAGACAGGATATCTTTTTATCGAACTTTTTCATTGCTTTGAAAAAAAATTGTCCTACGGAATTTAATGTTCAGATTCCGTAATGTAATTTTTATACATTTAAACAATGTTAAACTACATTTGAAACAATTTTTATAGTAGGCTGAATACAGGGTGACTTGTATCTGAATGATTTTAATTATAAAACAGATTTTGAAAATTATATTGGTTTGTCCGGAAAGTAATTTTATATTTTCAGGTCCAATTTAAACGCTAATTAATTATTTCTTTCGTGTTAGAAAAAACGTTTGTTTCTCTTAATGGTGACATGTTTATAAATTTTTAATAAAATAAATAAAACATCTGTTTTTTTCATTTTGTATTAACCGCTGTTTAATTTGAGTGTCTACATATCTGTGAATATTAATTTGTAAATTGAACGGTTCTCATTTAAATTCTACTTCTTAGTAAATTTGATTATGGTGGGATTTAATTTGTCTTCTGTTCAAGTGTGATTTTCATAGTTTGATAAAGTGTGATTTTAGTTCATCATATTAAAGTTTGATTTAGATCATAATGTAAAAGGTGTGATTTTAATTCAAAACGTTAAAGGTGTGATTTTAGTTCATAATGTTAAAGGTGTGATTTTAGTTCATAATGTTAAAGGTGTGATTTTAGTTCATAATGTAAAAGGTGTGATTTTAGTTCATAATGTTAAAGGTGTGATTTTAGTTCATAATGTTAAAGGTGTGATTTTAGTTCTTAATGTTTAAGGTATGATTTTAAATCATAATGTTAAAGGTGTGATTTTAGTTTATCTTCACTTGACGAGGAAAGACAAAGATCTTTTAAACCTGCATATAAATTATATTTTAATACAAATTTATTCTGTACAGTTGTTTTTGATACTTTCAGCATTTCAGCAATGTCTCGTACTTTAGAACGCTGGTTATTCTCAATCAGAGCCTTTATTTGATCATTAGTTGTAATAGGCGTTTTATTTACACCAATCATGGAACAAAATGTAGTATATGATTTGGAGTCAATGGTAAACCGACCCCCTTGATGGAGGCTATTTTATATGAAAATATTGATAAGATTTATTACTTCCCGCAATCTCGGGAAATTCTAGGAAGAAGGCCGCTTTTATCCTGGGATAAGCAAATGTGTTCAATATGTAACAACCCTACTGTACACATACATCCATAGTGTCAATTTTTACCTGAACCATTTTCTCTGACACGTGCCCCATTAAAATATTTTAAGTACTACGAGATCTTATTAAAGATAAATTGCGTCGTGTAACCAAATAGTCTCTGTGCCAAAGAGGTTTGTCTTGGATGAAGTACATTTAATTTGTTTTAAAATATAGCCATTCCCTAATTTAAGCAAATAATTGGTTTCAGAAAAACGTAGAATGAATAAAAACCGCGTAAATGAAACCATTGAATGCGATGTAAAATAAATAATTGTCTATTTTATTATACGTTCGTTGTATATACTTTGTTGCAACATTTTTCATGTATCGAATTTGAAGGTCTTGAAACCGGTAGGGTTATACCGTTACAAAAAGTGGAATAAACAGTGTTTGATAAAACAAATTACAATGTCTTTAAGCCTCCAGGTTTTAATGCCTTAACTATAAATAATATATACATACTCGTACAAACATACCATCACACCATTTCCCTGTCAGGATAGGCAAAAAAGAGAGTGCTTTAGACTTTCATTTGTTGACACACATCGTTCACTTCTACTACATCCATATACCTTGTCATATAACCCCTACAATTTCTCTGACTTTTTATGTTTCCTTCTTTCAAAATATAATTCACTTGATTCAACTATGATTTTCTTGGTCTTTCTCTACCACGCCTTATATTTTCATATTTATTTTGTTATTTTTCTTCATTTATTTGTTAACCATGCTCAAACCCCCTTAACGTACTCTAATTCATCATACTCAACACATCAGTTCAAATTCATCTCTTATCACTTCACTCCGTATTCCATCATATATTGTTGCCCCATATTTTCTCCTCAGTGCACGCATTTCCAGAGCCTTTATTCGGCTCATCTGTATTTTTATACATCCATGTTTTATTCACATACATCAAAGTTGGTACAAAAAAAAGCTGTTTTGGACTATCGTCTTAGCATTTTTTTTAATTGTATTTATTACACTTTCATAGCATACAGTACAATCAAGCGTACTTATTGTCATGTGGCAATGGTTTCCAACCAACTAGAAAGATGTTAAAGGGGCTTTAAGTAAAAACAAGACTGGATCCTTTTTGAAAAAAAATAACCCGTAACCTCCGGGCTGGGAAAAAAGCATCTTACCAAGTCACGGAGGTCGTTTTGTAATACCGGGTTTGAGTATACCATATACGTTCAAAAACTCCCTTGACTTTGTTCCCTATCACTACACGCCGTTCGATATTTTTCGAAACTTTCCATAATCAAGAAAATACCACCCAAATAGCAGAATTCTTCAACTTTTCCCGATCTCTTATTGTTAACTCGTATATCACATTTTCTTTTCCTTTTGAATTTATTAAAAATATATATGAATAAATAAAAAAATAATTAATGAGGAAAATAAATAAGCTCCAAGTAAGTCTGTTTTTCTTGGTACGAAATTCCATTATATTTCCAATTAGGTGGAAATATTATACTTCAATATTAAGAAGTATACCATATTGAACGCTGAATGCTTCCAAACAAGCCGAGGGGGAGCAAAAAATTCATTTTCTGGATGTCAGACACACGCTTTTTGGGAGAAACTAAAAACAAAAACTTTGCTTATTCGTCTATTTTGGTAAAGCTTAGAGCTTTTGTGTAGAGAAAAATTGACTGAAGATAATGTAAAGGCACCTTTTCAATTTAAATAGAGGGGGCTCAACACATTGATAACAAAATATGTAAATAATTAAATAAACAAATTTAATCAGAAATAATCAGGCATTAAATAGTACAAACACAGGTTACCAACAAAATACAAGGCCATCCCCAGACGTACAATCTATACTGAGCAAAAAATATAAACACAAAAGACAAATTATTGAATAACAAATTGAAAACAAAATGTAAAAGACGGAATTAGACAGGTGTAACTTCACAAATCTCCCGGAAAAAATCACAAAAATAATAAAACACAATAATCAATTTAAAAGCTGTTCAAAAAAGTTTACAGTTGCACAAGATGCACAGTTGACTCTTGTGGTATTGTGGTCTTGTGTTGTTGCGCTTTTTTTTCTTATATAATAATAATAATAAAATAAACGTCCATCTCAGCCAGACGGTCGGCTTCCTACGGGATAACCATTAAAAATGTTACGGGGAATAATTGTCTCATCTATTTTTTAGCGTGATTCCACCAATAACATATTTTCTACTTTCCCAATCTTACAATATCATTGATTCCACGCAATCATCTTATTTCCAAATTTCCTATTCTGTATCTGAGTGTTTTACCTGTTACACATTGCAAGATTTTCATTTTTAATATTCTTAGTAGTGCTTTTCTTTGTTTTGTATTACAATTTCGTTACATCTGGTAAAATTTGGCGTGCTTATCACCTTATGGCAATATCTTCCAACCAACCAGAAAGATGAGGAACAGCTGGACAAATTACAGCGTCTTCAAAGTGTGTGTCTAAGATTTATTTTCAACCTACGAAACTACGATCATATAACTTCATACCAGAAGGCATTGAACTGGTTGAATGTTAGAAATAGACGCCAAATTCACATACTGTCTCTATTGTATAATATCCTTAACTGTCCCGCCGCACCCTCTTATCTCGCCGAAAATTTTCAGCGTCTTTCCAATCATGGATTAGCGCTACGCTCAAACAGAGATTGTTTATTGGCCTTTCCAGTTCACCGCTCCTCTTTCTTTACGTCGTCCTTAACTGTCCATGCAGTGAGACTCTGGAATCGGTTACAAACCAATATAAGACTCGCTCCGTCCTTGGCATGCTTTAAGAAGCGACTGAAAAAACTCTTAATTTCTAGTCAGTAAAATAACGTGTTTCATTCCTGATTTTTCTTTTCCTTTTCTCTCCACCATCCTTTCGTTTCCTTTTGATTGATGATATCTCACTTTATATGAAAAATGATGTACGGGTGATTGTCCGTCTTTGTGGGGTTCGTGGGCATGTTCTCACGTATATGTTTATGGATTTCGTGGGGATGGATAGTCATTTGAATGATTTATGCGACCACGTAACTTGCTTGATTTATGCGACCACGTAACTTTTTGTCTGGTTGGTTGGAAGAGATTGCCGCCTGGCAATAATCCCACCAGATTGTATTGCAATAAAAGTGTTAAATAAATAAATAAATAAAGATGTTAAAGTGGCCTTAGGTGGAAACAAGACTAGAATCCTTTTTTGTTTAAATCTGGCTCCATGACACTTGTCACTTGTACCCGCAACCTCCTGGTTGGGAGACAAATTTCTTACCAACTAGACCACGGAGGTCGTCATTGTGTAGTATCACGTTCAGTTTAAATAGCAGTTTTTATTTCCAATATTTTTATATTTCTTTTATACTTTATGTATAAAACTTCCCATGCTTCCATGGTTTGTGAGTTTGTGTATCTGTCCTTTATGTTTTGTTTTTAATTTTTTTTCCAGTGGCTGATCTTTTGTGTCTTAATTTTTAATTTTTTCCACTAGATTTAAAAGTTATATGTTTGCATCTTGGCACATCGAGTGTTGTGGACACGATTTTGATTTTTGGTTGTTTGTGATATAAACAGTAATATAAACTGTTAAGTTCAGTTCGAATCTACTAATACATACATTGTTATGAGCGCAAAATAAACTCGATCTACACTAGAAAATCCAAAATCTTCTTGATTCATTATAAGTGTGCCATCAATAAGTGACAAAGCAGGAACTATCGAAACGAACTACTTTTCTACTGAAGATATATATACCTGAGTGAGAATAAAATAGCAACGATAACGGACTCAAGGTTCGACATCACGAAAAATTAAAAAAATATTATTTTTTGTTGTTGTTTCAAAAGAAGAATGGAAGCTATTCTTCGTAGATAGCCTGTAAATGTTTTTAATTTCTGTTTGCTTTTAGCTTATTTTTTTCTTGAAACTTGAAAACTGCACAATACTTCATTTTCTACATTTCAGAATATAATGAAACAACACGTCTTCTATCGGATCTAGTTGATATAAAACTTATGGTAGGGGTACCATATTTTAACTGCAATATCGCCTGATCACGCGGTGGGTGTGACTGTGTATGTCATTAGACAATCTAATATGTTCAGACCTAAAATTTTTAGACCTTTGTGGTACTGTACACAAGAAAATTGTAACACAATACGAAAATCGTGACATTTAATTTTGAGACTGTACATATTTATATATGTAAAATGTTCTTAGTCTGTGTTCAGTTTTTAACAATTTGATCGTTTATTGAGAGAAAATCCCAAAATTCCTATTAGCACTCCTAGGTTTTTAGCAGTTTTATGTAATGGTATGATAGAGCAATCAAGTAATATTGAAGGGAGTAAGTCAGTGTTGAATTTACCGAGAAGCTGAGGGCTACCAATGAGGATCATTTGAGACTTCTTAGGATTTATGAGTAAGCCATGCTCCCCAGTCCACTCCGAGATCGATTGAAGGTCCGCATTTAAATTGTTCAAAGCCGCGTAAAAGAAATTTGGATCAAAATGAATATATATCTGCAGGTCATCCGCATACAGATGTTAAGAGACAAAGTTATTGGGTTGATGAATATGGAAAAAAGGAGTGGAGAGAAAATTCCACCTTGGGGGACGCCTGCAGAGAGATCAGTTCATTCAGATATACGCTCTTGGTATTTACAGGATTGTCGTATTTCCTTTAAATAGCTCGAAAACCAGACTATGACCGATTTAGAGAATCGTAATGAACGCATTCGAGCCATAAGCAGATCAAAGTTTACAGTATTGAATGCATTGCTAAAATCCAATAGACATAACAGTGTCAGCTGCTTAAAGCTCATTTCACGTCTCACATCATCCGTAATCTTGACCAGTGCGGTATTGGTACTATGTCCCGGGCGGAATCCTGACTGCAACGGATTAAACAATTCAAATTGATAAAGGGGGGAGTTAATTTGTAAATTAACATTTTTTTCAATAACTTTAGATAATGTGGGCAGAGTAGATATGGGCCTAAAATCTTTATATGACGTGGGTGAGCCAATCTTCGGGATCGGAATGATTAGAGTGTACCAAACCTGCCCCGCATCACCCATCTGACCGACAGATCTGGGAAAAAAACGCCACGCGCTGCTGTTACCCACGTACCTACTTCACAACGGGAAACGGATAACCAGTCCAGGCGTCAGATGCACCGGAACCTAACGTTCACGCAAGGCACGCGCCCTCTGCGTTCACTAAGAAGGGAGCCATGTAGGATACCTACCTAGTAAATAAATAATTGTCAAAATAATAAGTGAATTGTTAAAACACAAATAAACTAAATTAATTATTGTTAATAATAAACATACAGGGTCATTGACCGATGAAGTATTCATAGATTGCTACACGTCAAGAACGGCGACAATGTTTACTATTTTTGTAGTACCCGCGATTTGTCTAGCCATCTCCAAATACAAATAAATAAGCTACCGCCAATTCAAGTGCCAGAGTGAGACGGAGCATGTAGCGCGAACTGGTTCACTCATTTGTATAAAATACCTGCGCTCCGAGAAATAAACATACTTTTATTGTCATCCATTCAACTGTCAAGACTTATTATTTATCGCTCGTTGTCACTTTCGTTTTTTCTATATCCGCATTCCTGAGTCTATATTTATTGAATATAAATCAAGATCATCACGACAAACACAGATAAGCAACCCGCTATATTGGTGACCCCGCACGAAAACTGAATACATACCTCGACTATATCGAATACCGCCGACTCGATAGCAATGTCAAAACAAGAGACCGCCATCACCAAAGCACTGGTGGAACCACAACCACGATACAACCACGCTACAACCACGCCGGACACCATCTGCAGCTTAATCAACAGTATCAAGCAACTACGCAGCTTAATCAACAGTATCAAGCGGACTACCCCCAGAGAGTTTCAGCGACCAGCGTACCGCAAACAAACAACGGTACGCAACCCATGTCTACGACCACCTTCTACGGCCACGCCACCAATCTGCCATTACCACAGCAGATTCGGGAAGAGTGCCTCACGCTGCAGTTACCCGTGCACCTTCAGAAAAACAAAGGGAAACGGGAAGCCAGCAAAGACACTAGACGCAGCGGAACCCGGCGTTTATGGAACCACCAACCGCCTATTCGTCACAGACAAAAAATCAGGAATGAGGTTCCTGGTCGACACCGGAGCGAACATCTCCGTAATACCGAGAGCGTCAGGCTACGCAAAGCCTCTCCCTTTCAACCTTTACGCTGCGAATAACACGGTCATCCGCACATACGGAGAGAAGACAATGGAGCTCGACCTAAACCTTCGAAGAGCATTCCGCTGGAAGTTCGTCATGGCAGCCGTCACAAAGCCGATACTCGGAGCAGACTTCCTAACGCAACACAGACTCCTAGTCGACGTCGCCGGACGCCGACTCATCGACCAGACAACCAACCTGTCCATCGAGGCGCTAATGCATAACTCTGCACAACCAACCATACGGACAATCGACACGGAGCAAAAATACCATAGGATCCTCGCAGAATTCCCCGACGTCACGAGACCGTCACCGTTCAAGGAAGGTTCCAAACACCAAGTGGAACACTACATTGAAACAACCGGCCCACCATTATACGCGAAAGCAAGGCAGATACCACCACACCGCTACCAAGCAGTAAAAAAGGAATTTGAAGAGATGATGCTCCAGGGTATATGCCGCCCCAGCAAGAGCCCTTGGGCAAGCCCACTTGTCGTCGTACCCAAAAAGAACGGCGAACTACGCGTCTGCGGCGACTACAGACGACTAAATTCCGTCACAAAGCCCGACAGGTACCCCGTACCACGGATGAAGGATTTTACATACCAGCTCGCAGGGAAAAAAATCTTCAGCACACTCGACCTCAACCGGGCTTACCAACAGCTGCCGGTCCTCGATAAACACATCGAGAAGACAGCTATAATAACACCTTTTGGCTTGTTTGAATTTCCTCGAATGTGCCCCGGATTAAAAAACGCAGGCCAAACCTTCCAACGGTTCATACACCAAGTACTAACCGGCCTGGACTTCGCGTTTCCATTTATTGACGACGTCATCATCGCATCAGGAAACGAAGTCCAGCACGAAGAGCACATCCGGAAGATCCTACAGCGCTTCAGCGAGTACGGAATCACAATCAATCCCGCCAAATGCGCACTTGGAAAGAGCAATGTGATCTTCCTCGGATACAGCGTCGACAAAGATGGAATTAAACCACCAGCCATGAAGATCAAAGCCATCAACGAATTCCCCAGGCCAACAAATGTCGAGTCATTGCGCAGATTCCTCGGTATGGTAAATTATTATCGCGAATGCATACCACAAGCCACCTGCATTCAAGGCCCACTACATGCATACTTACACAAAGCAAAGAAAAGAGACAAAACGGAAATCAAGTGGACCGAGGAATCAACAGCGGCATTTGAAAACTGCAAAAAATCAATACGCGACGCAGTCCTGCTGAACCACCCTCAGAACGACGCCGCACTGTCCCTTTTAACCGACGCATCGGACACAGGGATGGGGGCCGTCCTGCAACAAAAAGTGAGCAATATCTGGCGACCGCTCGGATACTTCTCAAAAAAATTCAGCGCCGCCCAAAAAAAGTACAGTACATACGACAGAGAGCTAACGGCTATATATATGGCGGTGAAGTATTTCCGAAACTTCCATGAGGGAAGACAAATGATCATATACACGGACCACAAACCATTAGTATACGCATTCGCAAAGAAGCCATCTGACAGCGAATCGGCCCGCAGAGCTCGACACATAGCGTTTATAAGCGAATTCACCACCGACATTCGACACATCAACGGGGCGGAGAATATCCCCGCAGATACTCTGTCCCGAATCGAGGCACTCGTAGCGGCCGCCACACTGAATTACGAAAACCTTGCCGACGCCCACCAGACAGACACGGACATTCCAATATTAGTAAATCGGCCAAATCTGAAATTCAAAGAAATCGCACTACCCACCTCTAGTAAAAAAATATACTGCGAGGTATCAACAGGGAATATGCGACCTTATCTACCGGCCGAATTCCGATTACATGCATACCGCGCCTTGCACGAATTGAGCCACCCCGGAATAAGAACCACGAGAAAAATGATGAGGAAGCGATACTTTTGGCCATCAATGAACGCGGACGTCGGAAGGTGGGCGAAACAATGCGTGCAATGCCAGAAAGCGAAGATCCACTGCCATACAAACAGCGGCGTATCTTCGTATTCGCCCACACAACGATTCGAGAGTGTGCATATAGACATCGTCGGACCTCTGCCCACATCTCGGAGCGGCGAAAGGTACCTGCTCACTATGATCGATAGAGCCACACGATGGCCCGAGGCCATCCCGCTCGTGGATATCACGGCGGAATCCGTCGCCCGCGCCATGTTGGATGGCTGGATATCCCGTTTCGGATGCCCTACGACTCTCACCAGCGACCAAGGAAGGCAGTTTGAGAGCAACTTATTCGACGCCTTGATGAAACTGCTCGGAGTCGAGAAAAGAAGGACAACCCCATACCATCCACAAAGCAACGGGATCATAGAGCGATGGCACAGGTCAATGAAAACCGCGCTCACAGCCCGCCTAGCGAACAATGGAAAATGGATAGACGAGCTACCTGTTATTCTCCTCGGACTCCGCGCCGCGGTCAGGTCCGACACGGACGTCAGCGCCGCCGAACTGACATACGGAAGGAACCTGCGACTCCCCGGTGACTTCTTCGCAGAAGCAACGTCAAATGAAGGAGTCCTGGACAGTACATATGTCGAGCAGCTGCGTGACACTCTACGCAGCCTCCGCCCAGCACCAGCAGGAGCCCACGACAGCGGAAGGAAAACCTTCGTCCACAAGGACCTCCAGACCTGCAGCCATGTGTTCCTGCGCAACGACGCCGTAAGGAAGCCGCTCCAACCACCTTACGACGGACCATATGCCGTGCTTGGAAGGAGAAACAAGGTAATCACTCTGCAGCTGCCTGGACGAGTGATCAACGTCTCAGTGGACCGCCTGAAACCCGCATACATCTCAACCGCCGAGGACGCAGCAGAGACGTCGGAGAAAGTCCATCAAGCAGCCACTGTACCCTGCTACACCACACGCAGCGGGAGAATAGCGAAGGGCCCCGTACGTTTCGCGTAGGGCACGCTACCTACGCTTAACTAGGAGGAGAGTCATGTACCAAACCTGCCCCGCATCACCCATCTGACCGACAGATCTGGGAAAAAACGCCACGCGCTGCTGTTATCCACGTACCTACTTCACAACGGGAAACGGATAACCAGTCCAGGCGTCAGATGCACCGGAACCTAACGTTCACGCAAGGCACGCGCCCTCTGCGTTCACTAAGAAGGGAGCCATGTAGGATACCTACCTAGTAAATAAATAATTGTCAAAATAATAAGTGAATTGTTAAAACACAAATAAACTAAATTAATTATTGTTAATAATAAACATACAGGGTCATTGACCGATGAAGTATTCATAGATTGCTACACGTCAAGAACGGCGACAATGTTTACTATTTTTGTAGTACCCGCGATTTGTCTAGCCATCTCCAAATACAAATAAATAAGCTACCGCCAATTCACGTGCCAGAGTGAGACGGAGCATGTAGCGCGAACTGGTTCACTCATTTGTATTAAATACCTGTGCTCCGAGAAATAAACATACTTTTATTGTCATCCATTCAACTGTCAAGACTTATTATTTATCGCTCGTTGTCACTTTCGTTTTTTCTATATCCGCATTCCTGAGTCTATATTTATTGAATATAAATCAAGATCATCACGACAAACACAGATAAGCAACCCGCTATAAGAGCATTCTTCCATACACTAGGAAAGCTGCTTGTAGACAAAGAAAAATTTATAATATGTGTTATGATAGGAAAAATAGCATCGATAATGAAGGAGATGAATACAATCGAAATATTGTCGTCACCCATCGCTTTTGAGAATATAGTAAAAAAAATACGACGAACCTCATCTATATCAACCTCCGAAAAGTGGAGCTCAGGTCGAGGTATTACATTAATTTTTCAGAAAGTGTTCTCTTTGTGCTAGTGTCTAAACTGAGTGATGATATTGCAAAATGTCTGTTAAGATTATTAACATCTAATGTGAGGTTACCTGAGTTGTCCGAGGATTTGACACCCATCGAGTTCAGGATTTTCCACCTTTTTGCAAGCTGACTTTTTTTAAGGGTGTCAAAATAGTGTCATTACACTAAAAGAAACTCTTTCAATCAATCGTTAAGTAAAAATTGAATTAGAATCAATTAAAATAATACATTATTAATGTTAATCAAACCCGCAACCTCCGGGCTGCAAGTCGGGCATCTTATAAACTAGGCCCCAAAGAATATCGTCGTCTTTCGCAGATTTCAAGAGCTTATCTCAATTAGTGAGTTCCGTTTCCTTTATTAACTGTTCGTATGCAAATGTTAAACCGTATTCCCTGAGGGGTGTACATAATAGAGCATTGAAACCGACCCTAATGTGCAATTAGGATTCATATCATTGCGTATTTATATGCGCCAATTTTCCTGCTTAATCGGATAATATTTTAAGTTTCATGGACTTTTTGAGATTGTTTTTGTCTTTTCATGGGTATTTTAACTTCTTTTCCGTTGAAGATCAGATAAGTATATTCAAACTGTTTCCATATTCAACTGTAAATATTGAGTTTCTCCTTTTAAATATGTTTATTTTTAACTTTTCCCTTCCTGTGCTAAAAAAATCCGCACATTCCGGTGCTGTGTATTCAATACACATCAATATACATGTAAAAATGAGCGATTTGAAATCGGAAAAATAAGAATATTCATAGCCAATCGCTTAAATTAATCCAATTTGAAGTCAAAAGTGATAATAATTGAAATTTAATTGCTGAAAACATGAAAAAAATATCGGTTGACGTTCACAAAACGGGCAAAAACGACCACCTCAAACAAAAGCACGCAAGCTACTGAAGCGAGTGAACTGAGATTCTATTTATTGCGTTCCCATATACCGAAGAAGAGTGAGACGTGAATAGCGTTGTTTCCTCACCCATAGCGGTTTTTCAGAATGAATCTAAGTCACACACTGGCACACGTTTGATTATATTGGAGAATTTATTCCCGATTTTCAGAAAATATCTCTTATGTGGCCGATAAGTGTTAATTATTATTAATATTATTTTTTTCATTCAATGCGTAAATGTATTACGGAGGAATACCTAAAATCCGAACCCAGTACTTATTATATGTATAGAGATATTAAAGTTTTTAGAAGCAATGTGTACTAGTTACACATCACAGGTCAGGAAGGGTTAAACGTGTCGTTTGATTTTTGAAACGCTTGTCTGATAAAAAAATTGTACGAGATATACACATGCAATGTATGAATGAACAATGAAGCATTGGAATAAATAGAAGAATTCTTCTTTTTGGGTAGTCTTTTCACATAATAAAATAAGTAGGAAAGATATCGAACGGCGTGTAAAGACAGGAAAAAAGTCAACGAGGTACTAAAACATATATACACAAACAGGACAGTATCTAAATCTGCTAAGATCACAGTCCATAAGAATATTTTAGCACCAAATTAGACATATTTGAGTGAACGTAGACATGAAAGCAGACCAAAAGTCGCCTAACAAATGCGTATACTGAGAATATTAAAAAGGATGACAATATATGACAGAATAAGGGATGAAGTAATTAGGGATGAAAGTGAACTTAAAGCTTCTGTCTTGAGTAAAATGAAGATTAGCATTTGGAGATGGTTTGGACACGCACAACGAATGGATGAAGAAATATTAACAAAACGAATGTGAGTAGAAGGCGTAGTAGATGAAGACTAAGAAAGTATGGTTGGATAAAGTGAATGATATTTTGAAACTAAGAAATTTAAAAAGTCAGTGTATGGGTTACGAAGAAACGAAATATGTTTATCCAGATATTATATATTTTTTTATTTTTACTTGTCTGCCGATCCGGAGGTTGCGGGTTCGATCCCCGCCGGAATCCAGATTTTTTTAAATAGGATTCCAGTCTGGTTAACACTTAGGGCATATAAAAACATGTTTCTGGTTGGACGGAAGAGATTGCCACATGACAATAAACTCGCCAGGTTAAAAAAAAAAGCATAGCATTTTTTTTAAGCCATGCCTACCTCGACAGGGAAATGACGTTATGGTATGTATGACAAAATAAAAAAATATGGAAGTTATATATATGGTAAACCAAGTATTGTACGGTCTGGCGTCCGCACAAAGTATATGCGAAAAGGTGGAATGTGTAATAAGGTCTATAATTATTCTACGAGAATTCGGCTTCTAAAAACTTTCATGACAAAAAGTCTAAATAACTTATACGACAGTGGTTTCAAATTGTTTTGACGAAATGCCAAAAAGTACTGAAGTTGCCGAAAACAATCAGATTTTTCGTTGTTTTATTGTGTTTTATTTGTTAAGGATAGTTCATAAACTATTGTTGAAGTTGAAAAAATGTGTTCACGTAAGTTATCGGATGTGAAATGATTATACTAAGTAAATTATATTCAAATGATTATACTAAGTAAATTATATTCAAATGATTATACTAAGTAAATTATATTCAAATGATTATACTAAGTAAATTATATTCAAATGATTATACTAAGTAAATTATATTCAAATTATCTTTGAACCAAACAAATATATCATCATTCCATTGTCAACCAGGGTCAATCTATTGGTTGATGAAGTTCTCCCCAAGTTGACTCCAAATAGTTCGGTTTTTTGTTCGTTGATGCCACGTGATGCTGCCATGCTTTCTGATTTCATCTATCCAGCGTATCTTCAGTCTTTTTCTAGGCCTCTTTATGGCTCTTGGGGACTATTGGATTATTTCGGACGTCCATCGAGAATCTGACATTCTGTCCTACCCATTGCCACTTCATTTTCTTGCACACCTTTATAACGTCTTCTACTTTTGTTTTGTTGCGAATCCAGGTGTTTCGTTTACGGTCTCTTTAGTATATCCCAACATGCATCTCTCCATGCCCCTTTGTGTTGTCTGGAGCGTTTGTGTATTCCTTACTGTGAGTGTCGATGTCTCATAGCCATACGTAAGTACTGGGAGAATACACTGGTTGTAAACCTTTCGCTTCAAATATATTGGGAGATTACTTTTGTAGATGTTGTTCCAACGTCCATATGAGCTCCATGCTAGTTATGTCCTTCGTGCTATTACCTTCAATAAGCCACCTAAAAAGGAAATAAGATGGCCCAAATACACATATCCCTAGACAAGTTCTAGCGGCTTTCCATCTACGTTTATTGGTTTTGGGGTAGCAAAGTTGTACATCATATATTTGGTTTTTGATATATTCTTTTTTGAACCAACTTCTTCACTGACCTCGGTAAATTCCTGCAGTTGGTGCTGAAGATCATTCGGGCAGACAAAGGTATAAACTTAATTCATTCTTTCTATCATACTTATATACAGACAATTTCATATTTATTTCCTGAAGAAAGTCGAAAAAAACAACCTTTAACGTAAGCTAACCCTTACACGGTACTTTCAAGTTCTGTTCTCTTTGCTTATTCATCTAACCCAAATATCTTGATTGCCTTCATTTTCGTTATCAATTTATTTGACTTACACAAAGTTTGGGCTTATAAAAATTTATACAGTCACTCACTACAAAGTCGTGGCAACCTCCAAATAAACATGATTTTGAACAACATTGAACATATATCTATACTTGACATATAAAAATATAATATAACATCCTATTGCTACGTTTTTAATAACATAAGCCACTTTCTTAAAAAGTTATTATATTTCATTCTTGTTTCAGGTTTGACTGAAAAACACTAAAAAAACATCGTATTCGGGGTGTCATTTAATTTCATATGTTTAAAAAATACCAGTAAAGTAACAACATTTTTATCATATATGTACAACTTCATAGTCTCCAGCCAGATTGAGTCACCTGTAGTGCGTTTAACAAGCCATTGAATTCCGTCGTAAAATTCTGCTGTCTGTGATTTGAGCCACTCCTCCATGCTGAACTGCAATTCCTCACCGTCATCAAAATGCTGTAATTCAAGTCATTTCTTCATGTTAATAAAGAGATGGTAACCCCTAGATCCGGGCTGTATGAAGGGAGATCAAACACTTCCCACTTGAATTGTCGCAGCAAGTTCAAGTTAGCTCGTTGGTATGTGGGCGGGCATTGTCGTGCAAGTTCAAGTAAGCTCGTCGGTATATGGGCGGGCATTGTCGTGCAAGGGTAAAAACCACCAGAGCTCAACATTCCTCAACGTTTATTTTGAATAGCCTTTCCTTACTTTTTAAATGTTTTATAATTCTTTTTTGAATTGATTGTGGTGCCACGATTCAAGATATCTACCAGTAAGACTCCTCTTCTGTCCCAAAAGACAGTTACCACTTTTTTGCCATGGCTTTCCTTGCAGAAAAAGCTAGCTGACATTTTTTTGGTAATTGAATTAGGCCCCAATCCATTGATTGATTTTTTTTGTCTCCATGTTTACGTATGAAATCCAAATCTCATCGCGTGTAATGATTTTATAGAAAAAAAAATCACCTTTAATGTCGTGGCGCTCAAAAAAGGTTAACGCAGACCCCATCCCCTATGTTTTGTGTTTTTATGAAATTCAACAAAACCTTGTTAACTAAGATACGTTTTATCACTGTTTTTATATGACCTCCGTGGCCTAGTTGGTAAGACGCCTGTCTCTCAACCCGGAGGTTGCGGGTTCAAATTACCTGGAACCCAGATTTTTTCAAAAAGGATTCCAATCTGGTTTTCACTTAAGGTCTCTTAATCTTTCTGGTTGGTTGGAAGAGATTGCCACATGACAATTAACCCACCAGGTTGTATTGTAAACAACGAAAGCATAATACAATACAATACGACATAAAGTCTATGGTTTTTATGCTGTTGCATTAAATATGATTAAGTTGAACGTGAAAAATAGACGCCAAATTCACATACTACCTCTATTGTATAATATCCTTAACTTTCCCGCTGTCCTCTCTTATCTCGCCGAAAAGTTTTCAGCGTCTTTTCAATCATGGACTTGCGTTACTCTCAGACAGATATTGTTTATTGGCCTTCCAAGTTCACAGCTCTTCTTTTTTTACGTCGTCTTTTACTGTTCATGCAGTAAGACTCTGGAACTAGTTACAAACCAATGCGAGACTTATTCTCTCCTTGGCATGCTTTAAGCGACTGAAAAAACTTAATTTCTTGTCACTAACATAATGCGTTTCATCCCTGATTATTCTTTCCTCTCTACCATCCTTTCCTTTTTCCTTTGATTGACGATATCTCACTTTTACTTTAATATGGATATGTCCATAAATTTAAAAAATGTGAATAATTATAATATAATTTTTTTTGGATCATGCAACTTGCCTTACTTGCTTTTGTCTGGTTGGTTGGTGGTTGTGGAATTTTATTTGCAATGAAGTGTTTTAAATAAAAAATAATATGATACGATGAAAACAAAATATCTTTTTTCTTACGAACTTTTATTTTGTCTTTTCGTTGTTCGGTAGCCAGCATATATTGTAGAAAAATGCGCGATAGCACAACTGTGTAGTTGGTGTGTAATGTGGCCCTGACGAGATGAAAATTCTTGGCATTCCTTCATTTCTACGGGGAGGTTCTCATTGTGTCCCTGACCAGAATATTTATGCATTTGCAAAGCGACATTGCATTCCACAAGTTGGGTGACCTTACGTTTTCTAGTAAATTTTAAGAAAATATTTTTTTTTTTAAGTTTTACTATCATTTGAATTGAGTTGAATAATAGAATATACAGCATCCTCTATTATGTGTATATATATAATTCACACCTTAACTAGTCAAGACCTGTGATGAGGTGATTTAATTTCCTCGTAACAAATTTTATTAAGTTGTCTTAAATATTACAATATTTATTAGTATGGTACTCTTCAATAATTCGAATTGACAATTCAGATATATTGAAGAGCGTGACAGAGAAACAACACTGTGTTTGGTCCCGTTATTTGAGCCTTAAGACTTAGAACTGTGGAGTAGCAACGGAATTCGCAATTCGTTATTACACGTGTTTGAAGTTCGTTATTACACGTATGTGAAGACCCAACAACACTTCTATACCTCTAGACAACATCTTGACAACGTCTCAGTTATAAGAGTGTTTGAATATTCTTTTTTTTTTGTTTAAAAAAAAACGGTAAAAAAACTTCTTTTACAATGTAGATTTTTTGTGAAGTCTTTATGACACTAAGTAAATAACTACGAGTATTTGAGGGACGACCACATAAGTAATGGTCCAGGCAATGAGAAGTAATGTAAAATATGAGTAGACTGGGAGTAAACGAGAAGGCGATTTCGTGTGACTTTTAGATAAAAAAAATGCTGACAGTTAACAGTTCGAAGTTTTATTTGATTATATGGTATATAAACCCCACACATGCACTACACCTAAAGCCGAAAAATAAATATGTTTCTTTGGTTAGCCTCTTCTGCGGTTTTCTTACTAAATATATTTTTCTG